>CM048920.1:30027957-30347283 GCA_026686955.1 Epinephelus cyanopodus | reverse complement strand
GATAAACAGGAGAGACCTTCTTCCAAGGTGTGCAGTGTCACAACAGTAGCAAACACTAAATATATAACATGATAGTAAAAACGTCATGTTTCCACACCACTCTCAAGTGGACAAGGAATAAAACACCAAAACCGTGCCAGTCAGGTAAAATAGGAGTATTCCTTGGGAAGATAAACAGGAGAGACCTTCTTCCAAGGTGTGCAGGTGTCACAACAGTAGCAAACCCACTAAATATTATGAACATGATAGTGAATTCAAACGTCATGTTTCCACACCACTCTCAAGTGGACAAGGAATAAAACACCAAAACCGTGCCAGTCAGGTAAAATAGGAGTATTCCTTGGGAAGATAAACAGGAGAGACCTTCTTCCAAGGTGTGCAGGTGTCACAACAGTAGCAAACCCACTAAATATTATGAACATGATAGTGAATTCAAACGTCATGTTTCCACACCACTCTCAAGTGGACAAGGAATAAAATACCAAAACCGTGCCAGTCAGGTAAAATAGGAGTATTCCTTGGGAAGATAAAGGCAGGAGAGACCTTCTTCCAAGGTGTGCAGGTGTCACAACAGTAGCAAACCCACTAAATATTATGAACATGATAGTGAATTCAAACGTCATGTTTCCACACCACTCTCAAGTGGACAAGGAATAAAACACCAAAACCGTGCCAGTCAGGTAAAATAGGAGTATTCCTTGGGAAGATAAAGGCAGGAGAGACCTTCTTCCAAGGTGTGCAGGTGTCACAACAGTAGCAAATCCACTAAATATCATGACATGATAGTGAATTCAAACGTCATGTTTCCACACCACTCTCAAGTGGACAAGGAATAAAACACCAAAACCGTGCCAGTCAGGTAAAATAGGAGTATTCCTTGGGAAGATAAAGGCAGGAGAGACCTTCTTCCAAGGTGTGCGGGTGTTGTAACACTAGCAAAACCACTAAATATTATGACCATGATAGTGAATTAAAAACGTCATGTTTCCACACACTCTCAAGTGGACAAGGAATAAAACACCAAAAACCGTGCCAGTCAGGTAAAATAGGAGTATTCCTTGGGAAGATAAAGGCAGGAGAGACCTTCTTCCAAGGTGTGCGGGTGTTGTAACACTAGCAAAAACACTAAATATCTTTAACGTTATAATAAATTAAAAACGTCATGTTTCCACACCACTCTCAAGTGGACAAGGATAAAATACCAAAACCGTGCCAGTCAGGTAAAATAGGAGTATTCCTTGGGAAGATAAAGGCAGGAGAGACCTTCTTCCAAGGTGTGCGGGTGTTGTAACACTAGCAAAAACACTAAATATCTTTAACGTTATAATAAATTAAAAACGTCATGTTTCCACACCACTCTCAAGTGGACAAGGAATAAAACACCAAAACGTGCCAGTCAGGTAAAATAGGAGTATTCCTTGGGAAGATAAAGGCAGGAGAGACCTTCTTCCAAGGTGTGCAGGTGTCACAACAGTAGCAAAAACACTAAATATCATGAACATGATAAATTAAACGTCATGTTTCCACACCACTCTCAAGTGGACAAGGAATAAAACACCAAAACCGTGCCAGTCAGGTAAAATAGGAGTATTCCTTGGGAAGATAAAGGCAGGAGAGACCTTCTTCCAAGGTGTGCAGGTGTCATAACAGTAGCAAACCCACTAAATATTAACGTTATAATAAATTAAAAACGTCATGTTTCCACACCACTCTCAAGTGGACAAGGAATAAAATACCCAAAACCGTGCCAGTCAGGTAAAATAGGAGTATTCCTGGGAAGATAAAGGCAGGAGAGACCTTCTTCCAAGGTGTGCAGGTGTCACAACAGTAGCAAACCCACTAAATATTATGAACATGATAGTGAATTCAAACGTCATGTTTCCACACCACTCTCAAGTGGACAAGGAATAAAACACCAAAACCGTGCCAGTCAGGTAAAATAGGAGTATTCCTTGGGAAGATAAAGGCAGGAGAGACCTTCTTCCAAGGTGTGCACATGTCACAGCAGTAGCAAACCCACTAAATATTATGAACATGATAGTGAATTCAAACGTCATGTTTCCACACCACTCTCAAGTGGACAAGGATAAAACACCAAAACCGTGCCAGTCAGGTAAAATAGGAGTATTCCTTGGGAAGATAAAGGCAGGAGAGACCTTCTTCCAAGGTGTGCAGGTGTCACAACAGTAGCAAACCACTAAATATTATGAACATGATAGTGAATTCAAACGTCATGTTTCCACACACTCTCAAGTGGACAAGGAATAAAACACCAAAACCGTGCCAGTCAGGTAAAATAGGAGTATTCCTTGGGAAGATAAAGGCAGGAGAGACCTTCTTCCAAGGTGTGCAGGTGTCACAACAGTAGCAAACCCACTAAATATTATGAACATGATAGTGAATTCAAACGTCATGTTTCCACACCACTCTCAAGTGGACAAGGAATAAAACACCAAAACCGTGCCAGTCAGGTAAAAAAGGAGTATTCCTTGGGAAGATAAAGGCAGGAGAGACCTTCTTCCAAGGTGTGCGGTGTCACAACTGTAGCAAATCCAAAAAATATCATGAACATGATCGTGAAATTCAAACGTCATGTTTCCACACCACTCTCAAGTGGACAAGGAATAAAACACCAAAACCGTGCCAGTCAGGTAAAATAGGAGTATTCCTTGGGAAGATAAAGGCAGGAGAGACCTTCTTCCAAGGTGTGCGGGTGTTGTAACACTAGCAAAAACACTAAATATTATGAACATGATAGTGAATTCAAAAGTCATGTTTCCACACCACTCTCAAGTGGACAAGGAATAAAACACCAAAACCGTGCCAGTCAGGTAAAATAGGAGTATTCCTTGGGAAGATAAAGGCAGAGAGACCTTCTTCCAAGGTGTGCGGGTGTCAACAGTAGCAAAAACACTAAATATCTTTAACGTTATAATAAATTAAAAACGTCATGTTTCCACACCACTCTCAAGTGGACAAGGAATAAAACACCAAAACAGTGCCAGTCAGGTAAAATAGGAGTATTCCTTGGGAAGATAAAGGCAGGAGAGACCTTCTTCCAAGGTGTGCAGGTGTTGTAACAGTAGCAAACCCACTAAATATTATGAACATGATAGTGAATTCAAACGTCATGTTTCCACACCACTCTCAAGTGGACAAGGAATAAAACACCAAAACTGTGCCAGTCAGGTAAAAAAGGAGTATTCCTTGGGAAGATAAAGGCAGGAGAGACCTTCTTCCAAGGTGTGCGGGTGTTGTAACACTAGCAAAAACACTAAATATCTTTAACGTTATAATAAATTAAAAACGTCATGTTTCCACACCACTCTCAAGTGGACAAGGAATAAAATACCAAAAACCGTGCCAGTCAGGTAAAATAGGAGTATTCCTTGGGAAGATAAACACAGGAGAGACCTTCTTCCAAGGTGTGCACATGTCACAGCAGTAGCAAACCACTAAATATTATGAACATGATAGTGAATTCAAACGTCATGTTTCCACACCACTCTCAAGTGGACAAGGAATAAAACACCAAAACCGTGCCAGTCAGGTAAAATAGGAGTATTCCTTGGGAAGATAAAGGCAGGAGAGACCTTCTTCCAAGGTGTGCAGGTGTCACAACAGTAGCAAACCCACTAAATATTATGAACATGATAGTGAATTCAAACGTCATGTTTCCACACCACTCTCAAGTGGACAAGGAATAAAACACCAAAACCGTGCCAGTCAGGTAAAATAGGAGTATTCCTTGGGAAGATAAAGAAAGGAGAGACCTTCTTCCAAGGTGTGCAGGTGTCACAACAGTAGCAAACGCACTAAATATTATGAACATGATAGTGAATTCAAACGTCATGTTTCCACACCACTCTCAAGTGGACAAGGAATAAAACACCAAAACCGTGCCAGTCAGGTAAAATAGGAGTATTCCTTGGGAAGATAAAGGCAGGAGAGACCTTCTTCCAAGGTGTGCAGGTGTCACAACAGTAGCAAACCCACTAAATATTATGAACATGATAGTGAATTCAAACGTCATGTTTCCACACCACTCTCAAGTGGACAAGGAATAAAACACCAAAACTGTGCCAGTCAGGTAAAAAGGAGTATTCCTTGGGAAGATAAACAAAGGAGAGACCTTCTTCCAAGGTGTGCAGGTGTCACAACACTAGCAAACCCACTAAATATCATGACCATGATAGTGAATTCAAACGTCATGTTTCCACACCACTCTCGAGTGGACAAGGAATAAAACACCAAAACCGTGCCAGTCAGGTAAAATAGGAGTATTCCTTGGGAAGATAAAGGCAGGAGAGACCTTCTTCCAAGGTGTGCGGGTGTTGTAACACTAGCAAAAACACTAAATATCTTTAACGTTATAATAAATTAAAAACGTCATGTTTCCACACCACTCTCAAGTGGACAAGGAATAAAATACCAAAACCGTGCCAGTCAGGTAAAATAGGAGTATTCCTTGGGAAGATAAAGGCAGGAGAGACCTTCTTCCAAGGTGTGCAGGTGTCACAACAGTAGCAAACCCACTAAATATTATGAACATGATAGTGAATTCAAACGTCATGTTTCCACACCACTCTCAAGTGGACAAAATAAAACACCAAAACCGTGCCAGTCAGGTAAAATAGGAGTATTCCTTGGGAAGATAAAGGCAGGAGAGACCTTCTTCCAAGGTGTGCGGGTGTTGTAACACTAGCAAAAACACTAAATATCTTTAACGTTATAATAAATTAAAAACGTCATATTTCCACACCACTCTCAAGTGGACAAGGAATAAAACACCAAAACTGTGCCAGTCAGGTAAAATAGGAGTATTCCTTGGGAAGATAAAGGCAGGAGAGACCTTCTTCCAAGGTGTGCAGGTGTCACAACAGTAGCAAACCCACTAAATATTATGTACATGATAGTGAATTCAAACGTCATGTTTCCACACCACTCTCAAGTGGACAAGGAATAAAATACCAAAACCGTGCCAGTCAGGTAAAATAGGAGTATTCCTTGGGAAGATAAACAAAGGAGAGACCTTCTTCCAAGGTGTGCATGTTGTAACAGTAGCAAACCCACTAAATATTATGAACATGATAGTGAATTCAAACGTCATGTTTCCACACCACTCTCAAGTGGACAAGGAATAAAACACCAAAACCGTGCCAGTCAGGTAAAAAAGGAGTATTCCTTGGGAAGATAAAGAAAGGAGAGACCTTCTTCCAAGGTGTGCAGGTGTCACAACAGTAGCAAACCCACTAAATATTATGAACATGATAGTGAATTCAAACGTCATGTTTCCACACCACTCTCAAGTGGACAAGGAATAAAACACCAAAACCGTGCCAGTCAGGTAAAATAGGAGTATTCCTTGGGAAGATAAAGGCAGGAGAGACCTTCTTCCAAGGTGTGCAGGTGTCACAACTGTAGCAAACCCACTAAATATTATGAACATGATAGTGAATTCAAACGTCATGTTTCCACACCACTCTCAAGTGGACAAGGAATAAAACACCAAAACCGTGCCAGTCAGGTAAAATAGGAGTATTCCTTGGGAAGATAAAGGCAGGAGAGACCTTCTTCCAAGGTGTGCAGTGTGTAACACTAGCAAAAACACTAAATATTTTAACGTTATAATAAATTAAAAACGTCATGTTTCCACACCACTCTCAAGTGGACAAGGAATAAAACACCAAAACCGTGCCAGTCAGGTAAAATAGGAGTATTGGGAAGATAAAGGCAGGAGAGACCTTCTTCCAAGGTGTGCACATGTCACACAGTAGCAAAACCACTAAATATCATGAATGATAGTGAATTCAAACGTCATGTTTCCACACCACTCTCAAGTGGACAAGGAATAAAACACCAAAACCGTGCCAGTCAGGTAAAATAGGAGTATTCCTTGGGAAGATAAAGGCAGGAGAGACCTTCTTCCAAGGTGTGCGGGTGTAACACTACCAAAACACTAAATATCTTTAACGTTACAATAAATTAAAAACGTCATGTTTCCACACCACTCTCAAGTGGACAAGGAATAAAACACCAAAACCGTGCCAGTCAGGTAAAATAGGAGTATTCCTTGGGAAGATAAACACAGGAGAGACCTTCTTCCAAGGTGTGCGGGTGTTGTAACACTAGCAAAAACACTAAATATTATGACCATGATAGTGAATTCAAACGTCATGTTTCCACACCACTCTCAAGTGGACAAGGAATAAAACACCAAAACCGTGCCAGTCAGTAAAATAGGAGTATTCCTTGGGAAGATAAAGGCAGGAGAGACCTTCTTCCAAGGTGTGCAGGTGTCACAACAGTAGCAAACCCACTAAATATTATGAACATGATAGTGAATTCAAACGTCATGTTTCCACACCACTCTCAAGTGGACAAGGAATAAAACACCAAAACTGTGCCAGTCAGGTAAAAAGGAGTATTCCTTGGGAAGATAAACAGGAGAGACCTTCTTCCAAGGTGTGCGGGTGTCACAACAGTAGCAAACCCACTAAATATCATGAACATGATAGTGAATTCAAACGTCATGTTTCCACACCACTCTCAAGTGGACAAGGAATAAAACACCAAAACCGTGCCAGTCAGGTAAAATAGGAGTATTCCTTGGGAAGATAAAGGCAGGAGAGACCTTCTTCCAAGGTGTGCGGGTGTTGTAACACTAGCAAAAACACTAAATATCTTTAACATTATAATAAATTAAAAACGTCATGTTTCCACACCACTCTCAAGTGGACAAGGAATAAAACACCAAAACCGTGCCAGTCAGGTAAAATAGGAGTATTCCTTGGGAAGATAAAGGCAGGAGAGACCTTCTTCCAAGGTGTGCAGGTGTCACAACAGTAGCAAACCCACTAAATATTATGAACATGATAGTGAATTCAAACGTCATGTTTCCACACCACTCTCAAGTGGACAAGGAATAAAACACCAAAACCGTGCCAGTCAGGTAAAATAGGAGTATTCCTTGGGAAGATAAAGGCAGGAGAGACCTTCTTCCAAGGTGTGCGGGTGTTGTAACACTAGCAAAAACACTAAATATCTTTAACGTTATAATAAATTAAAAACGTCATGTTTCCACACTACTCTCAAGTGGACAAGGAATAAAATACCAAAACCGTGCCAGTCAGGTAAAATAGGAGTATTCCTTGGGAAGATAAAGGCAGGAGAGACCTTCTTCCAAGGTGTGCGGGTGTTGTAACACTAGCAAAAACACTAAATATCTTTAACGTTACAATAAATTAAAAACGTCATGTTTCCACACCACTCTCAAGTGGACAAGGAATAAAACACCAAAACCGTGCCAGTCAGGTAAAATAGGAGTATTCCTTGGGAAGATAAACAAAGGAGAGACCTTCTTCCAAGGTGTGCAGGTGTCACAACAGTAGCAAACCCACTAAATATTATGAACATGATAGTGAATTCAAACGTCATGTTTCCACACCACTCTCAAGTGGACAAGGAATAAAACACCAAAACCGTGCCAGTCAGGTAAAATAGGAGTATTCCTTGGGAAGATAAACAAAGGAGAGACCTTCTTCCAAGGTGTGCAGGTGTCACAACAGTAGCAAACCCACTAAATATTATGAACATGATAGTGAATTCAAACGTCATGTTTCCACACCACTCTCAAGTGGACAAGGAATAAAACACCAAAACCGTGCCAGTCAGGTAAAAAAGGAGTATTCCTTGGGAAGATAAACAAAGGAGAGACCTTCTTCCAAGGTGTGCAGGTGTCACAACAGTAGCAAACCCACTAAATATTATGAACATGATAGTGAATTCAAACGTCATGTTTCCACACCACTCTCAAGTGGACAAGGAATAAAACACCAAAACTGTGCCAGTCAGGTAAAAAAGGAGTATTCCTTGGGAAGATAAACAGGAGAGACCTTCTTCCAAGGTGTGCGGGTGTTGTCACTAGCAAAAACACTAAATATCTTTAACGTTATAATAAATTAAAAAACGTCATGTTTCCACACCACTCTCAAGTGGACAAGGAATAAAATACCAAAACCGTGCCAGTCAGGTAAAATAGGAGTATGCCTTGGGAAGATAAAGGCAGGAGAGACCTTCTTCCAAGGTGTGCAGGTGTCACAACAGTAGCAAAACCACTAAATATCTTTAACCATTATAGTGAATTAAACGTCATGTTTCCACACCACTCTCAAGTGGACAAGGAATAAAACACCAAAACCGTGCCAGTCAGGTAAAATAGGAGTATTCCTTGGGAAGATAAAGGCAGGAGAGACCTTCTTCCAAGGTGTGCGGTGTTGTAACACTACCAAAAACACTAAATATCTTTAACGTTACAATAAATTAAAAACGTCATGTTTCCACACCACTCTCAAGTGGACAAGGAATAAAACACCAAAACCGTGCCAGTCAGGTAAAATAGGAGTATTCCTTGGGAAGATAAAGGCAGGAGAGACCTTCTTCCAAGGTGTGCGGGTGTTGTAACACTAGCAAACACTAAATATTATGAACATGATAGTGAATTCAAACGTCATGTTTCCACACCACTCTCAAGTGGACAAGGAATAAAACACCAAAACCGTGCCAGTCAGGTAAAATAGGAGTATTCCTTGGGAAGATAAAGGCAGGAGAGACCTTCTTCCAAGGTGTGCGGGTGTTGTAACACTAGCAAACCCACTAAATATTATGAACATGATAGTGAATTCAAACGTCATGTTTCCACACCACTCTCAAGTGGACAAGGAATAAAACACCAAAACTGTGCCAGTCAGGTAAAAAAAAGGAGTATTCCTTGGGAAGATAAACAAAGGAGAGACCTTCTTCCAAGGTGTGCGGGTGTTGTAACACTAGCAAAAACACTAAATATCTTTAACATAACAATAAATTAAAAACGTCATGTTTCCACACCACTCTCAAGTGGACAAGGAATAAAACACCAAAACTGTGCCAGTCAGGTAAAATAGGAGTATTCCTTGGGAAGATAAAGGCAGGAGAGACCTTCTTCCAAGGTGTGCGGTGTCACAACAGTAGCAAACACTAAATATTATGAACATGATAGTGAATTCAAACGTCATGTTTCCACACCACTCTCAAGTGGACAAGGAATAAAACACCAAAACCGTGCCAGTCAGGTAAAATAGGAGTATGCCTTGGGAAGATAAAGGCAGGAGAGACCTTCTTCCAAGGTGTGCAGGTGTCACAACAGTAGCAAACCCACTAAATATTATGAACATGATAGTGAATTCAAACGTCATGTTTCCACACACTCTCAAGTGGACAAGGAATAAAATACCAAAACCGTGCCAGTCAGATAAAATAGGAGTATTCCTTGGGAAGATAAAGGCAGGAGAGACCTTCTTCCAAGGTGTGCAGGTGTCACAACAGTAGCAAATCCACTAAATATCATGAACATGATCGTGAATTCAAACGTCCTGTTTCCACACCACTCTCAAGTGGACAAGGAATAAAACACCAAAACCGTGCCAGTCAGGTAAAATAGGAGTATTCCTTGGGAAGATAAAGGCAGGAGAGACCTTCTTCCAAGGTGTGCGGGTGTTGTAACACTAGCAAACCCACTAAATATTATGAACATGATAGTGAATTCAAACGTCATGTTTCCACACACTCTCAAGTGGACAAGGAATAAAACACCAAAACCGTGCCAGTCAGGTAAAATAGGAGTATTCCTTGGGAAGATAAAGGCAGGAGAGACCTTCTTCCAAGGTGTGCGGGTGTTGTAACACTAGCAAAACACTAAATATTTAACGTTATAATAAATTAAAAAAGTCATGTTTCCACACCACTCTCAAGTGGACAAGGAATAAAACACCAAAACCGTGCCAGTCAGGTAAAATAGGAGTATTCCTTGGGAAGATAAACAAAGGAGAGACCTTCTTCCAAGGTGTGCGGGTGTTGTAACACTAGCAAAAACACTAAATATCTTTAACGTTATAATAAATTAAAAACGTCATGTTTCCACACCACTCTCAAGTGGACAAGGAATAAAACACCAAAACAGTGCCAGTCAGGTAAAATAGGAGTATTCCTTGGGAAGATAAACAAAGGAGAGACCTTCTTCCAAGGTGTGCAGGTGTCACACAGTAGCAAAACCACTAAATATCTGACATGATAGTGAATTCAAACGTCATGTTTCCACACCACTCTCAAGTGGACAAGGAATAAAACACCAAAACCGTGCCAGTCAGGTAAAATAGGAGTATTCCTTGGGAAGATAAAGGCAGGAGAGACCTTCTTCCAAGGTGTGCGGGTGTCATAACAGTAGCAAACCACTAAATATCAACGTTATAATAAATTAAAAACGTCATGTTTCCACACCACTCTCAAGTGGACAAGGAATAAAACACCAAAACCGTGCCAGTCAGGTAAAAAAGGAGTATTCCTTGGGAAGATAAAGGCAGGAGAGACCTTCTTCCAAGGTGTGCAGGTGTCAACTGTAGCAAACCACTAAATATCTGAACATGATCGTGAATTAAACGTCATGTTTCCACACCACTCTCAAGTGGACAAGGAATAAAACACCAAAACCGTGCCAGTCAGGTAAAATAGGAGTATTCCTTGGGAAGATAAAGGCAGGAGAGACCTTCTTCCAAGGTGTGCGGGTGTTGTAACACTAGCAAACCCACTAAATATTATGAACATGATAGTGAATTCAAAAGTCATGTTTCCACATCACTCTCAAGTGGACAAGGAATAAAACACCAAAACCGTGCCAGTCAGGTAAAATAGGAGTATTCCTTGGGAAGATAAAGGCAGGAGAGACCTTCTTCCAAGGTGTGCGGGTGTTGTAACACTAGCAAAAACACTAAATATCTTTAACGTTATAATAAATTAAAAAAGTCATGTTTCCACACCACTCTCAAGTGGACAAGGAATAAAACACCAAAACCGTGCCAGTCAGGTAAAATAGGAGTATTCCTTGGGAAGATAAACAAAGGAGAGACCTTCTTCCAAGGTGTGCGGGTGTTGTAACACTAGCAAAAACACTAAATATCTTTAACGTTATAATAAATTAAAAACGTCATGTTTCCACACCACTCTCAAGTGGACAAGGAATAAAACACCAAAACAGTGCCAGTCAGGTAAAATAGGAGTATTCCTTGGGAAGATAAAGGCAGGAGAGACCTTCTTCCAAGGTGTGCGGTGTCACAACAGTAGCAAAACACTAAATATCTGACCATGATAGTGAATTAAACGTCATGTTTCCACACCACTCTCAAGTGGACAAGGAATAAAACACCAAAACCGTGCCAGTCAGGTAAAATAGGAGTATTCCTTGGGAAGATAAAGGCAGGAGAGACCTTCTTCCAAGGTGTGCGGGTGTCATAACAGTAGCAAACCCACTAAATATCTTAACGTTATAATAATTAAAAACGTCATGTTTCCACACCACTCTCAAGTGGACAAGGAATAAAATACCAAAACCGTGCCAGTCAGGTAAAATAGGAGTATTCCTGGGGAAGATAAAGGCAGGAGAGACCTTCTTCCAAGGTGTGCAGGTGTCACAACAGTAGCAAACCCACTAAATATTATGAACGATAGTAATTCAAACGTCATGTTTCCACACCACTCTCAAGTGGACAAGGAATAAAACACCAAAACCGTGCCAGTCAGGTAAAATAGGAGTATTCCTTGGGAAGATAAAGGCAGGAGAGACCTTCTTCCAAGGTGTGCAGGTGTCACAACAGTAGCAAACCCACTAAATATTATGAACATGATAGTGAATTCAAACGTCATGTTTCCACACCACTCTCAAGTGGACAAGGAATAAAACACCAAAACCGTGCCAGTCAGGTAAAATAGGAGTATTCCTTGGGAAGATAAAGGCAGGAGAGACCTTCTTCCAAGGTGTGCAGGTGTCACAACAGTAGCAAACCCACTAAATATTATGAACATGATAGTGAATTCAAACGTCATGTTTCCACACCACTCTCAAGTGGACAAGGAATAAAACACCAAAACCGTGCCAGTCAGGTAAAATAGGAGTATTCCTTGGGAAGATAAAGGCAGGAGAGACCTTCTTCCAAGGTGTGCACATGTCACAGCAGTAGCAAACCCACTAAATATTATGAACATGATAGTGAATTCAAACGTCATGTTTCCACACCACTCTCAAGTGGACAAGGAATAAAACACCAAAACCGTGCCAGTCAGGTAAAATAGGAGTATTCCTTGGGAAGATAAAGGCAGGAGAGACCTTCTTCCAAGGTGTGCACATGTCACAACAGTAGCAAACCACTAAATATTATGAACATGATAGTGAATTCAAACGTCATGTTTCCACAACACTCTCAAGTGGACAAGGAATAAAATACCAAAACCGTGCCAGTCAGATAAAATAGGAGTATTCCTTGGGAAGATAAAGGCAGGAGAGACCTTCTTCCAAGGTGTGCAGGTGTCACAACAGTAGCAAACCCACTAAATATTATGAACATGATAGTGAATTCAAACGTCATGTTTCCACACCACTCTCAAGTGGACAAGGAATAAAAACCAAAACAGTGCCAGTCAGGTAAAAAAGGAGTATTCCTTGGGAAGATAAAGGCAGGAGAGACCTTCTTCCAAGGTGTGCAGGTGTCACAACTGTAGCAAATCCACTAAATATCATGAACATGATCGTGAATTCAAACGTCATGTTTCCACACCACTCTCAAGTGGACAAGGAATAAAACACCAAAACCGTGCCAGTCAGGTAAAATAGGAGTATTCCTTGGGAAGATAAAGGCAGGAGAGACCTTCTTCCAAGGTGTGCGGGTGTTGTAACACTAGCAAACCACTAAATATTATGAACATGATAGTGAATTCAAAAGTCATGTTTCCACACACTCTCAAGTGGACAAGGAATAAAACACCAAAACCGTGCCAGTCAGGTAAAATAGGAGTATTCCTTGGGAAGATAAAGGCAGGAGAGACCTTCTTCCAAGGTGTGCGGGTGTTGTAACACTAGCAAAAACACTAAATATCTTTAACGTTATAATAAATTAAAAAGTCATGTTTCCACACCACTCTCAAGTGGACAAGGAATAAAACACCAAAACCGTGCCAGTCAGGTAAAATAGGAGTATTCCTTGGGAAGATAAAGGCAGGAGAGACCTTCTTCCAAGGTGTGCAGGTGTTGTAGCAAAACACTAAATATCATGAACATGATAGTGAATTAAAACGTCATGTTTCCACACCACTCTCAAGTGGACAAGGAATAAAACACCAAAACCGTGCCAGTCAGGTAAAATAGGAGTATTCCTTGGGAAGATAAAGGCAGGAGAGACCTTCTTCCAAGGTGTGCGGGTGTCATAACAGTAGCAAACCCACTAAATATCTTTAACGTTATAATAAATTAAAAACGTCATGTTTCCACACCACTCTCAAGTGGACAAGGAATAAAATACCAAAACCGTGCCAGTCAGGTAAAATAGGAGTATTCCTTGGGAAGATAAAGGCAGGAGAGACCTTCTTCCAAGGTGTGCAGGTGTTGTAACAGTAGCAAACCCACTAAATATTAAACGATAGTGAATTCAAACGTCATGTTTCCACACCACTCTCAAGTGGACAAGGAATAAAACACCAAAACCGTGCCAGTCAGGTAAAATAGGAGTATTCCTTGGGAAGATAAAGGCAGGAGAGACCTTCTTCCAAGGTGTGCAGGTGTCACAACAGTAGCAAACCCACTAAATATTATGAACATGATAGTGAATTCAAACATCATGTTTCCACACCACTCTCAAGTGGACAAGGAATAAAACACCAAAACCGTGCCAGTCAGGTAAAATAGGAGTATTCCTTGGGAAGATAAAGGCAGGAGAGACCTTCTTCCAAGGTGTGCAGGTGTCACAACAGTAGCAAACCCACTAAATATTCTGTACATGATAGTGAATTCAAACGTCATGTTTCCACACCACTCTCAAGTGGACAAGGAATAAAACACCAAAACAGTGCCAGTCAGGTAAAAAAGGAGTATTCCTTGGGAAGATAAACAAAGGAGAGACCTTCTTCCAAGGTGTGCAGGTGTCACAACACTAGCAAACCCACTAAATATCATGACCATGATAGTGAATTCAAACGTCATGTTTCCACACCACTCTCAAGTGGACAAGGAATAAAACACCAAAACCGTGCCAGTCAGGTAAAATAGGAGTATTCCTTGGGAAGATAAAGGCAGGAGAGACCTTCTTCCAAGGTGTGCGGGTGTTGTAACACTAGCAAAAACACTTAATATCTTTAACGTTATAATAAATTAAAAACGTCATGTTTCCACACCACTCTCAAGTGGACAAGGAATAAAACACCAAAACCGTGCCAGTCAGGTAAAATAGGAGTATTCCTTGGGAAGATAAAGGCAGGAGAGACCTTCTTCCAAGGTGTGCGGGTGTTGTAACACTAGCAAAAATACTAAATATCTTTAACGTTACAATAAATTAAAAACGTCATGTTTCCACACCACTCTCAAGTGGACAAGGAATAAAACACCAAAACCGTGCCAGTCAGGTAAAATAGGAGTATTCCTTGGAAAGATAAAGGCAGGAGAGACCTTCTTCCAAGGTGTGCGGGTGTTGTAACACTAGCAAAAACACTAAATATCTTTAACGTTATAATAAATTAAAAACGTCATGTTTCCACACCACTCTCAAGTGGACAAGGAATAAAATACCAAAACCGTGCCAGTCAGGTAAAATAGGAGTATTCCTTGGGAAGATAAAGGCAGGAGAGACCTTCTTCCAAGGTGTGCAGGTGTCACAACAGTAGCAAACCCACTAAATATTATGAACATGATAGTGAATTCAAACGTCATGTTTCCACACCACTCTCAAGTGGACAAGGAATAAAACACCAAAACCGTGCCAGTCAGGTAAAATAGGAGTATTCCTTGGGAAGATAAAGGCAGGAGAGACCTTCTTCCAAGGTGTGCAGGTGTCACAACAGTAGCAAACCCACTAAATATTATGAACATGATAGTGAATTCAAACGTCATGTTTCCACACCACTCTCAAGTGGACAAGGAATAAAACACCAAAACCGTGCCAGTCAGGTAAAATAGGAGTATTCCTTGGGAAGATAAACAAAGGAGAGACCTTCTTCCAAGGTGTGCGGGTGTTGTAACACTAGCAAAAACACTAAATATCTTTAACGTTATAATAAATTAAAAACGTCATGTTTCCACACACTTTCAAGTGGACAAGGAATAAAATACCCAAAACCGTGCCAGTCAGGTAAAATAGGAGTATTCCTTGGGAAGATAAAGGCAGGAGAGACCTTCTTCCAAGGTGTGCAGGTGTCACAACAGTAGCAAACCCACTAAATATTATGAACATGATAGTGAATTCAAACGTCATGTTTCCACACCACTCTCAAGTGGACAAGGAATAAAACACCAAAACCGTGCCAGTCAGGTAAAATAGGAGTATTCCTTGGGAAGATAAAGGCAGGAGAGACCTTCTTCCAAGGTGTGCAGGTGTCACAACCGTAGCAAAAACACCAAATATCATGAACATGACAATAAATTCCAACGTCTTGTTAGTCACAAAGGTGTTTGTCATCACTGCCTGCCTCCTCTGAAATCTGCTGTCCCCTCAGCACACACTAATCTCATCCACTGAACAGCACAGTCATGGATGGTAATGTAGGAAAGCCGGCGACATCGTTTCCAAAATATCAACAACGGTAGGCATCATGTGAAAGTCAACTGCACTGCGTGACATACTTTTCCATAAAGTAGTAAAAACATTAAAAAAAATATATATATATATATATATATTGCATCGATGATGTCACAAGTGCACTCGGCCACAGGACATCATTAGCCTCTTATAAGTATGCAACTCAACAAAATAGCCTGTGTAACAAAGGTCGGCCTACAGATAATGTTGTCTTTAAGGTTTGTTGAGCAAATAGGCAATATAAAGCACAGATGTAGAATCTGACATGAGTGATGGCTCATTGTTCCTTCAAAAAAAAGTTAGTCTACATGGTAGTTGTAGCCTGCTGTGATAACGACCATTCATAGTATCCTGTACAATTCCTGTGTGGTTACCTCTAACCTCTCCCTTCATCACTTCACTTCAGCAAGACGGCGGTGAAAATGAAGAGGTATCTTCAGCCTCTCGACAAAAACGATAATGAAAGAGAAAAAGACGCACTTGAAGAGGAAGAAGATGCGCCAATCCCACAAAATAACGGTATACCATCATCATGTGTGTAAATGATGCACCGCATTACTTGTGATTTGTAGAGGTGGTAATGGACATTTTATACTTGTGCTACAAACTTCCTGGCCTGTGCTACAAAATCACCACCCTCTGTAGCACCAGGGCTACAGAACAAAGTTAACATACAGCCCTGATGACATAATGTTAAAGATTAAACTTCCGAGCCATCACAGACCAAGACAATGTCAGTGTGAGTACATGGCCCCACTATGTCAAATGCAGAAATGCAAAACCATGTGATGCTAAAGACAGATCATTGCAGCACCAGTTGAAAAGCTGCAACTCACATATTGGTGACTGTAAGTTGACACATCACTGAGAAAAACACGCAGAGCTGTGATGCAAACTCATGCAATACAAAAAAAGAGCACGTCGATCCTTACCTTGTCCGTGGTGGTCAGGATTTCACAGCGAGGTCCTTTAAATCCACTTCCCAGAGCAGGTGACAGTCCAGCGGGCAGAAGACCCTCAGGTGCAGCCTCCACTGAGGAGCAGTTTCAAATGTCCTCCTCTGTGACTCCTCTTCGTTTTCCAGTCCCTTCTTGTTTGTTCTTGACAGTAACATTTTCCTT
Organism: Epinephelus cyanopodus; assembly: GCA_026686955.1. Taxonomy (NCBI): domain Eukaryota; kingdom Metazoa; phylum Chordata; class Actinopteri; order Perciformes; family Serranidae; genus Epinephelus; species Epinephelus cyanopodus. Next base: position 30,330,515 of record CM048920.1, on the reverse strand, counting down.
TCTCTGACAAACGGTTGAATTCAAACAACCAACTGCCGAGTTTAACGTTAACTGCAGCAACATCTGAACAAGTTTGCAAAAGCTAAATTAGGTCGGCAATTAGCCAAAGCGCGGAAAGGCGAAAGGCGAGTCCTTGGTCCTTCTCCTCCCACAGACTGTGGTAACATCCACCTGTGGTGCAGGTGCAGCCTCCACTGAGGAGCAGTTTCCGCTCGTGGCGCTCTCCTCGGTGTCTCCAGAGCAAATGACCGTTTGCTTGTGTGGTCACTCCTATTTCAAGACTTCATGACAGGGACTTCATGACGTCACAAAGCGTCGAACTCAAGGACGTGGTGAGAATAGAACGCCCGCGCGCGCGCGCGCACACATTATAATTTCAAATTATAATAGAGAAATAAACACTGTTTCATGTGATATGATGCATATTGTACATGTTTACACGTTTTATAACGAAGCACCAAAATGTTGTAAGAATTTATTTCAGTATTCAGTCCAGTCCACTAAATATTTTACACACAGAATATCTCTATTAAACAAAATATTCATATTTTGTGAAATTTTTGAGTCAGTCTTATTTAGCCTGGCCTAATAGGATTCCCCCCTAATAATAAACTTCTATTTAATGGGAAAATATTGAACTCCCAGTTCCACCACTTTTATGCCACAGCTGTAGTTGTTTGTTACTTTTCAGATTATGCTTTAATGTGTAAATATACCTGCAAGGCTTTTATTTAGTCTCCTCTTTTTCTGTTTTCTATCATGGAAACTCTTTTGTAAGCAAATCAGTCTGCAGTGGTTTCAGGAAACTACTCACATTACTTAAGAGACAGATACTGAAAGAAAAGTCTTTCTGATATCTCAACAGTTTACACTCAACTTCACCGCACCTCTCCGTCCCGTTTTAGTTGGAAATCTCACCTTATCTTTGATTTCACTGATATAATGAGAAAACAACACAGGGTTGCAAAATAACAATGCTGTGGTCACAAAGGCCATGTGGCTCAGCCTCTCGACTTTTCTCGGATACATACAGACACATGTAATACACACACTGATCTGATTTCTCCTGACACTTTTTGAGCAGATGTAAGAGAAACCAAACAGGGAATGGACAATGGATGACCCAGACCCCACCTCATCACTGTAAGTGTACTGTTACATGAAGCCTCCATGTGCCACACACAGCATCTCAGGCTCATAAGCTCTGGGTTTACTCAACTCTGAGCAGGAACACAGCCTGTGAGCTCAGTTTTCTGACACAGTCAAAGAGCGTTTGTCTCCCTCTAGAGACCAACACTGTGACTTCCCAGTGTTGCCCTCAATATTTGCAGGTGTCAGTGAGGGCCCGGGGCGGCCTTATGATGGCACTGTCACCACCGAGAGTCAGAATGACCACAAAGGTTTTTATTTATGTTGAACTGTAACTTGCTACAAGAAGCCCCCTGGAGACCAGAGCCTCCTGTCACCTCTACAACTGAGCAAATGCATTTGGACGTAGAAATATTTGTACTGTGTAGGCACTTCCATGGCCTCCTGACAGGAAGCTAGCTGTGCTTTTAAATTGTTGAGTTGCTACCTTGCTATTACTGAGAGTAGACTCCTGAATGAATGAATGATTGACACATTATTTTCAGTTATTTAAAACATGCCTAGGTAGAGTTTTAGAGCATGTTAGGCTCTTGTTTTAATATTTATTCAGAATATCAGAAGCCAACACAATAATGAAAAACTTTATCGGTGGAGCACTTTTCAAGTGCAAAAGAAAATACAAAAGTGATACGAATAAAACATTAGCACATACTGTCATACAACACTATAAGTCTGTTAACTATCAAGAATGGCAAATGTAAAGTAGTACGTTTTCAGATGAGATTTAAAGACGTGAACAGAGTCAGCTGATCTGATGCTCAATGGGAGGCTGTTCCAAAGCCGAGGAGCAAGTGCTGAAAAGGCTTGATCACCCTTTGTCTTTAACCTGGACTGTGGAGCAGTTAGAGGATCCAGACTAGCAGACCTGAGGGGCCTGTCTGGACGGTATGGTGTAAAAACAAGGCAAGGATATCCAGTGTTGGTGTACAAAAGGACAAACAGTAAAAAGATAAATGACAGGTCATCATTGTTGGTGAAGTGATTTTATTATCATATGAACATACTTTGAAAATATCATGAACATTTTCTAATGGAAATGAGCAGCCTGTTAAAATAAGCAAACATGTCTTTAAAATGTTAAATAGGAGATCTGTATAATGTTTTTAATAATAAAATATTTATATATATTAGTTTAATTCTCTCTATTTTTGTTAGATTATTGTTGAGTAGATGTCGCATTAAAATATCAACATATCCCTGTTTGTCATTATTTTTGCTTTCACAATCAAAGCCATGAAGCTTTTTTTCCTTTCTGGGCACAAATCTTACAGTCAAGTGTGTGATAGCATTCGTCTCAGACTTACAAAGACCCTTTTCAACATACTCCAGACCTCTCTGGTACCTCCATTTCATTCTTTTGAATACATCATGCATATACTGCATATATACACACTGTATACATATAAAACACCACTATGTATTAAAGTAGAATTAAACCCCAGCACACTTATTTTCACTACATGTAAATAAACAATATGTTGAGGTACGTGCTAAATGTTGACTCACATTATCAGAGGTAAAACCCTGGGGTGACCTTTGTATGCAGACAAATGGATTAATTGTCATTCATGGTACAAAACACACAACACATACACAAGGACAAAAACATCCAGGCATTCAAGGAAAACTATGACTCTTGTTCCCATACATGTTCATGTTATTACAAGACCACAACAAGGAAGGTTCACTATCATCAGCGCTGAATTATAAAGAGCCTGGAAGCTGTCAGAGGTAATAATAATAATAATAATAATAATAATAATAATAATGATAACTCCTGGTTCAAACCCAGGGTGGGGGAGCCCTTCTGTGAGGAGCTTGCATGTTCTCCCTGTGCCAGTGTATGTTCTCTTCAGGTACTCCAGCTTCCTCCCACAGTCCAAAGACATGCAGGTTAATTGGTGGCTCGAAATTGGTCGTAGGTGTGAATGTGTGCGTGAATGCTGTCTGTCTCTATGTGTCTGGCGACCTGTCCAGGGTGTACCCTGCCTCTCGCACAATGTCAGCTGGGATAGGCTCCAGCCCCACGCGACCCCCAACAGGATAAACGCTTATGGAAATTGAATTAATGAATGAATAATAATAATAATAATAATAATATGTTTAAATGATGTAATTTGAGGCTACAATTTGATTTCATGACTAACATTTGATTATTTTCCCATCATATTCAAGGTCAGCCACTACAGTAGCACAATATAATTTATTAATTTTTATATATTAGCATTTTAGCTCAATAGCCTCCAGGAAATATGATCAATTGACTCAACATCAGTGTGGGATCATAGTACTATACTGGTTGCATGAGATACGCCTCGTGTTTTTAAATTTTCAGTCTCTTCATATATTGTTTTTATTAATTTTTATATATTAGCATTTTAACTCAATAGTCTCCACAAAATGTGATCAATTGACTCAACATCAGTGTGGGATCATAGTACTCCACTGGCTGCATGAGATACGCCTCTTGTTTTTACATTTTAAATCTGTTCATGATGGTTATTAATTTTTATACATTAAATATTAACATTTTAGCTCAATAGCTTCCAGGAAATAGGATCAATTGACTCAAAATCAGTGTGGGATCATGGTACTCTACTGGCTGCATGAGATACGCCTCTTGATTTTACATTTTGAATCTGTTAATAGTTGTTATTAATTTTTATATATAAATATTAGGATTTTAGCTCAATAGCCTCCAGAAAAATTGATCAATTGACTCAAAATCAGTGTGGGATCATAGTACTCTACTGGCTGCATGAGATAAGTCTCTTGTTTTTACATTTCAAATCTGGTCATGATGGTTATTAATTTTTATACATTAAATATTAACATTTTAGCTCAATAGCTTCCAGGAAATGTGATCAATTGACTCAAAATCAGTGTGGGATCATAGCCTCTTGTTTTTACATTTCAAATCTGTTCATATGTTTTTTGTATCTTAATTTTTCTATATAAATATTATCATTTTAGCTCAGTAGCTTCCAGGAAATATGATCAATTGACTCAACATCAGTGTGGGATGCTAGTACTCTACTGGCTGCATGAGATATGCCTCTTGTTTTTACATTTTGAATCTGTTCATATGGTTTTTTTTTCTTAATTTTTATATATAAATATTAGCATTTTAACTCAATAGCCTCCACAAAATATGATCAATTGACTCAACATCAGTGTGGGATCATAGTACTCCACTGGCTGCATGAGATACGCCTCTTGATTTTACATTTTGAATCTGTTAATAGTTGTTATTAATTTTTATATATAAATATCAGGATTTTAGCTCAATAGCCTCCAGAAAATATGATCAATTGACTCAAAATCAGTGTGGGATCATACTACTCCACTGGTTGCATGAGATACGCCTCGTGTTTTTAAATTTTCAATCTCTTCATATATTGTTTTTATAAATTTTTATATATTAGCATTTTAGCTCAATAGCCTCCAGGAAATATGATCAATTGACTCAACATCAGTGTGGGATCATAGTACTATACTGGCTGCATGAGATACGCGTCTTGTTTTTACATTTTAAATCTGTTCATGGTGGTTATTGATTTTTATACATTAAATATTAACATTTTAGCTCAATAGCTTCCAGGAAATATGATCAATTGACTAAACATCAGTGTGGGATCATGGTACTCTACTGGCTGCATGAGATACGCCTCTTGATTTTACATTTTGAATCTGTTCATATGTTGTTTTTTTCTTAATTTTTATATATAAATATTAGCATTTTAACTCAATAGCCTCCACAAAATATGATCAATTGACTCAACATCAGTGTGGGATCATAGTACTCCACTGGCTGCATGAGATACGCCTCTTGTTTTTACATTTCAAATCTGTTCATGATGGTTATTAATTTTTATACATTAAATATTAACATTTTAGCTCAATAGCTTCCAGGAAATATGATCAATTGACTCAAAATCCGTGTGAGACCATAGTACTCCACTGGCTGCATGAGATACGCCTCTTGTTTTTACATTTCAAATCTGTTCATGATGGTTATTAATTTTTATACATTAAATATTAACATTTTAGCTCAATAGCTTCCAGGAAATATGATCAATTGACTCAAAATCCGTGTGAGACCATAGTACTCTACTGGCTGCATGAGATACGCCTCTTGTTTTTACATTTTAAATCTGTTCATAACTATTTAGTTATTAATTTTTATATGTTAAATATTAACATTTTAGCTCAATAGCTTCCAGGAAATACTAGGCCTAGCTCCCTAGGCTAAAGAAAAACAGGAGAAAACAGGTACAACAGACATAGCAGCTCACCCCTACTACGCTCCGTGCAAACAATAATATGTGGTAACATTAGTGACTATTTACAATATCTACACAAACGACTCAGTCGGCCCTAAGGCGCTGGTCTGAACAAAAGGTACAATATTTAGCAAGACAAGCTAGTCACACAGTGAAGCACTTAACAATCACAAAAACCAAAGAACGATGCGCTGCTGCCATGTACGAGAGAGGAGGCGGCTTCCGTGTGTCCGGCATTGTGAAGGCCGAGCCCCTCGCTCAATCCGGCAGCGGTGACGTCACGCTCGTTACCCTGGTGACTGTTGACACTGAAGGTCGAGCCCCTTGCTCAGCCAATCCAGCTGTAGCGACGTCACGATCGTTCAGCAAATCACCAGGCTCCATTTCACAAAGCAGGTTTAGTGAAACTTCAGTAACTCAAACCAGACTCCACCTTGTGGCAAGAACAGGCAACAACACACAGCACCCCAACTGCTGTGGAAATAGTATAAGTAGGTATAATAAATAATATAACAATTTCTTCCCCTTGATATAAAGCTGCAAGTATCCTATTATTATAGGCTAACAAATGATCTGTTGTAGAAGTGTTGAAAATAGTGCCTGAACAAGGAAAGAATATATATGTATATATATACATATATATATATATATACATATAATGTTTGTTAATGCAGTAACTGACAGGAAGTGCACAGGGACCAAAGCTGTTGCCCTAGCAACAGAGCATCAGTGAAACAGTCAGTATATATATATATATATATATATATATATATATATATATATATATATATGTATATGTATGTATACACACACACACACACGTCCGTCACGAGACTGTTGCTTCACAGCTGACACTTTTGACCCCTGCGCTCACATGACGTGTCTACGCACGCACGTCTGATTAGCATAGCAAGCTAGTTAGCATAGCGATGCTACGTGTTACACGTCGGTAACACGACGCGCTGTTGCTTCACACTCTGACACTTTTGACCCCTGCGCTCACATGACGTGGAAACACACGCACGTCTGATTAGCATAGCACGCTAGTAAGCATAGCGACGCATCCGTAAGTGTAGTGTATGTGTAGCGTTTGTAACGCGCTGTGCACGCGTACTGATAAGCCGTGTGAGCGCGTCATGTGAGTGGAGCGAACAACGCCTACACGTCATGTAGCGGGTGTGTGTGTGTAACACTCGTGTCTCCATAGTAAACCTATGTAAAATGAAGGCGTGCGCTCACGCGGTTTGATCAGATCTGACGTGTCCTAAGTAGGCGCAAGTGACGCGTTGTAGTGTGGTTGGGTGAAACGTTTGATCCCTCATATACGTACATACATACATACATACATACAAGCATTTTCTGCTTCTCTATATCATTGTAAATGGAATATCTTTGGGACTGTTGGGTGGACAAAACAAGACATTTTAAAGATGCCACCTTGGGTTCTGGGAAATTATACAGAGCATCTTATACAATTTTCAGACATTTTACAGACAAGAATAAATTGAGAGAAAATAATGGTCAGGTTTCATCAGTAATAAAAAATAATCATTAGTTGTAGCCCTAGTCTGCAGCATAGACAGTATATAATTAACTCTGCAGACTCACTTCTGTGGTGTAGAGAATGGTGGATATGACTGGCAGGAGGAAACTGGCTTCGTCAGAGGCTCCACAATCTCACATGGGGTCAGAGGCTGCGGGGCGACTGGCTTTTGTCTGGTCTAGAAGCACGGCAACAACTGATTCACAAACCAGTGACCTGCAGATATGATGGAAAAAACCCACAACATTACGACAAATACATGAAAATACTGGAGACATTGTCTTGCCTTGTAATCACCTTTAAAAGAATACTTCACCAGCAAAATGACCATTTGTACATCAATTACTCACCATATTATGTCAAATTTGTGGAAAAAAAAATTTTTTTTGGGCATGTCTCTACTGTGAACTTAAAATCCAAAAAAAGGTGAACAAGACTGTGATTACACAAAGGTCAAAGGTCACGTCCAAATTCAAGGATCCAGCTGGAACAGCATAACATTTAAGCTATCGTGGTTCTTCATGAACTGAAGTCAGTGGAGATCATTTTCACAACAGCTGTATCAAACATACGTTTACAAACTCTCACACAACTCGTGCAGTATAATCCAAGTCTCATATGCTCAGTACTTTCCAAACGCATGCATTGTCTCCACTGACTCCAACCTACAAAAAGCACGTGTGCCTGAGCACACATTCAAACGCACACGACTCAGCTGTGCATGAGACTTGTTTGTACAGACACATTTTAAATAGCAAGGGTTCAGTGGAAATGTTTGGAAAGCACTGAGCATACGACTGGATAAATGATGCTTGGATTATACTGCACGCGTTGTGCGAGAGTTTGTAAACCCATGTTTTGATATTGTTAAGTACGATCTCCACTGACTTCTATACATGAAGAACATTTGCTTTTTGGATTCTTTGTTCAACGCAGAGGCATGTAAGAAAAACATTTAGGAATTCAACACATGGCGAGTAACTTACATGCAAATAGTCATAATAACATGTTCCTTTAAGTTTGTACCCAGAGAGAGAATGAGCAGCAGCAGACTGAGGCCGGTGAGATCCAGCGCTGGCTGCTGGTTGATCTCAGCCACTGCATTAAGAGGCACGGTGATCAGCAGCATGGCTCAAAAGAAACCTGGGCACCGTAGGAACGTCAGCAGGACAGCACACAGGACAAAGTAGCTTGTGTGTGCAATACACGTCCACGTGGCTGTCAGGCTCAAACCTGTTATCACAACAAGGACAAAGGAAAAAACAATAAAATCAGTAAAATCTTAACCACATCTAAGTGGTTTTGAACATTTCAGACTATAGGAGGATGATGTTTGGCTGATTTGATCATTGCCTAATGGCTGACTGTGGGTTCATTACCACACTTTCAGTTCTGGGCTGTTTGTGCAACTAAAACAATTTCTATGTTGATAGTTTTGATAGTTTGAACAATTTGCCATGATTGTTGCGACCTTTTTTTAAAAGCAAAAACTGACTTGATTTTTTTTTCATTGATTAATTTTCGATTGATCAATTAATCATCTCAGCTCAGTGTTTGTTATATTTAATCCCACCCTTCCTGCTCCTGGACTTATCCCTCTGATGATGAGCAACAGATTGAAGGTGTGAAGTTAGGTCACAGCTGACAGTCTGCAACATTACCGTCTTACTTTAAACACAGTCAGCAGTCTGACTTAATGTCACAGTTTCACCGACTCTCCAGTTGTTGGGGGAGATGGATTTTAGGCCATTTGGGAGAGAAACAAAGTCCATCAGACTTGCAGCACTGCAAATGGGACTTCAGTGCCACCTGTTGGCAAAAGTTTATTATTAATAAAAAAAAGTAAATCAGGTTAAAAACACTCCCATCACGTGGAGGTTTTCTAGATAACATTCTACATGGATCATATTTAATCACACACTTGTTTTTCTAAATAAAATGCAATGGTGAGGTATAAAGCATAATCTGCTGTATTTTCTGCTCATCTTGTGTTCAGACCCCGATGTCCTGTAGAGTTGCTGTGTGATGTTGGATCTTGACAGAACGAGGCAACTTCCTCAGTGCAACTGAAGCTTCTTATTCCCAAGACCCTCTGGTATCATCACAGCAGCACGGATAGACAATGACCCCTGACCTTCCTAACTAGACACTCAAAAACAAACAAGTAAATAGGAATAACAACTTTTTTGGTGATGGGATCCCAGCACAACTGCTGTCACACTGTTTTTATCAGCACTTTTTTAAAACTAAAACTAAGAAGACATTTGGTATACAGTCCAAGAATAACAGCGTGTGAGCCACAGTGTGGTCATTTTTCCTTCAACAAACTGAGCCTCCAAAGCTCCTCTTGACCTCTCAAACACACTAATCATAAAAAACTCTGTCCTTAACTTGAGTTTGAGGGATTTAACTTTTGTAACAATTTTAAATCAAAGTTGTAAAGTTCTTCATTCCTTTTCCCCCTCTGAGTGTCTTAAAAGTAAGATATAATCAGAAAAGTGACTTTCTAAAGGTTATGAGTCTGAAGATCATTTGATCTGTAACACTGTGAGGAACAAGGTTACACAAGCTTCAGCATCTGTTAAATTACTGACATAAATAAAGGATAGGATAAAAAAAAGATAAATAAATAAATAAATAAATAAAAAATTACTGACATAAAGCAACATAATTTGTTTGAATTAAAAGCATTAATGAAACATATTCCAGAGTTGGTCTGCAATATAAAATTCAAAATACTGGATCAGAGCCTGTAATCAACTCAGTTTAAGATAATTAAGTGACTGAGAGCGATATTTTCTGAGATCTCCCAATGATCTCTGACTGGAACTTTATTTTGTTAATATATCAGTTCCTTTTCATTTCTGTCTGTTTAATCTTCATGTTGGCTGAAGGCAACTTTGTCCTCCAACATTAAACCTGAGTAATTTTATTGTTCTTATTTTACTCATGACTATAACTATAAAGTAAATTTCCAAAAGTGGTCCTATAGGCCTAAACATAAACTGACTGCGTCTTTGAATTTAAGATAGAGAGAATGGACATGTCCAGATATGAATGTAGGGAGCTTTAGACAACTGAACCAAGCAAAGATCGTCTCATTCAACAATCACATCATGTTCAATACAATTATTGCAACTCTACAGCTGGCTGCTGGATCAGTTTATATTTGGTACTCATTTCAGATTACAATTTAATGTTACTTTGATTTTTCTGAGTTATTTTGCTGCTTAGTTATTTCTTCATTTAACTGGTTTTAAATCTAGGCAGAAATTCTAAGATATATTGCCCCCCATATTGTTATGTAAGCTGTGACACTGTTGAGTAGTTTTGTTAAGTGTTAGTATGTCATTAAAAAATGTAGGGAAAAAAACATGGTATAGTATTTCATAAGAAATTCATTAAATGCCACATTATGTCATAAAAGTCATATTGAGTGCAACTTTTCCTTTAAGACTTTCAGAACCCTTGATCTATATTTTTTTTTTCTAAAATGGTTAGTTAATCCCCCACAGTGTTAAATAGGTAAATGGTTTTGACATTTTGCTATTTGAAAATACAGGAAAAAAACTGAAAATGATTTGCACATATGAACCACAACTTTATAAGGTGCACTGAAGCGGTCTGGCTGCACGTGCTCATCATTATACAGCCAGACGCATCAGGTGCTGCAGGAGTTTCTGCAGAGGCAACACAAGATGATAGACTTGAATCCAAACACGCACTGCGTCGTGCGTGCGTCAGTAAAAGTCATGGAAACAGAACGGCGGAGCCCTTTAAAAGTTGCAAAACCTCTCTGAATGTCACATTTGCACTCGGACTTGACTCAAGTTTACCTGCAAAACCTTCTGCTGAAAAGCTGAAATATCGGAGACAATTTCTACGGAAAACACTGTTGGATACCTGATCGGAGAAAGTCAAAACCTCACAGGTGAGAATCTTATTGCTCCTTCCTCTGCTGCTGCCCTGCTGAGTTTCAAAATGCCTTTGTGACTTGTTGCAAACTGATTTCCCCACGGCGACAAATTAAAGTATCTTTCTACACAGCCACAAATTAAAGCATCTTTCTACACGGCCACAAATTAAAGTATCTTTCTACACAGCCACAAATTAAAGCATCTTTCTACACGGCCACAAATTAAAGCATCTTTCTACACGGCCACAAATTAAAGTATTTATCGATCTATCTACCAGGAAACTACATCTGCTGTTGGAGAATGGCGTCCGGACCCCCCGCCGTGGAGCCCCTGCTGTCCAGAGTCGGGCGTTGGATCGCCTCCTTTGCCGGTAAGACATATTTTAATGTCATGGTAAATTTAGCCTATTTATTAATGTTGCTTAAATCCTTAAAAGAGAATTTCAACACAAAATGTGCATTTAATTATGGTGAAATGTTGAATGTAGGCCTAAAGATAGACAATTAATAAAATGTTGAAATGTTGATCGATCTGTTAGGAAAAGAGTTTTGGTGATATTGGAGGTTTGCTTGGTGTAAAATGATTTATTATTATATGATAAGAATATAGTGAATTTGTCGGGACAAGTGTGGAAGATGTTAATAACTGTAGTGACACTGTTATTTTTGTTTGAGGGGATTGAATTTGGTAAATTCGTTGTCGATTATGGGGAAAAGATGGCGACTAGGCCATTTTTGAGCTCCATAGCAAAATGATGCTTTTCTTGTGCACGATGGAGACGATGGGATGTATAAGAGCAAACGTCAGGACGTCAGCACGCGCAGGTGTAAACAGTAGACAGTTATTGGACAAAGCCGTTCAGTCATCATCGCTCAGAGCTTGTAATGGACATGTTAGTGTTGTCAGAGCACTGAATATACTTGCTCGTTCATGTGGTATTTTCTTATGAAGGGAAGAGATGAGACTGCTTTGTCATGCAATAACTGTGCGCGTCCTGCGTCCAAAGTGCCACCGTCTCCTGCATGCGGCATGATTAGAAACTGATAAACTGAAAGTGCCGTTAAATAGATAGACAATGAGTGTGCCCAGAAGAACAGATGTTGACTGGGGTGAAGTTAGTCTTTTTATGTATAAAAATTGATAAAAAACAAACAAACAATATGAACAGATTTAAAATGTAAAAACATATTGTAAATAAATTTTTATATATATCAATATTAGCATTTTAGCTCAATAGTTTCCAGGAAATATGATCAATTGACACAACATCAGTGTGGGATCATAGTACTCTACTGGCTGCATGAGATATGCCTCTTGTTTTTACAGTTTGAATCTGTTCATAGTTGTTATTAATTTTTACATATAAATATTGGGATTTTAGCTCAATAGCCTCCAGGAAATATGATCAATTGACTCAAAATCAGTGTGGGATCATAGTACTCTACTGGCTGCATGAGATACGCCTCTTGTTTTTTAAATTTTAAATCTCTTCATATATTGTTTTTATTAATTTTTATATATTAGCATTTTAGCTCAATAGCCTCCAGAAAATATGATCAATTGACTCAAAATCAGTGTGGGATCATAGTACTATACTGGCTGCATGAGATACGCCTCTTGTTTTTACATTTCAAATCTGCTCATGATGGTTATTAATTTTTATACATTAAATATTAACATTTTAGCTCAATAGCTTCCAGGAAATATGATCAATTGACTCAACATCAGTGTGGGATCATAGTACTCTACTGGCTGCATGAGATACGCGTCTTGTTTTTACATTCTGAATCTGTTAATAGTTGTTATTAATTTTTATATATAAATATTAGGATTTTAGCTCAATAGCCTCCAGAAAATATGATCAATTGACTCAAAATCAGTGTGGGATCATAGTACTCTACTGGCTGCATGAGATACGCCTCTTGTTTTTTAAATTTTAAATCTCTTCATATATTGTTTTTATTAATTTTTATATATTAGCATTTTAGCTCAATAGCCTCCAGGAAATATGATCAATTGACTCAAAATCACTGTGGGATCATAGTACTATACTGGCTGTATGAGATACGCGTCTTGTTTTTACATTTTAAATCTGTTCATGATAGTTATTGATTTTTATACATTAAATATTAACATTTTAGCTCAATAGCTTCCAGGAAATATGATCAATTGACTCAACATCAGTGTGGGATCACAGTACTCTACTGGCTGCATGAGATACGCCTCTTGTTTTTACATTTCAAATCTGGTCATGATGGTTATTAATTTTTATACATTAAATATTAACATTTTAGCTCAATAGCCTCCAGGAAATGTGATCAATTGACGCAAAATCAGTGTGGGATCATAGTACTCTACTGGCAGCATGAGATATGTCTCTTGTTTTTACATTTTAAATTTGTTAATAGTTGTTATTAATTTTTATATATAAATATTAGCATTTTAGCTCAATAGCCTCCAGAAAATGTGATCAATTGACTCAACATCAGTGTGGGATCATAGTACTCCACTGGCTGCATGAGATACGCCTCTTGTTTTTACATTTTGCATCTGTTCATATTTTTTTCCCTTGATTTTTATATATAAATATATTAGCATTTTAACTCAATAGCCTCCGCAAAATATGATCAATTGACTCAACATCAGTGTGGGATCATAGTACTCTACTGGCTGCATGAGATACACCTCTTGTTTTTACTTTTCAAATCTGTTCATATGTTTTTTTTTTCTTAATTTTTATATCAATCAATCAATCAATCAATCAATCAATCAATCAACTTTTAATTGCAGACACGAGGTCCAGATAAAACGTCAGACAACAACACACAAATACACAATATACAAATATCTATAAAAGGCACTTATACCAAACCTTCCACATCTCTGATTGGTATCTGACAGCACTAATACCAGGGTTGGTTAGCAGCATTATATTAGAGTTTTGAGAGACATTCAGACGCCCAATAAATCTGTACATCAAATTTCTTAAGAGTGCCTGAAAAGTGCTGACACCTGCATGACAGAACAGTTCACTTGCACTAGTCCACCTGGGTTTTCTCAGCAGAATCCTCATACAGTCATTGTATGTTTGTGGAGGCTAGCTTTTTTATACTTGACCCACAGGGGGGCTGTACAAGGGGGTACAGTAGGCCCTAAAGAGACTTATCTTTACCTCCTCAGAACAGAGATGGAATTTCCTAACCAACATGTTAGCCTGGGCATACAACATCCGCCGCTGTCTATACATGTCATCATCATCATCAGACATTTGGTCTGTCAAAAAGTGACCCAGATATTTTCTTTTATGACATACAGATAAAACATTATCAGACAGATAAAAGGCAGGAAAAGTGAGATCCCTGTCCCCTTTAGTTCTACAGATCATTACCACACTTTTTTTGGCATTGTACTGTACATCAAATTTGACACCATAGATGGAGCAGATATTCAATAGCTGTTGAAACCCAGCACTGCTAAGGGAGACGATGGCCAAATCATCTGCATACATAAGGTGGTTAACTAAAGTGTTACCAATCATGCAACCAGTCCTACAGTGATTTAGCTGGTCAGATAAATCATCCATGTATAGATTGAAGAGAGCTGGGGAGAGTAACCCCCCCTGCCTCACCCCATTACCAACACCAAAGGGCATGGATACTCTATTACCCCATCTAACCTGCATATTCTGGTTGGCATACCAGAATGCCAGGATACGGGTTATGCTGCCAGGCACACCTCTTTGCCTCAGTTTTGAAAACAGTTTCTGGTGGTTGACCCAATCAAACGCCTTCGAGGCATCAATGAAACCAATTAATACAGAAGAATTCTGCCTTCTATAGGTGTCAACAATTTCTTTCAAAGCATATATACACAAATCAGTACTATGCTTTGCTTTAAAACCAAACTGATTGTCTGTTGTGGATATATAGAGGCTTAAATGATCTAATAAAATTCTTTCCAGTACTTTGGATAACACACTGGCCAGAGCAATGGGCCTGTAATTATCTATGCTTCCTACCTTACCTGCTTTGTCTTTTATGACCGGCACAAGAGTGACAGACAACATAGACTGAGGCAACACACCGTGGCTCATGAGACCAGTAAAGCAAATGGCAAGCAGAGCTGCAACCCTAGGGCTAGCTAGCTTAAGGTGCTCTGCAGTAATGTCATCTAAGCCACTAGCTTTATTATCGGCCAACTGTGCTATGGCTTGCTGGACCTCAACAGTTTTAATAGACACCACATCGTCATGGGTAATATTTCCCACATTAAAGGGATCACTTATCACACAATTAAAAAGGTCAGAGTAGTGTTGCCTCCACAACTCAGCAATATTGTCTGTACCCGAGACCCCCTCTATGGTGCATGGCAACAATGTATTGCTCCTGTTCAGGGTTCTCACCTCCTTCCAAAAGCCAGTGACATTGTTACCAAGCAACTTCTCAGCCATAGAGTCAGCTCTCATTGCTTGTTCATTCTTACCTATATAGCGGACTGCATATTTGAACTTAGCATTTGTACATTTTTTGTAATCTAGGACAGGACCCTGCCTAGGCCTAGCCTCCAAAACCCAGGCCCTATAGGCCTCCTTAGCCTCTATATGAAGTGCAGCAACATGCTTGTTCCAGCCAGGCTTGATGTTGTGTGCCTTAGGCTTGGTAACATAAGGCCTACTGGCCTCATACACAGCTCCCACAATGCAATCATACATGGCACAGAGGTCTTTACGGTGTGACTCATTTTTACAGTTGACATCAGCACACATAACAGCACCTATAGGTAGATATACATTGCTCAGGAGGTCATCAGTTTTCCCATGGTAAGATAACACATCAGCCTTGGACAGCTTAGCCCAGTCAATTCTTGCCTTACATGCACTATAAACTTCATGAGCTAGCTCCGGGAGATTATCTATGTCCAAACACATGATAAATGGACCATGATCACCTGTGGACGCCTCGTACACAATCTCCATTGACCGTAACACTGCATGAGCGTCAGCAGTGGCAATACAGTGGTCAAGCCAGGAGGTTGTGTGCCAGGCCTCACTTATGTACGTATAACTGCCAACAGGTAGGAGCAATTGACTTGACAGTATAAAATTATTGTCTTCACAAAACTGCAACACATGTTTGGCAAACAGGGAGCTGCCATCAGATAGGTCAGCATTCAGGACCCCTACCACACAGACACTAGTCGACTTGTTGTCTGCAATAAAAGAGTTAATAAAAGCAAGTTTATTCAAGTACTCATCCTCATTATGTAGGCACTCAAAAGGAGTGTAGACATTAAGAATGGTGAATATCTTATTGTTGATTTTTAGCTGAATAGCAATACACCAATCAACATTAAGCCTTATGATATTAATGACAGGGTCCAACTTCTTATGCCAGAGGATAGCCACGCCTCCAGCTGTCCTTCCTCTCACTATCCCCAGTGAGAGATCTGTTGTGGACTCTCCAGCACCATGAAAATTATCATTAAAAGAATTGAGCAGCCCCAGATCCTGCTTTGGTAAAAAGGTTTCTTGTAAACATAAAATGTCACATTTCAGCAGCAAACTCTCCACCACCATGCGTCTGGCCTTGTCACCTGCGCTGTTCCCGAGGCGCAGCCCCCGACAGTTGTATGAACCTACATGCATGATGATGATGATGAAGAGGATGGTGTGACCGTTGACTCAACATCAGTGTGGGATCATAGTACTCCACTGGCAGCATGAGATACGCCTCTTGTTTTTACATTTTAAATCTGTTCGTATTGGTTTCATTCATTTTTTTAAATATGAATATTAGCATTTAGCTCAATAGTAGGGTGTGACGAGATCTCGCGAGATTAAACTCGACGATATTTCCCGTCGCATTAAAAATCTGTCTCGCGAGATTTGTGAGCTATCTAGGGCTGTAGTCAACCAAAGAAAATTTTGGTCGACTAAAGTTGCGCATAATCTTCAACTAATTGATTAGTCGTGGGGAAAAAAATCTGCATGTTACTTTTACTTCTGCAGTGATGTCTGTGTCACTCTGCAGTTACACCTCCAAAACACTAGTGGGCGGTGGAGGACCGTGTTAAGTACTGTAAAGTTTAGTTCAAATCAAACTTTATTTGTATAGTTGATTCAAAACACACATTAAACATGGCTTAATAGAAACAGTTTCAAACACAAGTACACAAATCAGCTTCATTATAAAATCGCAGAACTGACAGACAAACGCTTGTCTTTATCTGGACACATTTCCCCCACCAATACAACGTGCTAACGTTTTTAGCACAAGTCTATGCCATTTTACATTGTGTAAATTAGCCTAGCGTCTAGCGATCGTTTCTTTTTCATATAAAGCCAGGGACAACAGCAACATGTAACAAAGGTAACGGTGCATAATTTGGCTCCATTACAACTCACAACAGTCACCGACAAAACAACTGTCTTATACTAAACATGTTTTCCAAGCATACACAACACGCTAACGTTATTAGCGCCAGCCTATTGCATTTTACATTGTATAAATTCGCCTAGCGACTAGGGCTGCCACTAACGTGATTGTGGACATGCTAATATTCTTAAAAAAGAACATGGCTGTGTAGTTGCAGCAAGTTGTCAGAGACATACTTGGTCAGGCTCTGTTTGCACTATTTGCACTCTGTATTGACAGAGTAGAACTTTGATTTGGTTTTGCCCATAATATTGTTTGCACTTGAAAAAAAGCAAGAAATATTTAATTTTATTTATTTTATTTTAACTTTTATAAGTTTAAGTTTCAATTTGTGGAAGAAGTTTATTAAAAGCTCATGCTTACATCATGCATGTAAAGAGTTATAATAAAACATTTCAAAATGCATGTGCAACTTGATTAAATAAAAGTCTGTTGGTCCAGTCATATATTTTGTCATTGAAGTTTTCTTAAAATCTCGTCTCGTCTCGTTCTTGTGAACCCAATATCGTGTCTCGTCTCGTCTCGTGAGCTGAGTGTATCGTCACACCCCTACTCAATAGCCTCCAGGAAGGTGATCAATTGACTCAACATCAGTGTGGGATCATAGTACTCCACTGGCTGCATGAGATACGCCTCTTGTTTTTACATTTTAAATCTGTTCATAACTATTTAGTTATTAATTTTTATATGTTAAATATTAACATTTTAGCTCAATAGCTTCCAGGAAATATGATCAATTGACTCAGCATCACTGTGGGACCATAGTACTCTACTGGCTGCATGAGATACGCCTCTTGTTTTTACATTTTAAATCTGTTCATAACTATTTAGTTATTAATTTTTATATGGTAAATATTAACATTTTAGCTCAATAGCGTCCAGGTAATGTGATCAGTTAACTCAACATAAGTG
Organism: Epinephelus cyanopodus; assembly: GCA_026686955.1. Lineage (NCBI taxonomy): Eukaryota > Metazoa > Chordata > Actinopteri > Perciformes > Serranidae > Epinephelus > Epinephelus cyanopodus. The sequence continues at coordinate 30,312,277 of CM048920.1, read as the reverse complement.
TGGGATCCTAGTACTCCACTGGATGTATGAGATACACCTGTTTTTCTACATTTTCAAATCATTTATAATTTTTATATGAAAACAGGAAGTCGGCACACGCTGTAGCCGTCATCCAACTCCTTGCATTTACTGTAAAGTCTGCACTTGAAATATTGGAGTGGCTGGCTCGGAGTCAGACTGGGTTATAATTTTTTGGAGAATCCCTCTTCATTATTGTTCATGATTTTTTCAAGTATCCCGCATTTTGTCATGCGTAATTGCGCGCACAGGTCTGTGCGCTCACAGGTTTTTCGAGTGTTTTACACAGCTTAACTTGGAGGCAACGAATCCACTTAGAAACACACAGTTTCCACAGTGTCACGTGTCTCTGCTTTTTATTTTACTGGAGTATATATGACACAACATGAGCTACCGTCCTGCCTGTTATACTTGTCTGATTGGTATTGTGGTTATTCGAAACAAGATACGTTTCAGGGGTAAAAACAGCAATGGGAACAGTGTTATTGTATAGAATTGTAGGTTTCACTTTGGATACACCTGGATTGTCCACCTACAGACAGTTTATAGAGTATTTGTAACATTTCAAGAGTTTATTAGTTGAGATTCAACAATAATTCAAACATTTTGCTTTGTCTGCAGACGTTTATTATATGTTTATGAAACAATTCACGACATGTTCTCAGAATAATTTAGCTGAACTTGAACTACTCACTAAACCCGTGCTGCATAGGTTGAGTGAACAGTTCAAGTTCAACTAAATTATTCTGTGAATATTAGATATGTTTACGAATTATCACATATACTCTAGAGATAATCTATCACATATCTACAGACAAAGTGAAACAGTTGAACTGTTGAATCTCAACTAATAAGCTGTGAAATGTTAACATATACATAAATATATTAAGTATCTGTAGGTGGACTGTCCAAATAAAGTCTTACCTACAATTCTACATAATAACACTGTTCACATTCCTGGTTTTGATTCTGAAAGCTTATCATGTTTCACATAACCACAGTCAAAGTCAGACTAGTATAAAGTCAGAATCTGTTTATGGTCAGAATGGTGTGAATCTCTTTTAGCCTTTGGCAGCCAAATATGGAACAACAACTTGCAAAGCAAAACTTAACATGTAATATGATGTCATGAGAGCACATACGTAGCTGCTGATTAGCTGCCTGTGTCCAGTCAAGATTTATCCAGCATAAAAGTATTATCATATTACCCTCATCCCGTCCTAATGTTCCAAATCAAAGTAGCAGAACTGCACAATATTGATATGAGTTTTAGAGGTGACAGTGGCACTCTGTTTGTTGGTGGTCTTTCTACAAAGTACATGTAATGCATCAGGTCAAAAATGACTGATTAGGCCTTTACGCCTTGTGTTTAATTCTGTTTGAATTTTTTTCCTCAGGAGGCCGCTTTCGGCCATTCAGTACCGCACCCCCTGCTGCTGAGAGCCCCCCCGATGACCCAGTCCTGCCTGACTACGAGGAGGAGGAGGAAGAGGTTGGCATTGTCGGGGTGGATGACGTGGACGGACTTCAGGCTGCTGGTAACGTAGAGGATGAGCAGCAGCTTCCACCACCTGCTCCCTTTCCTGCCTTCAACATTGCGCCCATTGCTGTTCCTCCCAATGCTCCTTACTATTTCCCTGCTTACCCTTATGCTGCTCATCACCCTTATACTGCTCTTTATCCTTATGCTGCTCCTTATCCTTATGCTGCTCCTCTTCCTTACGCTGATCCTTATGCTGCTGGTGATGCTGATGCTGCTGGTTATGTTTATGCTGCTGGTGATACTGATGCTGCTGCTGGTGATGCTTATGCTGCTGCAGGTGATGCTTATGCTGCTGCTGGTGATGCTTATGCTGCTGGTGATGCGTATGCTGCTGCAGGTGATGCTTATACTGCTGCTGGTAATGCTTATGCGGCTGGTGATGCTTTTGCGGCTGGTGATGCTTATGATGCTGGTGATGCTTATGCTGCTGTTGGTGATGCTTATGCGGCTGGTGATGCTTATGCTGCTGCTGGTGATCCTTATGCTGCTGGTGATCCTTATGCTGATGCTGAACCGGAAGAGGACTTGGATGTGCCCTTGTGGGACGTGGACTGGGACTCTGAGTACAGCCGTTCTATCGATGGCGAGGTCCCTCAGTTCGAAGACTTCGAGCCCATCTCCCAGGAAGAAAGTTCTGAGGAGCTTGAAGATCAAGTGGTCCCTCAATCTTCTGGCAGGGCCTCCTACATGAAGGCGACGGGAGGACAGCGACGGGGAGGAGGCTCCTGCGAAGAGGCGGAGATGGGCTGAAGAGAGCGACTCGGATTGACTCGATGGATGGGCTGAATATTCTGCTTGAGACATCGGAGCAATCACACATCTGCTCTTCATCACCTCCTCATTACAGCAGGAAGAGTGATTCCTATGGCAGTCTTTGCATCTTGCAGGGCTGCTATCACCCCAGATAGTGTCTTGCTCTGGGACCACCGGACTGACACTTTTTAACACAGGGGGCTTGCCTTTGCGTCTGGCTGGGCAAGCAAAGCCCCAGGCAGCCTTTGCGTCTGGCAGGGCTGTCAACACCCACGTAGCGTCTTGCACTGGGTTTTTATTAGTTTATCCCCATATTATATGCACAGTGGAATGATCGACCTTTCTTTCCTCCTGAGGGCCGGCCTTTGCGTCTGGCGAGGCTGGCGATACCCCAGGTAGCCCTCGCGCCTGGCAGGACATCCTGTGCACAGCCTTTGCGTCTGGCGGGGCTGCTACCATCCCAGATAGCGTCTTGCACTGGGACCACTGGATTGACCCTTTTTAACACAGGGGGCTTGCCTTTGCGTTTGGCTGGGCAAGCAAAGTCCCAGGCAGCCTTTGCGTCTGGCAGGGCTGTCAACACCCCACGTAGCGTCATATTTAGAGGGACTTATTTAGAGTTATCTCCTCATACTTTGCACGGTGGATGAATCAACCTCTCTTTCTTTCCTCCTGAGGGCCGGCCTTTGCATCTGGCGAGGCCGGCGATGCCCCATGTAGCCCTAGCGTCTGGCGGGGCTGTTGACACCCCGTGCATTAAGCCTTTGCGTCTGGCGGGGCTGAGGAAGACAAATTTTCATTTGCATCAGGCCTATATTCCGAACAATTTGCTCCCTTAACACAGTCCTCTAGAAATCAAAAATGCCTTCATATGGCAAAAAAAGGTAAAGTAACTATATAAAATACATTATATTCATAATACCCAATAATTTAAAGAGTACTTGTCTCCCTAATCTTTTATGTCTGTTCTCACTCTACCAGCTGAGCTGCTGCTGTTCACCATGGACAAAAAAGGTAAGTGTGAGCTTATTTATCAACCATTTTTTCTTTGATATGTTTATTTCACTAAGGTTTCTTTTCTTACTAACCATTTTTGACTTTTCTCTTATCTCACTCCCCCACCTGAGCTGCTGCTGTTCACCATGGACAAAAAAGGTAAGTGTGAGCTTATTTATCAACCATTTCTCTTTGATATGTTTATTTTGCTAAGGTTTCTTTTCTTACTAACCATTTTTGACTTTCCTCTTATCTCACTCCCCCACCTGAGCTGCTGCTGTTCACCATGGACAAAAAAGGTAAGTGTGAGCTTATTTATCAACCATTTCTCTTTGATATGTTTATTTCGCTAAGGTTTCTTTTCTTACTAACCATTTTTGACTTTCCTCTTATCTCACTCCACCACCTGAGCTCCTGAGCTGCTGCTGTTCACCATGGACAAAAAAAGTAAGTATGAGCCCCTAACTTAGAGAAAAAGTGACCTAGACTAGAATTCAATATATCAAGACAGAAAGTAATGCATTATATTGTGTGAACCAGCTACATACTGTATACAATGCCTGTTTACTCATATTTCACTTATTTAGTAACTCAAAATAATTTGCTCACTCATTTATTGTTCCCTCTCTTACTCCACCATCTGAGCTGCTGCTGTTCACTGTGGACTAAAGGGTGAGTAGCTAAGTGTAATATCATTGTGTAAACTAGCCACATGTGCAGCTGTTTATCCTTACCCTTATAGAGCAGGCGCCCCATGTACAAGGCTCTTGCCACAGGGGCCTGGGTTCGACTCCAGCCTGTGGCCATTTCCTGCATGTCACTCCCCCTCTCTCTCCCCCTTTCACACTTGTCTGTCCTGTCAATTAAAGAATAAAATGTCCACAGAAATATTAAAAAAACAAACAAACAAACAAAAAACTGCTTAATAAATCATATATTATCTGACCTACTCTTAATCTGCAGGATTATGTGCAGCTCCAACATCCACACAGGAAGCAGCAAAGGAGGAAGACCGAGACTCAGTTTTTTTGCAGAGCATCCAAGGTTACCTTGACGACAGAGAAGAAATGATTACATCCGACCCACAGGACAAGCTGGAGAGCGGACAGAGGTGAGTAACAGTTGAAATGAAAACATTAACAGATATAATATTTCATTTAAATATTACTTCTTTCAAATTCAAAGATGAGAAATGTTACTCATTCTATGGTACTATTTATTTTAGACTCAGCGTTCCTGCAGTGCACTCAGTGTTACCTCAACAAGACAACTGGAGAGAGGTGGTCATCTGTGTTTCAGTCCACTAAGTAAGTATCTTCATTTTACAAAAATACCAATACATCAACATATGCGGATGATATTTTTAATAGCTAACTTGTTTAAATATATTTCATCAGAATCAGTGTGATAGATGAAGCCTGTGAATGTTTTCTGCACTAAAATAACCTGTGACAGAATAATAATGTTAAAACAGAGATGATTCAGTCTGCAGGCCGACACTTTACAGTCCAGTAGTCCAACAGAATTTTGAGTAACATTAATGCTGACAGCAGACACTGTCTTATTTTCTCTTATTACATGAGTACTAATGAAAGTATTTGTTGTTTTAGGGCAGGACTCCTCTTGTGCCCAGGGGCCCCTGAGAGCCAGCATCACAACCATCCACTGAACACACTGTCACGCTATTTCTCAACTTTACCAGTTAGCTGTTGCAATGAATAAAACACTCAGTCATCTAAAGTGACACTCTGTATTGTGAGACTGATTTTAACTTCAGTGATGTTGAGTTCATGTGATGCTTTCTGAATCAGTTGCAGTTGTGTAGTGGCTAAAATGGTAGAACAGGAGTCTCTCTAAACAAGCAGCTGAGTCATCTGGATTACTTTGTAGATCCCACAACAGGTCTTTAGAAATCAGTCCACATACAGATTAAAGCATTTCCACATATCCAAAAGTGCAGCATGCATGTTAATATGCAATTGGAAATCAGGGAGGGACTGAATTGGCCCACTCAATGCAAGGGCGTCATTGTAGGGGGGCACTGATTGCCAAAACCCTGAAAAGTTTGGTTTTGTTTGCAGATTTTTATTTCTCAGTAATTAGTGCCATAACTTAATTAAAACTGGCTGAATGCATTGGTTAAAGACTCAACTTTGTATGAAAAATAGTGGAAGCGCTCTGAGGCCCCTCTCACTCCTTAAAGGCTCAAAATGCTTTAGTCCGCCCCGAGCTAGGATTCATCTCTGAAGGTGGCTAAGGCTGAGTGACTGCTGATTCTGCTGGAGCAACAACGTACACAGTCATGTCTTTCCCTGAGAAAGGAAAATCAGAGTTTCCAAAGGAAAAGACAGGAAAGGGAAAGATGCTAAAGTAACTTTACAAGAACAAAACATTTCAAAAGGTGTGTGAGAAAGACATGGATCAGGAAGGGTGGGGGGCCCACAGAGGCTACTGGTGCATATGTTGTGTGACTGATGGTGAAGTTTAGTTGTCAGAGACTGAATACATTCATCATAAACTATACAGAGTCTACTGTACTATGTTAATATTGGACGGTTTAATTATTGAAGTATTTAGCAACACAGAGACCTGTGGTCAGTGGGATGTGAGGATTCTTAAAATAACATGTGTACAGATGTGAAGCCCTGACTGTATCTGACTGAGCCTTAATGAAAGCTGTGGTCTTGTATTTTTTTCCCTCTGAAAATATGAACCTTATAGTCAAGCACAGTTTATTCAGCCTGTGTAGTTGAGGGGACAGGTCAAACTGATATGATGCTGATTTACAGGAGAATTCATATCAAATGGAGGATAAACCATGAACAGAAACTATAGATCACCCGTAAAGCATTTTAATAAATTAATCTATCATAATTAAAACAACTGGAGACTGAAAACAAACTGATATATGGGTCTGATCACTTTTTTAATGACTTGACATCATTCCAGACAGGATGTGAGTGTGTCTGTGACTTCCTGTACAGACTGAAGGCTGCTGGAAACTGTCAGGAAACTGTCTGACTTAATCGCAGCTTTATGTCAGTTTTTGTTGTCCTACGCTGGTGTAGAGTCTGCTGCATGCCAAGTAAATGTGGCCTTCAACAATTAAATATTAAGCCAATAGAAGAACATTTACTCAATTATGTTAGATTTCTTAGATTTTTCATGAGTTATCTCAATGACAAAGTTAGGGATTTTGCAAGCCTAAAAGATTAGGGGCTTTTGCAGCTATATTGTGTGTTATCCTATTACCAAATAAACCATTAGGCAACTGCTCAAGGTTTCATATGATCACGAATTGTGACATAATAAACCTCAAGTCTGCACATGCACTGCTTTGCTCAGTGTGTAATCTGAGCTCGTCCAGTAATATTTACCATTGTGCTGGAGAGACAAAAAGAGGAATCTTTAAGTAAATAAATGGAAAGTTACATAACATGATTCAGAGCTGATCAGGAACAGTTCATTAAGAAAGTGGTAAACATGTCTATTAGGAGCTAATCAATATGTAATGATTAACAGAGCATCTGTCCTTATTATTATCTCCTGTGGACAATCTGTCTGTGGTCCTCCAATTCACTCATTACCACGTTGATCATGATTTGTTTTTCTCACTCATTCACTGATAAATACACAAAATATGGTGAACTTTATAAGATAATGTGTTGTGAATATATGTGCATTTGCAACCAGTGTACACAAGGCTGAATCACCAACTGGGCAACTGCCTCTAATCATGTAATTATTAACTCCATAATCTTGAAGGTCAGTGTTATGCAGTGGCTCTAAGTTAAGGGCCTTCCAGTTTGAGGGCCTTTATTATTGCAGACTACATTGCAGGCTGTCTTTATCACATCTCACCTGCCACCTGCCATCTTACTGTAACTAAAATAACAAGAACAAGTTATTGGTGGAAATTGAATCACTCTATGTTCTAACAGAAATCAGACCACCAGAGCTTGTGAACTCTTCTTGTGTTCTTCAACATGTTATGTAGCATGTAATATACAGGAACTGGCTGATGAGTAACACAGCAGATAACACACACACACGCTGCCATATTTCATATTGTGACAACCTCCCTCTGGACTGTGAACTTTGACCACAATTAGAGTGAGGTGTGTGTGTTTCTCTCAGCGGTCCTGTGGAGCTGAAGGTCCGGTGCTGCTGTGTTGACTCGACTCGTTCTGGTATATTCAGGATGTATCTGTCTTTCCTTGTGTTGTGTGTGCTGCTGTCTGCCTCCAGCTGCTCAGCTAACAAAGGTACAACTTTTCTATCCTGTTCCATCTTTCCATATATGAGTCTATAAATATGGAGTTGTATTTTTATCTGTATGTGTTTGTGTGTTCCCCATTGGCAGCTGAATCTGTATGTGTTTCTCTTTGTTGTTAAAGGTTCAGTGTGTAGTCTCTGAAAAACACTGACTTTTGTGACATGAAACTGCTTAACTCAGTGTTTTTACTAGTTTTAATCACCTGGTCCACTTGTTTTATAGAAGGAGAGACCTCTGCAGATGATTAAGCTCCGAGTAAATACCACCTGAACAACAAACACTGATTGAATTTTAACTGGGAGAAGCGTCAGCTGGATGCAGTCTGCAGTCCTCATTACTAGATGCCACTAAATCTTCCTAAATCTTACACACTGTTTCTTCAACCTGCCAGTGTATTAGAGGCACTGTTGGCATGAAAGTTGTGAGAATGTTCTCTTGAACCTTCGCTCAAAACCTCAGCTCATTCTAAAGACTGAGATTCAACATGGCTCAAAGACAAAAAGAAACGCATTCATCTCAAATATGGCAGTGCATTTATTATCTGCTGTGATAACTGGTGCACAATCAGCTCCCATTTTATTATACAGTGATCTGTTTAAAATGCCGCACACACGTATACCACGTATGCTTAATTAAAGGTGTGTGTGTGTGTGTGTGTGTGTGTGTGTGTGTGTGTGTGTGTGTGTGTGTGTGTGTGTTCAGGTGCACGGACTGGCTTACGAGTAGCAGCAGGATCACAGACAGTGACTCTTCAGCCCTGGTTGGTGGGTCTCACAGCTGTGGTCGGTTTCCTCTTCATTGTCTTCACCATCCTGATCGTTCGCAGATTACTCAGGAAGAACAGGTCAGCTACACACACACACACACACACACACACACACACACACACACACTTTCCACATTTCACACAACACCTCATTGTTGAGTAAAAATGTGTAGGAAAAAAGTAAATATGTTTTGCTTTGCGGTTACTGTAATGGACTTGTGATTCAGATATTCCCATTTTGAAAAATTACAGAAGATGTGACAGATGTGTAGAACACTACACAACATCTGGTTCACACTCTCGGTCCAAGGAATTAATGCTGAGAAACATTAACATCATGTGAACTGAGTTTCCCTTTGTGGCCTTGAATGTCACATGTGCAGCAGATACAGGGAACTCTAAATGGATGTCAGACCCAGCTCAGGCTAACAGCTGTTTGTTGACTTAAGACAGTCTAAATGAAGCACAGTATGAATAGCTGATGGATCCAACAAAGCCTCTCTTGTGTTGTTTAGTAAGTCATGGTGGTGCCCACATATAAAGAAATGTTGACTTTTCTGCCACCTCCACTCTGGTCTTGCATCAGGATTCGTGCTTATGATTCACTTTAACTGAACTGCCAGATAACTGCAAGTAAAACATGTGACAGTTATAAAATAACCTGTGTGCTTGTTGTTGTTGTCTTGTGTTGCAGGGACGATGAAGAGAGTTGTGGTTATGACAACAAGGCTGTAGAGATAGAGGAAGGTGATCATAAACAAACCAGTCTGTAGAAGCTGCACTGGAGAGAGCCACTGCCATCACATCCATGTCACCTGTTCAACAGATGCTATTTTCACTGAACAACATGGCAGCTTCATATTTGTTTTTGTCATGTTGAGTTTAATGAGAGCCTTTATTAATGTCTCTGTGGCGCTTTTTTTCTTTTAAAGCCAGAAAAAAAATAATTTAAAAAGTTATTTGCTTTTTATAAAATACATGGAGTCTTGAATGTATCAGCGCCACATTGATTAACTGCTCTAGTCACCACCAGAGGGGCCCATAACACAAAAGATAAAATGACTTACATCACTGCTGCTCCAGTTATCCAGCTGTTTGTAACATGTATTATGTTTTCTTAGTTCAGTCGTGTTGAGACCCACTAATAAAACCACCTCCAATATAAGCTTGTATTTTTATCTCACATACATTTATTTGAAACCAGAAACCTATGACCAGATTGGAAGTTCATAAACAGAACATTTCAGGAAAAAACATAAACGAAACCTCCAAGCTCTGTGAGTGGTTTGATGAGGTTGAATGTGATGTGACTCGTATTATGTGGCCTTCATGGTTACCAGATCTTGGCACAACTTAGCACCTGTGGTGTATCCTGTGAGGCAGCGCTCTCTCTCACCACGGTCAAAACACCAAATGAGGGAATATCTGTTGTAAAAATGTTCTTGATCCCTCTAGCTGACCTTCACACATTCGTCTCTCATCTATTCATTCACTTAGATTATTGCTGCTCCATTAAAAGCACTGTAATACTCTATTCCCCCCATGTTATACAGAACTGCTGTTGTCACAATGTCCACCTCAGCTGTGACTATACATGTCACATTCTGCCTCTCTTTCCCACCCTTCAGCCTCAATCCCACCTATAAAAACCATCATTCTCTATCTGTCTACCAGATTCTCCTTTCATTCCAGATCCTGCCAATCATCAGGATCATATTGTATATGCATGCAACCTCCTCCATTTTACATAGCCTTGATTCAGCGTACCACGCATCTCTACATTTTATTACAAATGGAAAGTCACTTACTCATCACTGCATTCTTTATTATTTGGTGGGTTGGACGTCACTTACCATTCGCAGACAACAGCATTGATATATTTTTATCTATAAAGCAATTTTGGGCAAACCTCCAGCCAACCTCTGCACCCTTCTGTGTGTCAGCTCTGGTAGTTACCAGCTACGTTCCTCTAGGTGGTTACATTTAAATGTACCCTGGGTTTTAACAGATCTGGGGAAAACTGCTTTTTCCTACCATGCACCTAGGACATGAAACAATTTTCAAAAGATCTAAAATTAGAAACACTTATACCCATCAATGAATTTAAGGGCATCAAAAAGAATGTGGTGACAGAGACATGTGCTTGTTTTTCTTGAAAGGCCACTATGTTTGAATGGCTGTTGTTTAATTGTAGATTTACATGTTGTATTTGTTGCATTTTAATGTGTTTTGATTACCTGCTACCTTGGCCAGGTCTCTCTTGTAAAAGAGATTTTCAATCTCAGTGGGACTTCCTGGTTAAATAAAGGTTAAATAAATAAATCAGCCACACTCTACACATTCAGTGTATTGGCATCGTCACTACCTGGAGCTCACATAAACAGAGCCTGGGTTTGGTTGAAGGTGGCAGTGCTGTTTGGGCTGAGAAAGCCATGTGTAAGTAAGGTAAAGGAGGTTATTGGGTTGGTGCGGGGAGCAGTGAGACCTGGCATTAAGGGAGTGTCTCTGGGACGCCAGAGATCACTGCCTAGCCTCCTGGAAGTGTCATGGGATCAACTAGATGAAACACCGGTGAAAGGAGGTTCCCACCTGATGACCCAAAAGACATGTTAGTTATCACTGCTCACTGGTCTGTATAGTTAAGCCTTGCCATAATAGCTTATCATAGGGCTTAGGAGGTTGTTCATTGAATGCTGATCCTTTCTCTAGAGCAAAAATTTCTTGTGTTTATTTCAACAGATCCACTGTTCCTCTGCCAGTTTGTCAAAGATGCCATGTGCTTTATGTTTAACTGAGATCAGAGGCTGGAAACCAGTGACCTTCCTGTACAATATATAGTTGAAAACATACCAAATTAGATACTAAAATAAAAGTATTTGATATTCTGTGCAACATATTTAAAACATCTTTTGATTCCGACAAAATACCATTTATAAATCAAATAACAAATTCTCAAAGCAAGGACCTAAGGATGCCTGTGAATTACAGTGGGATCAGCCTAATGATCACAGTCTGTAACAGGGATACTCAAGTTGCTTTGCCACTTTTGAAAAATGACAGGAGAGCAGCTATTAAATAAACATTAAAAATATCTATCAGTATACATACAATAATCCCGATCCTGGGTGTGGGAGCCCTTCTGTGCGGAGTTTGCATGTTCTCCCCGTGTCTCTCCGGGCACTCCGGCTTCCTCCCACAGTCCAAAGACATGCAGTTTGGGGACTAGGTTAATTGTTAACTCTAAATTGTCCATAGGTATGAATGTGATTATGAATGGTTGTCTGTCTCTATGTGTCAGCCCTGCGATAGTCTGGCAACCTCTCCAGCAGTTAGAAGATGAATGAATATATACAATAAATGAATTGCCTGTTTTCAACCTTCCAAGGTTTGTTGTCCTCACTCATATTTGTCAGAGGGCAAATCCAGACACAGCAGCCCCACACAGGTCAGGTGTACAGTAGCGGATTTGAGGACATTTGGGCTCGTCCCCTGGCACTTTTTTTTTAAGGAACAAACTTTATTTTTATGCTTGTTTAAGCACTCTGACACCTTATTTACATTCAAAGCACAAAATAATTTCCCAGTATAAATCTGTTTATTCTCATTGTGAATTACAAAATGGTTGGTGGGCCACCCAGCACCCTGTGGTGGGCCAGATTTAGCCACTTAATGTTTATGATTACATAGTTTGCATTGCAGTCCTTGTTTTTACCTGTATTTCTATTTCTACGTAAAACAAGAGTCAAATTCCACGTATGTAAACACACTTTGCTTATAAAGCTGATTCTCATTACTTGATAAATACTGTGTTAAACATACATCATAAAAGTACAGCATCATGATGTCAAAGTTTGCTGTTCCAATTAAACTCTGAAAAGACTATTTTTATGCAGCACGTATGTATAATGGCTGGGAGCGTAGCAGTAGCAGCGCTGGGTAAAGGTTGAACATTGACAGAAAAAGCACAGCAGATTCTGAAGCCGCAGAGAGGAGAGAGGGCTGTTCTGCTCTGTCATTCAGTAAGTGTGAGGTCTGTTCAGGGGTTTGGGTAATGGAGAGTGTGTGTGTGTGTGTGTGTGTGTGTGTGTGTGTATGTGTGTGAGTGTGTGTATTCTGTCCTGTAATTTTCTCTCTTTATGTCCTGTTGTTCTTCTGGACCAACACTGTGATTGGCTTAGAGCTGCTGTGTTTAAGCCTGATTGGCTGGATGTTTACACCTTTGAGGGAGGTTAATTGCTAATTAACTGGGGGGGTGGGAGCCGGGAGTTGATTGATTGGACTACTAATTATAAGATTGTGTTTTAGTTTATGTGCATGTGTGTGGTGGGAGGTGGGCTGTTTCACATCACTACACCCATACGCCCAAGTTTCAGTCCTGCAGCAGAAATGGAATCTAAAAATCCACCAAAAAAGAACAATGAAGAGCAATGCTACCATAAATAATGATGCCAGTTAAAGGCGAGCCTAAAACAGCAGTGTGACATTTGGTGGAGGAGTCCTGACCTTCTCCACAGTGGGCTGTGGTTGGTCTGATCCAGAGACCTCAAGCCGTCAGCTGTAAGGCTCTAGCTCTGTGGGCTGACATAGACACTAACCTGACCACACTGTTACCACACCCTGAAAAACCAGCGGTCCTCCACACAAGGGTTCTCTGCCGAGGGTAACGGCAATGTGCTGGGTTAGTTTACAAGGAAAGCTGATATCTCCAACACCCGGCAACTCAGACTAAAACAATCTAGACTGATAAATTGCACCATGGGCAAGAGGGAAAATATGTATTTTTGAACTTGGGGTTAACTGTCGTTTAAAGGAATAATTAATGTAAAAAAGTGTTAAGACCGGCAGGAGTGACTTCCCAGAGTCTTCTCTGAGGCATGAGGTTGCCAGGCAACCAGTGGAGATATAGCAGAGAACTGGCGGATGGAAACTCCTGATCATTAAGAAATAGTTACAGCACATCACTTTGCCTTAAACAAAACTGTCATTTTTACATTTCTGATTGTGTGTGTACATAAAAAGATGCAACATCAGTCTGCATTTCAAAGTAACGTTGAGCAAGATACTGACCCCTAACTTGCTCCCGATGATGCTTTCATCGGTGTGAGTGTGTTAAAAAGTGAGTAGCAGGTGGCACTTTGTATAATAGCCTCAGCCACCAGTGTATGAATGTGTGTGTGAATGGGTAAATGTGACTCATAGTGTAAAAAGCGCATTGAGTGGTCGGATGACTAGGAAGGCGCTATGCAAATGCAGGTCCATTTTTACACACACAGATTCATATCTATTTTTTTTTAGCTCGCTCTTAAAAAGAAATACCCTGGAAATCCAGAGTTCTCGCGAGAGCACAATTTGAATTTGCTCAGCGAGTATGTAATGATGCTCATTACCTATGCCCATGAAACCGAGCTGCACCAATCACATCGGTGTATCTGATATAGGCGGGCCAGAGGCTAGCTAAACAGATGACGACAGCGCTGCGACGACGAAGCCCGTAGTCAGTCAGTAAACACTGCAAGATGGCTACGGATGAACACCAGTTGTTTGAAACAGCTTTGGTCGCTACAATGAACGAGTTAGACTTGGCTTTTTCTCTAAAAGAGGAACAGAAGACGGCGCACGTATCTTTTCTTTGCAAGACGGACATTTTTGCTGTTTTGCCGACCGGACACGGCAAGAGTCTAATCTACCAGTTAGCTCCGGTGGTAGCTAAGCCTATAGGTCATGCCGTCTATCGTTCTGATTGGTCGTAGTGTTATCCAGTTGCGTGCAATGATATTTACAAATGCATGCTTGGTGCTGCCCCTCGAGTTGGGCCATTTTCATTACTCATGGCCAGACCCTAAATCTTTCTAGATTTGGGTCTGGATTTCCAGGCTAAAAAAGAAGCATAATTCCCAAAAAACTTGAAGTATTCCTTTAAGCTTATTTTTGTCAAACTTTGAATGTTATCACTTGATTGAATAGGTGTTATCAGTGGCTATCAGCCTCATAGATGTGGATTGGAAGGGTCCCGCTACACCTTTTAGTGGGTTCAGAAGGCTTTTATCAGATTCATTAGGTTTCACGTTCAGTTTGGCTAGGTTTAGGCATCAAAACAGTGTGGCCAGGTTTTCAAAAAACGAGTAGCGTTTGCATTTTAAAAAGGAATGTCTGTTGCGTGACCTGACATGACATGATGTGATGTGACATAACGTGACGTGACGTGGCGTGACGTGACGTGACGTGACGTGATGTGACATGATAATGTGTCAGTGTTGACTTTTAGTTTCACACTGGACACCAACAGCAGTCTCCTGGGTGAAAGTCCTTGGTTTGTTTAACCTATCCACCACCCTGAATCTGTCACTCTTTATACTCTTTATTGACTCTTCATACTATGTCATCTGAGTTTCTCCTTTGCTTTCATCATAATTATTACAGCCATTAGATGTCACTGACTAACAATATACACAAGCATTTTATGGACTGATAACGGCCTTCTGAACCTACTTGTAAGGCATCATGAAGAATGTGGTGTTGCTGTAAAAGAGCTTAGTGCTCAGTCAATTTTCCCTGAATAAACAATGGTTGATAATATCTATCAGGCTCATAACCACTGATAACACTTGTTCAATGGAGTGTTAAAATTTGAAGCAGGTGACGATCTGTAGTAGTGGCAGTGCATAGAGTAGTAGATTGATAAAAAAGGAAATCTAAATTTGAGTGTGTTCCTGACTGTGTATTACTGGAAAAAGCTCTGCTTATTCAGAGCACCTCTTGCTTTCTTTAAGGGTTCACAACAGCACCATAAAGGGTTCTTCAATGGTCCAAAGTCACAGAAGTACGCAAGGTCCCCTGTGGAACCCTTTTGGTTCAGAGGGTGTGAGGAAGATGGAAGGAGGGAAAGAGCGCAAGTGAGGGACAAACTGAGAAAGGTCATTGTCATTATTTTAAAATGGGCACTGAGTCACAAACAGACAGACAGACAGACAGACAGACAGACCATGTCATGATAAAAACGGGTTTGACCTTATTTGTGTTTTAACCATATATGATCAAACTCCTATTTTACCAGCCACAGGAGTCCCCTTGAGAAACATCTGATGTATGTGTGTGTGTGTGTATGTGTATGTGTGCCCCTGTGTGTGTCTACTACTTCCTAATCCGCCTCTTTGGAGTGACGGCCCACTCAGTGGAATCAAGCGAGGGGGTGGCTGGCTGGTTTGGTTTGGTTGGTTGGTGGTTGGTGCTTTTGTCCACTTTGAATAAGATAGAGGGACTGGAGCTTGATTGGACTTTTAAAACTGGGAGTCCCTGTGTAAAGACACTGTTGGACAGGTGCTGGGAGACGCTGGAGAAACAACATTGGGATCTAATCAGGACTCAGGACTCAAGACTCAAGTGCATAGCGGGGGTTGATCAGAGGAGCCCTAATTAACAGACACAGTATGTCTTGTGGAGTTTTGCTAGACTTGAAATGATTCAGATGACTTTTATTTTAGCTGCTGTGTGAAGCTTTGACTGCAACTGTGGTGTAAAGAGGATTTACTGGAGGCTGTGGGAGACAGGTGGACCACAGCTTAGGTGCACGAAGGCAGAACTGCTATAAGTGGGCCACATGGTGGACTGGGACTTGTGTAAAAGTCTCTACCTGGAGGTGTTTTGACTCAGTGGGAGTCCAGCAGGACTGAGAGGAGAAGCGGAGCCGGATCAGGCAACAGATGGCTCTGTAGTTCAAAGGTATGTTTTAAGTTGTGTAGCCTCTGTGGTTACAACTACTCTGAGTGAATAACTTGTTGTTGGAGTTGAGACTGGATTAATGTGTCTAACCAGGAGCACAGATGCATCTTAAAATGTTCATTCACATAACAGTCTATGTAAGTTCATTTTATTTGACTGGAAGTATGACATGAGAGACCTTCATTTTTTTGAGGCTGGAGGGAAAATGCACTTCTAAAAAGCATTTTCTTTGTGTAAGGAGTCAGAGCCAAACTACAACTGGGCTCTACAGGGACTGCGATCTACTACCGGGATTGGGATCTACAGGAACTGAAACTGAACTCACACAGGACAGAAACTGATTCTGTCCAACAAATTTGAGGAAGGCTCAAAAATACCAAGAGAAGGAGTGAAAAAGCAGGAAAATCACGACATCATACTGGTATCTCTTGGATTTACCACAAATCCTGTTTTTTCCTCCAAAAGCCATCTTCGTTTGACACTTTGACAGCCCCAGTCTGTTGTCATGGCGATGTCAGCCACACCAGGAGGCTGCGGAGAGGCCGACAGCTCGGTGAAGTGGCAACTGTGCTATGATGTCACTGCCAAGACCTGGTGGATGGTGAGTTTGACTTCTGACTCTTGACTTATTTGGGGAGCTTACTCTTTTCTCTGGTTATCTGCTAAAACTGACTGTACTGGAATAGTTTTGATCAGATTTATGTTTTATCAATATTAATATCAAATAAAAGTCAGAGGTCTACAGACCCTAACAAGAACAGTGACACCTTGGACTGCAGGTATTTACGGATGTTAACACAAGGGGTGGATTTTAAGGCAATGGGCCCCTGGGCACAGATGTGTAAAGGGCCCCACCACCTCTCCTACACAGGAGCAAGACACACAGACTTTGTGCTTTGTAGTCGTTAGGGATCGTTTTGTTGTTTTGTATGTCTTGGTGGTCATTTTGTGTTTCCTTGTGGTTGTTTCATGTATTTTAGTTGGTTGGTGATTTTGTGTTTTGTGTTGTGCTTTGTTTTGTGTCTTTTTGTGGCCCTTGTGTCTCCTTGCAGCTGTTTGGGGTCTTCTTGTGGTTATTTTGTGTCTCCTTGCAGTTCCTTTGCAAGTCTTCGTGGTGTTTTTGTGTCTTTGTGGTAATTTTCAGTCTCTTCCTGCTTGGTAAGTCCTAATTTGACATTTGACAAGTGAAGGTCAGGGGATCCCTGACACTTTGGGCCCCTGGGCCTCTGCCTGGTAGGCTCGTTCAGTAATCTATCCATGTTTAACACTGAATGAAATGTTTTCTTGTACTTACAGTCACACTAAGAGTCAACGGCAGCTCTGTGTCTGTTGTCTGCTTGTCTGTTGTCTGCCTCTTGCCACCACTGAGATGCGTCAGATTGCTTTATTTGCACACGTTTGACAGCTGGGTTGTTTGTACAGCTACTAAAGTTTATTACAGCTTTGTTTTTATGTCCGCAGCTCTGACCATCTTTTCTATCTGAGGTAAAAACACTGTACTCACTGAGCTAAATGCTGAGGGAACACTGGTTAGTCAAAGTTATTTGGAGGAGAAATGCCAATTAACTCTTGCTTCAGCTTTGACCCACTGTACTTAAAGTAATTGTGCACACAGTTTCCCTGCGCAGTGAGGGATTATTAGCGATATTTTAGGTGACCTCCAACTAAAGTGGTTTAGATAGTCAACGGCTGGCTTATTTATACTTTATGCTCATGTGTCTTGCCCCGTTTAACCTTATTTTTAGCAATCCCATGAAATGAAACCAATGAACCACGCTATGAATTGAAACCATAGTTGTAATTAAGTGTTTTTGTTGTTTCTTAAAGAAGGTAAATGTTTGCTTACACAGTAGCCATATGCTGCATATGCTGTTATACTCTGTCCTTCTGCCCTCTAATGCATATTGGCAAAGGTATTAAGAGGTTAAGCATCCCCAAAATGGTCATCAACATATTTTTATTACTGGGCTTGCTGCTGGTTGTGGAATATTCAACAAAGGTTATTTTAATGAGAAAGTGAGAGAGTGAAAGCATCTGAGAGACAGAAGCTTTGAGTTTTGACTGAGAGAAACAGAACCAACAAGTATAGCTACTCAGTGCTTATAAAATAATAACAAATCTGAATTAAATATGAAAACCTAAAATAGCACTACAGCTCAATTACTTCTTCATTTCATGCCTTGATAATCCTGATGATAATGGTAAATGGACCTGCATTTATATAGCGCCTTTCTAGTCATCAAACCACTCAAAGTGCTTTTTACACGAGTCACATTCACCCATTCACACACACATTCATACGCTGTAGCCGAGGCTACCATACAAGGTGCTACTTAGTTTTTAACACACTCACACACGGATGGAAGCATCATTGGGAGCAATTTGGGGTTCAGTATCTTGCTCAAGGATGCTTTGACATGCAGACTGGAGGAGCCGTGGATCGAACTGCTGATTGGTGGACGACCCGCCCAACCTCTGAGCCACAGCTGCCCTTGTTGGTAATCCAGGTCTGCCGTGGGGTTTTGTGATAACCACACATTATTATTGCAATATTCAACTAGGCCTCAACAAAAAGTTATGACTAAATTTTTAATTGACTATATCAGTATGTTGTGTGCACACATTTCCTAATAAAGAGGCAAACTCTACCCTAAAAATGTAATTTAATTTAATGCAATTTAAAAAACCTTCACGAGGAACCTATTTGTCCCAGTTCACGCAGAGCCATTATAAGTGTGTGACACATTGCATTATCTTCATTATCTTACATTATTTCCCATTTAAATGGATGTGTTATTGGTGCTTTAATGTAGTCTTAAAAAGCTTGAAATTAATTCTTGAATCATTTTGTTAGTAAATATTTCATGAGTAATAGTTGGTTGTCAATTCTTATTTAATATTAGTAAATAAAATTATTTATGTAGTGATAGGAGTGATAACACAGGTTATAGAGGCTACTGTGTATAGGCTCCATTATACATTCCAAATGAGACAGATCTAGTTAAGTTTGGGAGCTCTACAGTGAACTTAACATCACAACATTTCATATTTAATTATCTACTATAACATATTTCTCAGTCAAAAGTGACTTTGTCTAATTTTATGTATACCGGCCTACTCAACAGTGACTATGATTCTTCTCAGGATAATATTATAGGGACTGCTGTTTGTTGTAATGTACAATAAATGATGAGCCTATAGGACATAACAGGAAATGAGGAGTTTGATATTTTTAACCCTCTCTGTATAGTAGCTGTATGTTGCTTTTATTTGGTTTTGTGTTTAAACTTCGATTATTTCAGTGATTGTTACATACTGAACTGTGCAGTGTTGGCTGTGCTGCACAGCTACAGAACTGTTACTGCAGAGACCTTTTCTATTTCTTCATTTATTCTGTCTGTGAGATGACAGCAAGGCCATAATCACTCTGGTATTTATTGTTCAGTTTTGTTGCAAACTAAAGGCTCAGTGCCTCCTCATAACTCCAGTCACATCCAGTTTAGGTTTAAACAACTCACTGGGTGGCAAGTGATGTGTAGGAGGGCAGCAGGCAGTAATGATCTTTATAATTAAGGGGAGAGAGGAGGGGGTCACAGAGAGAGGGCCGCATATACTCCCAGGGAACAAGCCTCTCATTACCAGCATAAAGCAGCACTGACCCAAATACACATTCCTTTATATCTGCTATGTCTTGCAGCTTTTAAGAGCCGATACATGGGAAAAGTTACTTTTAACAGTGATTTTGAACTATTTACCAACAAAATGACATAAAAAAGAGAAATAGAACTATAAGCAAACAATCCCATGAATGAGTTTAAAAGGTTATGATTCTTGGCCCAGACCCAATTGACCCTTTGCTAAGCCCCGCCCTCTTCTGTTTGAGTTAGAGCATAGAGCCCACACTGTACTGAACTGCACTATCTAAAGAAATATTATCACGTTTTGGGAAAAACAAGGAAAAGCGATTTCAGAGAGAAGCAGACAGAGGAGTCAAACTGACTCAGCAGCAAAAACTGGGTTAAAAAGATAAAGATAGTTAGAAGCTAAAGCCGAACTAGAAACTACAGATAAAGGTGTAAAAGTGAACCACCACATCACTGGCAACTGAGACGGAAGACAATGAACAGAAAGAGAAATTTTTCCAATATTCAACCACTTTTGTGTCATCGCAGTATGTGCAGATGAACAGTGTTTGGCTTCCCCCTGTGTCGACAGTGGCCGGACTTCTGCTGGTGAACGGGCGGGGAGCTCCAGGGGAAGCCAAGCACTGTTTATTGGCACACACTGCGATGACACACAGCTCCTCCCTTCACTGGTGCCTGTACAGCAGGGTCAGTCTTCATTCACTGTTATAATCATTAAAAAGTAAAAGCAGCATGTATGTAATGCATGTGATCAGTAGGCTATATCTTCAGTAGCTAGCTAGCTAACCCTACACTTTTCAGGGTTTGATTGGGTTTTGGAATGGGGAACCTCTCCAGGTTACGAGTATGTAAATAGGCTACACAATGTGCCCTAGGCCCCACAGCATTTAGCACAATAGCCACAAAACCAGCCTGAAAATAAAGGAAATCTGAAATTATCGCATTAGAGTCTATGGAGCACGGCCAGGATGCTGTCACATCCTTGTCAGAGCTGACCAATGCTATGCTATGATTGCCCAGTATGTGTTTGAGGGGTGTGGGTTAGCAAAGGGTCAATAGTGCCCAACTGTGATTTCTCAAGATTCCCCGGACTTGAAATGGTTCAGATTCGCTCTGATTTCCTGGTGTGGTTTTTTTTGTTTGTTTCAGGGTTTTGTTTTGTTTTTTTAAATGCAGACCATACAATCTGTGCAATGTCATGAATATTGTTTGGGCTTGTACAGCCTTTTTTTGGCCTTAGTCTCAGTGTTAGTGGCAAAGTCTGTAGCATGGTAGCTAATGCTAACTATGGAAATCTGTTACTCTTTTATATATTGAAAAAGAATAAGACCAAATGTGAAAAAGAATATGTACATTTTTATGATGACTCTTTACTCCACTTTTCTTCCTGTTTCAAAAACAGAAACACTCTCTCGTCTGATCTCCCTCTCTCAGAATGAGCATCAAACTGTTTTAGGGTTTGATTGCTTTTGACTTTGCATTCTTTCTGTCAGTGTATTTGTGTTGGCTTTCTGTGGCACAGTTTTTAATTTGCAACATGTCTCAGTTGTATTTGTTCTGGAATTTTGTATGTGTTTCTGAATTGGCATTGTTTTTGAAGCTGCAACACCTTTCTCCTGATGCAAATGTTCTGGGCCATTGGAACACATTCGTCCTTGTCAGTCACAGTACATTCTGGTGTTACATGTGTATCTGATTTGACCAATTTCATTTCAGCAAGGTTAGATTCCAGACTTTTACAGTGGCCACACCTACACCTCTGGAGACTTGCTGGCTTCTGCCCCTTTTGAGTGATGGGGCCACAGCTTTGTGTGTCGGCCATATGCAAGACCAGGCATGGTCAGGTGGCAGGTGAAGGTGGGGGCCATGGCATGCTGACTCTACACTGCCAAATCAAAGCCATCCTTCTTGTTTCATGGGCCAACCTTAGTATTTTCCAATAGGACTGGAACAATTACCAGTTTATTTGAGATCAGCCTCTGAAAGTTGATGATGTAGCAAATTTTTTATGTTGAAAATTTATGTCTTCGTTTTTAATTTCATGTTGTGTCAACGCTGTGGTTAACGTGTGGTTAGGTTTAAGCACAAAAACCACTTGGTTAGGGTTAGGAAAAGCTCCTATTCGGGCTTAAAATACCCAGTTTTGTCACCACAAGCACGACTGGAAATGTCCTGAAGCGTCGTTAAAAATACCTGGTTCTGTTGTTCATTGGTCTCAGAACAGTGGTCTGCTGCTTGAAAGTCATCTTGCCTGGTGTCACCTTATTCAACATCCCCACCTGAGAAACACCACTCATATATAGGTAATCTGAACTATGTCAGTTTAGAAATGCTGATATGATGAATGTACAAATGTAACATATCCCTAGATTGCAGAAATGTACAATGCAATCTTTTTATTCTGTCCCCTGGGCTGAGATAGATGAGAGATAGATTATACATGAGAGATGAAGATCCTGCTGCCTTTAAAAAGGCTTACTGTTGTGGAAGTCATCAGGTCAGCGGGCTGTTTGCAGGGAGTAAAGTGGCTACAGGCCAATTCGTCAGATTTGTTGTAGGCATATAAAGAAGGCCACTGGCTGATGATCAGAGAGGTTCATGGTAGACACACGTCAGAGTATCGCTGATGTGCCAGGCCACTCTTTAGTTTTAACATCTGAAAGATCAGTGTAGCTACAAACTCAACGGATGTGATCAAGTTTCCTTGTTCCGGTTGGAATATGAGCAAAAGGAAGTTTTCACTTGCTCTAAAGTAACAACATTTAGCCTATAGATAAACAGAGAGAAAATGCTGCAGATCTCAGGTGTTGAAAGACCTCTAGAGAACATTAGTGAGTGCCAGTTGTAACCTCATGGGTTCAAGCCTTGTTTATGTTGTTATATCAATGATCCTGGAGAGTGCCTCAAAAATGTCTTCTTCTTGTGTTAGTTAATCTGTAGAAGTCACAGAGGATCTGAAGTTTGAGTGGAAGCCATTTGTGCTCAGCCCTCTGACTGCCCCCTCTTAATCCTCTCAACAGCTCCTATTTCTGAAGGGAGGCTTTTTGCTTGCTGTTTCTGTGTTAAGAGCATCAGCAACACCAACAGTATACTTCAGTCAGTACTTTAAGTCAGTTATCAAGGAGTTGAGGCAGTGTTTGCATAGACAGCAGTGGTGGAAGAAGCATTCAGATCATTTTCTTCAGTAAAAGCTGCAATATCACATCATTTCACCACATCATCCGTATCATATTTTCAGCCCACATGTTTTGTAATTGGAGAAACAGCCACTATGACTGAATCTATCAGATAAAAACAGTAAAAAAAACTCAAGTGCAAGTTAACTCAGAGAGAAGCAGACAGAGGGGTCTACAATATATGTTTTAAGGATATATCCAGGATGTCAAGCTAATTCAGCAGCAAAAACAGGTTAAAAAGACAAAGATAGAAGCTGAAGTCTAACGTACAGATCACAGTGTAAATCTGAACCACCACATCACCTGGTAAACGAGACAGAAGACAGTGAATATGAAGGTAAAGTATATAACCAGCTGTGTGTCATCGCAGTGTGTGCAGATGAATGGTGTTTGGTTTTCTCCCGAGTTGCCGCCAGCACCTGTACCTCTGCCACGGGACAGGCAGGGATGTCTGCCTGTTCATCTGCGCACACTGCGATGACACACAGCTGGTTAAACATCAGCAAAGTTTCCCTGCTTCCCTTCACTGGTTCCTGTACAGCAGGGTAGGTCTTAATTCACTGTTATAATCATTTAAAAGCAAAAGTAGCATGGCTTGGCATTTTGGCGACATTTGATCTGACTCCAGAGATGGTCATTGTCAGGCTCATCTTAACAAATCTCGGCGCGTTTAAAACTGGTAATGGAAACGCAAATCAGTGCAGCATGGTTTGACTCGATGCTGTCAAAAGTGCTAATGGAGAAAGCCTATAGTGGAAGCTTGAATCATGACTCTCTAGGTCCTCTAAGTAAGCGTCACTTTGTTGTTAGGAAGGAGATTAAGGTCATTGACCAAAGTGTCAGACTGTGACATGAGAGACTACAGTTTACATCTTGTTTCTTACAGACAATGTTGGTTTCTTTTAACCATGACCACAATCTCTTTTATTCTAAATACTCTGATGTTACGTCTGGCAGATGTTACACTTTCTCCAGATAAAATGTATCACAGTGTAGCAGCAGTTAATGATGTGGTTATTGCTCAGTGCTCAGTGTCGTCAGGGTGCCAGCACACAGTGACATCACTGCTGGGTGTGACCCTTTACCGTCCATCACAGACCAATATTCAGAGAATGAACTCCAACTCTAAGTTTCTTACAGATGTTGTCACAGAAAGTCACATCCAACACTTGAACTGTGTGATGTGTGGATCCGGCAGGAAGAGGCTGAGCTGTGTAAGCCCAGCTGATAAGTCTTAAAGCAGATCATTCCTGCACCAACATCTGTCCTCTGGATGCTTAGAGAGACACAGCTCTGCTCCTTATCATCGCCTCAAGAGGTTAGGCAGGGGCTACGCTGCTGCTTTCATGCAACATGAATAGTGAAAGGCTGCCCTCTAGCAGCTAAAGAAAGAAGTGTGGCGGCATGTTCACCTCAGTCTAAATCAGCCACACAAGATATTAGTCAGTCATGATATTACTGTCAAACTTTCCTTGCTGCATCTGTTTAACTGGGTTTAGGAGTCTTTCATGACCATTTTTGTGTGGCTGGTTTTTTTTAATTTTCAGTATCTGCTCTGAAAGTAAGTGCGCTTTCGTTATCTAATTGCTGCCCTCACCTGAAGACCACCTCTTACATTCAAAGCCCTCCTTAGGATCTGATTGTATCACTTAGGCTGTGCCGAAATCACTCCTAAGTTACTTTGCAGCGCACTATACTTACCCTGTATATTTGTGTCTGAATTCTGAGTGTGAAACGTATGCTGTGTATAGACTCCTCATCAAACTCCCACAATGGAATGAGCAAAATGATTCTTAATTGGCTCAATTTACTGTACAATTTGCATGTATTTAACATCTGGTTCACTAAGGCAGCAGCTCATTATGCAGTCAGCTGCTGGACTGCGCCTGGTGTTGAAATGCGGGATTTCTGAGATCACTGTATTCAGAAAAAGATGATAGCGTACTGATTTGCAGGAGCCAATTAACACATTCCTGGTAAACATAAAAGAGATGATGTGCCTATTAGAGAAATCAAATCTCTCCCTGATGGAGAGATGGAGAAAGTGGAGGTGGACATAGTGCTGATATACTGTTGTATGTTTTTGTTGTACAACCCAATAGTTTAGTTGCAGTTTGTGGAGATTTTACGGTTCAAGTTTAAGTATGACGACCACAAACTACAAGGATTGGTCTGCATCACAGTGACTGGATATTGGGTTCAACAGCCATATTGCTTAATTTTGTTTTAAAAAAATGTTTTTTAGTTATCTACAAGTGTATATGAAATGTTTCTTGTCATCGCAGCGTGTTTTTTTCCTTGTAGCACCTATAAATTCCATCTGCCCTGTGTTTATGTCTGCTCTTCAGAAGCTAAGAATTTCCCACAAAACTGACCGCCACAAATAGCGTGACTTCAGTGAATACAGCAATTATATTCACATTTTTCCTACACAGATTCTGTAAAAGAAATGGAGGTATCCCTCAAGATGTCACCAATTGGTTTTTGGACTACCATTTTGAAGCAGGCCCTCAGGAAGTGTGCCGGACTAGAAGCCAATTTGACATAGCGGCCAAACTATGTAACTACAACTTCGGATTATGTCATGTGATGCCATTGGGCAAGACAATTGCTCAGACTTATGTTGTGAAATAGACTACTGTAAATGAGTGAATCTTTTTTTTAATGTCACAACCCACATGAAATTACTCGTTTCAGAATGAGGATTTGATCCATTTGGCCAAATCATGTTTTTAAAGTCTCGAGCAGTCGCATGATTATATAATTTTATCCCCATTCATGTTAGTGTAAGGCCAAACCGTAAGCTAGCCACTGGGCCAGCGAAGTCACTACTAAACCTTCAGGTAGTTTTATACCTAGGAAGTCAAACTTTTTTGGCTTCATACGCCACCGAGCAACTTTAATAGGAATGAATGTGGCCATGCTTCCAACACTGCATCAAGTTCTCTATACATCCATGTTTTGAAGGTTCAAATTAGACATTTTTGCCATCAGCATCTTGTTTTTTTTTTGTAGCCAGAAATGACTATATTTGGTTAAAATGGTCGAGCTGACTGAGAACCTAAGTATGCTGTTAGCTTCCATAATTCTAAAAACAAGTTCAAGGCTATTTCAGTGTGCACAGTGTCATGGATATGCATTGCTTCGTCTCTATCCTGATTGACAGGTTGCTATGCTCGCAACTTGTCAGTCACAATGTCTTAAAGTACACCCTGCTTTATTGTCCATTTTGCTGTAAAATGGGACCATCATTTACAAAATAAACATCATCCTGTATTGAAAAGACCTGAAACCAGCAATTGAGACCACTGAGACCAAGGTCATTATGAAAATGTTTACTGAGGTTATAAATCCAGAGAGAAGTGGGGTCATTTTCTCATTGACTTCTAAACAATCAGACTTCTTTTTTTGCAGCCCTGCTGGCTATTATAAAGTATGCAGGTTTAAGGCACTTCTGGATTGGCTTCACTTCTTAGACCTGGAGGCCACGTCCACTTCTTTTATAGTCTCCTATTATTTGCACAATCCTCCCTTAAATGTATATGTAGTGAGGAGGAGACTGAAATCCTTTTACACATTACTGTGGGCATGTGTATGAGCATTCAGTCATTACCTTAGTGCAGACTGCCTGTACACAGGATTCAGCCAAACAGCAACCACTGAAGATGCAACAATAAAAGGAGACCATTTTAACTGTGATGTTTATTTCTGGCCAGACAATTATTACACGTCTAGCCTCTGTCATCTCCATTACTTTCAGTGCTCCCCACCTGTACCTGTTCACCCTGCGGTCATGCAGAGCCAGCTTGAAACATCTCATTCTGTCTGCTGACTCCGTGGAATTATAAACTGTATTACTTACTATTATTCTTATTCTCAGCACTGCAGCCACTTTTAACTTCAGTTTGTAGGAAGAGCTTCAGGCACTAAGTGTGTGTGTGTGTGTGTGTGTGTGTGTGTATGTGTGTGTGTGTGTGTGTGTAAGAGAGAGAACACATAGGCCTCCAGGGGGAGTCACTATGCAGATTGAAGGAGGCTGAGTCAGCAATTGCTCCACTTCTGTTCTAGCGCGCGCACACACACACACACACACACACACACACACACACACACACACACACACACACACTGGTACTGATCATGATGCCTGGTTGGTGGGGCTGAGTTTTGGTATAGACCAAAATAACCCAGTACCAAGTAGTTTAAAACTTCTCCAGTCAAACGATACCTGCATTTGACTTTTTTTGTAAGAATGACTGTGTGGTTTTGCTTGCAGCCAATCACCGCAGGCGGTCTTCAATTAAATGTGAAGTGTGATTGGCCCATGACTGCAGCAACAGTAAAAGGTAGAGAAAAAAAAGCTATCAAATGAAACAATCAAACTCTATTGCTGGATACAACAGTACCCTTACAGTGCTGTTGTATCCTTACATTCAACGTGTGATCACCTTTGTTTTCTGCTTGAACTGACATCAAATGTTACAGTAAGAGTCTTTGTGAGAACTGGTATCAGCAGCAGCTGACTCAGCCTGGTTGATTCAGGTAAACAGGTTTGTAGCACTGAACGGTCTCATCAGTGAGCGCAAACATCTACGGTAAGCCCTGAGGTGAAACGTATCAATCTGTCACCAGCTGCACTGTTTAAAGCTAAACACCTACTCAAATGAGTTTGTAACACTATTGTAATGTCTCAGTTAATATTGCTGGCAATTTGTTTGGTAATATATAAAAGAGGAGAGCTTTTATCAGTATCAGCCTTTAAAGTGCCAGCATATGACTATTTCCTGGAGGCAGTGTAGACCCTGTACTTTTTGAACTTGTAGAAATATCTGTAGAAAAGAATCCTTGGTCGGTTTTTTTGCCAGCACTATCTTAGCGTTGATGGTTGTTTCCATGAATGGGACTTCGAGGCACAAGCTTCTGTTGCTGAATATGAGCTTCAGAGTTTACAAATGAAGGAGCCAGATAATAAAAAAAGGACCATAAAATATGCAATGCAAGACTTGAAGCATTTCAACATTTTTGCTGAAGTTGATGCTCTTGCATGCTTCTTGCAATTTTTGGGTTGTATCCATTTGGTCGTTACCTCTCTGGATGAAAGCATCAGCTAAATTAATGTAATACACAGTAACAGGAGGTTTAACTGTAATTTCTGTCTAAAAAGATGAAGTCTAGACAATGAACTAAGATGAAAATTATGTAAAACAGTGGTTGTCTTTGCCAAAGCTCCCATAGTGAGATTACACATGATTTTCTTTACATTTACTGTACCTGCACATGTCCCAATGGGAGTCTTGTAATATTAAAACTAGAAGCTGAGCTGGGTGCTGGCTCAGAGAGTAAGAGACACTTCGTTCCTCACAGGAGTGTCAAGCTGCTGAGCTGAGGGATTTTAGTGACAGTTTGATGCTGCTGGTTAATAAGCCTCGGACTGGACTGGAGAGGTGAGCAATATTCCAAAAGGTGATAAAAACTCACTGAGGCCAGGTCAGTAGTCTTGACAAAGTGACTCTTCACGTTGACAACACTGTCAACACAATTCCTATAGAATTGGTCATGGTGACAAACCATGACCATGATTTTCAAACCCAAGCTCAAGGTAAAAGTACATTTTAGATTGTTTTTGTACCAACTCAATCACCAATGGTGAATACGGTGAAATTTTACATTTCCAAAATGTATGGTTAGGTTTGGCACAAAAAAACACTTGGTTATGGTTTGGTAAAGATCGTGTTTTGGCTTAAAATGCCTTGGGGATCTCAGCGGGAAAACAGCAATATCTCATTAAAATACAGCTGCTTTTTGTGCTGCTGTCCCGGCAGGAAATGCAGCAATGTCTTGGTCAAAATCAACAGTTTTTTGTGCCCAAAAAGTCAGGCTGCTACAAAACACCCAGCAATGACATGCTACATAAGAAAACTGAGCATAGCTTTAGTTCAGCTCACATTCCAGCTACATCAGCTGATCTCAAGCAGCCCAATCAACTGACGGAGCAGCTGATTGATGGAAAAGAGTCAGCTGATAGATCACATGATTCCTTTCTGTGCAACTGATCATTCAGGGCACCCTACTTAAACTGCTTTGGCCTGCCTACTGTTGCTGCTTCATCTAAAAGCTGCTTTGCAACCAGCCTCCACCCCAGCTCCTCCTTTTCATGCTGTGTCTGACTTATCAGTGTCATCTCTGTTTGTCATCGATGCTTGCTATATTCCTGGGGGGTCTTTGCTGCTGCTCTCGCTGCCTTAGGCTTTCCTTGTTTGCACATGGAAGGGCAGACAGGTGTACTCTCTCTGCCTTATGGCTTTTCACGCAGGCGTGTGGAAGGGCAGAGAGGTGTGCTCTCTCTGCCTTATGCTTTCCACATAGGTGTGTGTAAGAGGCTTTCTGCGTAGGCCTGAGGAAAGGCAAATAGGCCAAAGAACAGAGCCATACTGCCGAATATAATACTGCAAATATCAATTACATTTTCTTTAACTAAAGTAGTCCTGACTGGACTGGTGTTTGTTGTTTGTTGGTCTCAAACGGTGGTGTGCAGCTTCGCAGGCATCTTGCCTAGGTATCACACCATTCACCATCCCTCACACCTCCAGATGACAAAATCAGGTCATGTACTCTATCAGGTCACTTTAGAAATGTTGGTATTGTATATTTGAAACATGCAAATGTAATGTATTCTGGGTTTGCAGAGACGTGCAAAGCCAACATTTTTTCTGGTGACTGAAAGTGCTCAATGGCTGAGGAAGAAAACTGCATTCTCATCCTCCCCCAGGCCGTGGAATGATACCGGGCCTCAGAAAATGTGCTACCAGGCTGTGAGGAATATGATTCAACAAAATATATTTATATAACTATATAACAAGAGGAGAATAAAGATGATGTCAATCAAACGCTATACATGCCCACACAATCCTGAGAGTAGACCTAACCAGGCCTTGGTGCAGGGCCTTTAATAATTACCTAATGCAATAATATTGTTACTGGGTAACAAGACTGTATGTATTTTTCCATCTTCACTGACCAATGGATACTAGTTCAAAGAACCCCAAAGAATCTTAAGTATAAAAGCTGTGTGATCGGCTGCATCCTTGCATTCTCCAGATCATCACAGAAACATCTACTCTCACAAGACATAACAGGGAACACAACAATGTCAATATAGAGATGAAATTAGTTGTGCTATAGTTTATTTAGAAGTTATGATTTAAAATGTACTTTGGGAAATTACATTAATAAGTTATTTAGGTTTACTGGAAAATATTGCCTACAGTATGAAGAATATTGTGGCATGTCATTCAAAAACATGTTTTCCTTTTACTGATTAAGACAAAAACATTTTTCCCTTTATTAAGTATGTCTAGCATTATTTTTGATGACAGGACGTTACCAGCATTGCACAAATCTGATGTGAGATCATCCGCCATTCTTCAAAGATGATTCCTCTCAGCTGCTCTCAGCTGGAGGGATTTTGTTGATATACCTTCTGCTTTAAAATAACTCAAAGGTGTTTTATTGTATTCATTTCAGGAGGCATATTGGCCAAGTCATGATTTTCACTTTTATCCAAGCTTGAGACTGGGAGACATCTTTTTGTTCAGTATTTGGGTATATAAACTTGCATTCATGATGCCATCTATAAATGTCATCTTCACTACACCTTTTGCACTCATGCAGCCTCATATCAACACACTCCCACCTCCATGTTTCAAGGCCAGCATGCAGTCACTTAAGTAATCTTGGCGAGGTCCACGCTGAACATGCTGGACTCCATCTGATCCAAACACATTTATTTTAGTTTCACCAATGAATGTTCTATAAGTGTTCATCTAGTTTTTTCCATGGTCTTTTGCATTTTTATGCCAATTTGTGAGCAATGTTTTGTTTTCCTAGATGCCATCCATACAGGTTGACATAATGCAATGTTCTTTGCACTGTCTGAGCCGTCACTGAAACACCAATTTTCAAAGATTATTTCCATCTGTTTTTCTCACTGTATAAAACAATGAACGTAGCCACCGTGATGTTACACATTGGTTTGTGCACTGCCATTTTGAAGCCTTGAGTTAGGCATGTTGGCCATCACCATCTTGGTTTTTTGGAGCCAGAAATGACCAAAGTTGGATGAGAGGTTGCAGTTATGGAGGAGCAAGGTCTGGATCTAACTCGCAGAGTGTAGCGGCATCTTGCAGACAGCTTGCAAAATTGGGCATTTTAACATGAAGGTCTGTGGAGACTGACTCGCTTTAGGAGCCAGCCCCAAGTGGCCATTAGCGGAACTACACTTTTTGGCAGTTCCAAGTTGGCTTGCACTGAGGTAACGTCATTCCTTCAGAATGACCACTGCGCCTTTGTTTTTCTGTGCTTTAGCCACATCTCACAATCTTCATCAGTGAATGGAGTGATGAGGTGAGAATCATTTGACCTGAGAAGGATTTATTTACAGATGAAGACCATGAGAAGTGGTTTAAAAGTCACAAAAAGCTAGCCACTGGACACTGAGTTGACAGTAATTTTAATACATATTGGGAAAGAAAAATCCCCCCAATATTAAAAAATGCCCTGCCTCCCATACTGATAGAAAAAATATAAAGGAAAAAAAAAGCAAACAAGGACCACTATCTGAAATAATCATTAGCAAAGTAATCATAATCATAAAGTAATATAACCTATTTTTATGGACTTGCCTCTTGAACTAGCTTACTTATTTCTGCTGCATACTTCCAGACTCCCTCCGGGAGCACAGAGGCAGGCAGAGAGGTTTGCTCTGAAACAGTCTAGAAAGTGTCTTTGTCCAAAAGCCTCCTGCAATTTCTCTTTTACCTTAGCGTAATCCGCCTGAACAGCAGCTGGCAAGCTAAGTTCACCAGTTCACAGTCAAAGTCACCGCCAGTGCCTCCAACCAGTGCCTCCAACCAGCGCCTTCACCGGAAAATGGTGGCAGGAGTTCAATCCTCACGTTGCTGGCGAACAGCTTTTCTCCACGTCGCTCTCTGTAGTTATAGTCCAGCGGATCCTTGTATTTCCACATGTTGCTCCTAACATGACAAAGCTCCGCCATTGCTAGTTGAGGCTAACTGAGAAGCTAACTGACTCTCCGAACTTTTCGTTTCTGTAATTTAGACGTCTTTCTTTCGTGGGATGTTGGCATAACCATCCCACCACTGCCACCAGTGTAGCCGAGGGTTTATAGATGTCGCCTATACTGTGTAAAACTATAAAATAACAAATACAGAGGCTACAGTTTCACACAAGGACCACTTTATTCCGTTTTTTCCCAACTGTAAACTTCACAGCAACAACATCGCTCTCTGTTAAGCCTTCAAAATAAGAGCTCAAGGCATGCACTGTGGTGACAGCTTATATCAGGGACTTAAAATCACTCTAAGAGGCAAGTCCATAAAAAGAGGTTACAGTAACTTAAAGGGATAGTGCACCCAAAATTGAAAATTCAGCCATTATCTACTCACCCTTATGCTGAGGGAGAGGCTCTGGTGAAGTTTTAGAGTCCTCACATTGCTTGCGGAGACCGGCAGGGGGAGCAGCTAGCACACCTAATGGCTGACGACGCCCCAGACTAACGTCCAAGAACACAACATTGAAACCACAAAATATCTCCAACATGCTCATCCGTAGTGAGTTAAGTGTCCTGCAGCCCCGACATAAAAAGTTGTTTCGAAAAATTACATTTGAATTCTGTTTTTAGCCTCACTGTAGCCTGTAGCTCTGACTGCTTCCCTGTGCTCCGCGCTCATGTGTGTGCACTTGTGCGAGAACAGCAAAAGTACGAGCTTTGCTTACCCGTGTATACATCATGTGACACGTGCACCGCAGGGGAGACAGTAACTACATATCTGATATCTGAGAGGCTAAAAATAGAGTTCAAAAAACATTTTTTGTAACAACTTTTTATGTCAGGGCTGCAGGACACTTGGTTCACTACGGATGAGCATGTTGGAGATATTTTGTGGTTTAAATTTTGTGTTCTGGACGTTAGTCTGGGGCGCCATCAGCCATTAGGTGTGCTAACCGCTCCCCCCGCCGATCTCCACAAGGGATCTGAGGACTCTAAAACTTCACCAGAGCCTCCCTTGGCACAAGGGTGTGGCTGAATTTCCATTTTTGGGTGCACTATCCCTTTAACAAAGTGCCATTATTATTACTGCTGATTCTAGTATTACAATGTACTGCAGTTCTGCTTGCGGTTTGTTGTGGTGTTGCCGTTACCCTAGCAGAAGCCACTGCTTGACTGCTGTGGTTAGGCACAATCACTGTCAAACACTGTGCTGTCTCTCTGTTTCATTACTTTCAAATGCATTAAAAAATGGAAACTAGAATGTAATATAAGTGTTAGCTACATCCTTACTGATTGTTTTAAAGTTTGTAAGAAGTCATAAAAAAAGGTCACGAAAAAGTCAGTATGTTAACATTTCCTAAAATGGCATCAAAACTTTGCAAACCCCATGATTTTAACTTTAAAATAGTCAGTTTAGCTGTTAAGTTTCTAAAAATATCTCCTTAGGGGAATTCCCCAGGACTCCCCTGGAGAGTTGGGTTGCAGAAGGAGGCAATTAAAAGACACCCCCCAAACCCACCCCACCCCATGTTAAATGATTACGGCCCTGGCTGAGATAAGTTTTGACAGATTAAGTGAATACACCTTTACAAAAAATACAGTATTTCAAATGCTAGTCTGCAGGTCAGTGTTGACTCCTAATTCAACTGGTCAGGATGCTCCTTTTGAAAATCATTTTTCATTTCCTTCAGAGCATAACCACTTCATAACTATGGTGAGCCACAGCTGACCCTTCACCTCTGTCCTTCATGTTGCATTTTAACTGCATATTCTGCTTATACTTCAAACCTAACAAAAACATCTTGGGCATTTTTGTAGTTATATGTGTAATTCTACTTGGACTTAATGCTTTTTTTTTTTTTTTTTATCAGCGTGGATGGATGGAAAACTTAAATCATGGCTTTGCAATAACACAATTGCATCAGGGGGAATTCCCAGGACAAGGGAGGAGGTGAAGGTCCCAAAAGAAAAACTCCAGATTTCCTTTTAAAGTTTATTTGGGCTATTAGTGAGTCATGGAGTGAGTGCTGCTTTAATACACTTGTTTACTTATTTAAGAGAAAGAGAGCAGTAATGGGGCTAAATATTTGGCAGGAAGTGGATTTTGGAATTCTAGGTCAGGGTGGAAACCTGTGGGACATTGCATCACTTTCTGACACCTTAAATCAAAGGCTCTGTTCAACTTACTTCAGGAGTTCCAGGTTGAGGGAGGTGGCTGCTGTAAATCTAGTAGCCTATGATAAAAAAAAAACAGCAAAACATAAAGTTTTAGTGAATGAACAGGGGAAGAGATTGATAAAAGAGTAAGGGAAGAGTGGGGAGACAGTGAGGAGGACTAATTAGGTAAGAAAGGAAAAGTGATGAGCAGTGGCACAGAGAGAAGCAGAGAATGGATAGTCTAACAGTGAGAGAGGAGGAGAGGAGTGAAGACAGAGCCAGAGAGAAAGCTGAAAAGAGGAGAGGTAGAAGGTGAATGTAGCACTATTCTATTCTGCCGCAGCCTACCGGACGGGGGGGTTACTGCCGTGGAGCCCGAAGCTTGACGCGGGACGTTTCTGGTCTCGAGCACCGCGGATTTACTCCATCTGGCACGCGCATGATGGTAGAAATTAATATGGAATGATAACGACCCACAGCGTGAGATGGGCAGGCGTTGAGATCAGCTTTAACTTCCCCCGGTGGCGGCTCAGCTTCGAAATGGTAGGACAAAACCTGTTCCGGTACAATAATGTAGTAGAGTGCCCCTTCCTATTGGTGTGCTGTTTCGTGTTTTCCCAAAAAGACGCAATGCGAGGAGTTGAGTGAGTAACATTAGCTACGCAGCTCAAAGTGGAGCAGAAAAGCGGCTGTAGTTGCATCCATTTCTCTCTGTGTCAGCAAACCTCTGTCTCTGTTTGTCACCGTCTTTTACTTTGTAGCAGCTTCCGAACATAATAGTCAGATGAGTGACGCTTGTCTATGGAGAGAATCTGTCGCTGAATTTCATTCAAAAATCTGGCAAATATACTCTCCGCTGCACGCCGGCAAACATGCACACCAGGCACATCACAACTTGAAAACCATTATGAATTGTCAGTATCCACTTTAACATTCGGCGCACACAAGACACGTGAAACACCCCGTGCTTTAATAAAATCTTAACTTTTAGATGTGGTTCGCCTGTTCTTCTAATTGGCGTCATTCCGTCAAACACACAGTGCAGGGCGGAAGCCAGCAGTGTAAAACCATTATAAAACTTCACATTTTGTTGACATAAGCAAAGTTTGAGCGGTTTATTTTTCGCCGAATTTGCCAGAAGACTATCAAATATGAGAGGACTTAATGTTACGCACGAGGCGACAAGTATGTCTGACATAAAGCAGGTCAAGTTTAAACTCCGACAGTTTTGAATGAAGTTCGGAGCAATGTCGCCTCCGTGCGGGAGAGCGGGGCGTATTGGCGTTGCATTGGCAAATGTGGTTTCCGACCCCTGGCGGCGCGTTAGTTACCGGACAACATGCCTTGGTGTGTGTATCAGCGCGTGCAGTCGCGGGTGAGAGTTGTTGAGTTTGGGGCTTTTATAGAGGAGCGTGCAGCGGCAGGCCCGTCTGCCTCCGCTCGTCACGCGGGACGGCGGAAGGCCAAGTTGAAGTTCAGCTCCAGCCTTCTCCTCCTGGTTTGTGTGTGTGTGTGTGTGTGTGTGTGTGTGTGCGTGTGTATGTGTGTTAGTCAGCAGAAAATGGCCGCAGTTAGAGCCAGCGGGCTGAGTTAGAATGACAGGCCGACAGAGGGCCTCCTGTCCCGGCATACAGCTGGGGCAGTGAGCCGCTCGAATAATCACAGAGCCGCAGTCCTGTTGGAAACACTCGTTGGGAGATGGGGAGTTGAAGTTGGGGAATTGAACCACTTGACAACAGCGCAGATGCCACTGTAGAGAAGAAAGCAGTCACATGTTGCCCCTCCATCACCATCAGCTTCATTAAATGATATGTGACACATGTTACATCTGAGAATAGTCCTGAACACAGCATGCAGTGCCCACAAGGCTGAAATAAAATGAGACTGCTCTTGATGTCTTGATGTGACAGTGTCTGTTTGTTGTTGTTTGTGTAATTAGTTAATTAATAAATTAATGCTGCTCCAGCTGAAGGATCATTCAAAACTCATTTCAAACAGCAAAAGCCTTAAGATGACAGTAAGAATAATGAACTGAAATACCCTGTAAAGTGAAATGATGTGTCGTTTTTATTACACATAAAAGTATAGTCTGTGATAACAGTTTATAGGCATATGGACAACACATTTTCATAGACAGAATATTTTCTACCTGGTGTTATTGTAAAACTGCATAGGCCTATGCAATATATAGTTATCCTGTATTACCTCCCAGTGGATAAACACCCACACAACCTGCCATAAAAAGAAAGAGGTAGGATTATGTCCAGTGGTCGGTTAATGGTATGTAGCAGGGTTTCGTATAGGCTAGATAAACCTTCCCAACAGTATTTAAAGTAGTTAAAATAGCTCCACCTCCACCAACTAACGATAAAAACTGTTCACATGTAGATGCACCAGTAATGATGAAATAGTAATACACCTGTTTCTATATTAATAGAATAGGGTTCATGCCAGGTAATGAGCTCAGCATATGACTTATAAATCAAGTAGTCTATTTATTAGTTCTGTTAGTATGTGAAGTGTAGTGTATTTCATCTTCTTAAAATATATATTGCCTTAACTGTCATATACTAAACTGCATTGAATTGTAATGGTGCTTACTGTGTGCAGTTACAACAAAGCTGAATCTGATGTAATGTTAAAACAAAATATCAGTTTTAAGCAGTGGTGGAGGAAGTACTAAGAGCTTTTACTTGAACTAAAGTAGCACACTGTAAAAATACTCATGTTAAAAGTAAAAGTCCTGTGATGAAAATTCAATTCAATTCAATTAAGCTGAAACATGCACCCTGTGAGCGTTACACAATTATATTATTATAACTGATGCATTACATTATAAGTAGCATTTTGGGGTTTTAGCCTAGTTGGTAGAGTGGAGCTAATTTAAAATATTTTATATACTGTTGAGTATTTTTAATCTATAGTAATGCATCATATTTTATTGATGTGAAACGCTGATTTGTAATGTATCATAAGGAGTAACTATTAGGCCTACTGTCAAAATAATATTCCCCTCTAATATGTAGTGGAGTAGAATTAGACTATAAAGTACCATGAAATGTAAATAGGCTATTCAAGTATCTCTTATTTGTTAAGTAGGCTACAGTGCTGGAGTCAGTATATTTAGCGACCATCCACCTCTGGTTTATAGACACACACCATAACCTTGCACTGTGTGGTTAAGACTGTGGGAATGCCTGAAGGTGGAAATGACGTGTTGCTTTGTTTTTGGGATGAAGGCTGATCAGAAGAAACCTGTTTAAATCATACTCTGTGAAGGGCCCCTGTGTTTACTGTAGTCTCACCACTCAACAGGACGAATGTGAAGGCTGATATCAGCTAGTGCACAGTGTTGAAGAGCCCTGTGTGTGTGTGTGTGTGTGTGTGTGTGTGTGTGTGTGTGTGTGTGTGTGTGTGTGTGTGTGTGTGTGTGTGCGCACGGTCTGAAGACAGCACACGGTAGTGGATGTAAAGCGGATCCTTAGATGAACTGTACAGTGAAGGCCGGTTTGGGAGACACAGTGCAGCAGCTGCTGCGGCTTTAAGCCCGACGTTTGGGATGGGCTAAATTCATAACGTCATTTCACTTCTCTTTCTTTTATTCTTCGCCCCCTCATCCTTCCCTCCCGAAATGACACCGTCCCCCGTGCTCCCTTACACCTCCGGCCATGCTCCCCGCAAAATGATTATGCCGAACTTTCTCTCTGTTTTTCCCCCTGCGGAGCATTTTTCCGGGGCCTCAACTTTTCTGGCGTGTCATCATTTCTGGAGTTAACGCGGCAGAGTCATCGGAGGCGACCACAGCTCTCTCTCGTATCTGGATTCTTAAAAAAAAAAAAAAAAAAAAAAAAAAAAAAAGAAGCCAGTGAAACAGCCCAGGAAATGCAGCGTTTTCTGTAACCCGGAGGTACCGCTGCTGAACTGAGTCAGCGGGGAAGAGCATGTAGAAATGTGCAGGAACAAATGGCGAGCCTCGGGATGTTTCTGTTAACGCAAAGCCTGGTCTGATTCAGCTGCTTCTCATCAACATGATGTTTTCTCCTCTCTCTCTGTCTCAGGTAAACTGCACTGTGCTGCTGCTGCTGCTGCTGTTGTAGGAGAGCTTACCCTACATGGAAACTAATTATCCATGACACTGTGTTGATTTGATAATGCGGAGTGTGTGTGGAGAACTATTTCAACAATCCCTAGCTGCAGTTGCTGTCATTGTGCAGGATATGGCAGACAGTGATATGGATCTATGATTCATATCAGGAGCAGGTAGTGAAGGGGTGGAGGGCTGAATCACACAGACTGCAACAGGCCTGGTGAGCAGGCACTTGAATTAACATGTGGTTATTAGCTGGAACATGCTGAAAGGAGACTGATCCTCTCTACAGTGTGTTAGTCAGCTTGTGTGATTACGCTGCTGTGTGTGTGCATTTGAATGTGTTTTCTGTCTGGGGGACTTGACAGAAAGCCTCAGTTAGCTGCAGAGTTCACTGAGCAACTAGTTGCCTACCTTATTCATCTGCTAGTACTTTATCATCTTGCATGTCAAACTGTAATTCCAGTGGTTTTCAGACAGACTTTTTAATACTCTGCACCCTGTGCTATCATAATATGCACACGTGTACTTGTGCCACATGCAGATCTGAATTCCTAAACTGTAGATCAAAGAAAGTGGGACATTTGGTTTCATTATGAGAGTGAGAAGAGGTGGAGTACACTGTGATGGTCTGTTCTCAACTAGTACTGCCTTTTGATTGCCAGTAGCAACATTTCTAATATGAGGCTGCTCACATGTATTTCTTTCCTCATTCATTTTCTTATTCTCACATTATTATTATTAATAATAATAATTTTTTAAAGGGACAGTTCACCCCCAAATCAAAAATACATATTTTTCCTCTTACCCGTAGAGCTGCTTGTCAGTGTATATTGTTTTGGTGTGAGATGCCAAGTGTTGGAGATAATCGCTGTAAAGATGTCTGCCTCCTCTGAAATATAATGGAACTGGATGGGACTCAGCTTGTGGTGCTCAAAGTGCCAAAAAGGAAACACATTTGAAAAACTCACCAGCAAGATCTCTTTCCAGAAATAACGACCCAACTACTCCTGCATAAAACTGCTCACAACAAGGTCTGTGGATTATCTTGAGGAACCAGAAGGTTTTCAAATGTGTTCTTTTGGCACTTTGAGCGCCACAAGCTGAGTGCCATCTAGTTCCATTATATTTGAGAGAGGGCAGTCATCTCTACAGCCGATATCTCCAACTTTCGGCAACTCACACCAAAACAGTCTACAATAGATTAACAAGTAGTGCTACAGATAAGAGGAAAAATATGTATTTCTGACTTGGGGTGAACTGTCCCTTTAAACAAAGACACAGCACATATCAGGAGAGCAACACGCACATTTGTTCAAATTAAACAACAACAGCAACTTTCCTTTTCTGCTGTCCCACGTGAACACGTTCAGTCACTATTGAAATATGTACCAAGGGGCGACCATTCTTTTACAAACTCATCTAAAGGTTTTTGCAATACGTTGAATAACTTTTTGTAATGAAGAATTGATAGTCATCTATCATACCACGGTGATAATATCGAATGTACACCAAGCCAAGAATCAAGGATTGAAAGGCGTGCGATGACACTTGGCAATTTTTCTTATTAACCAGACATTGAGCTAACATCAGTTATACATAGTAGTAGATTCACTATTGTTTTAATGCCAGGAAATGTCTTGATCGTTGTTTGAATCATGGACCAAAATGTTGCGATCAGAGCAGAGGACATAACCACATTAGATGTCTAAAAGTGCCAAGTTGTTTTTTGGGGCGTCCGGCATGCTGCAGAACATATATAATGATCATATTTACTATGTATATCAGGAGTCAAATCCAGCTTATTAATGATTTTTTATTGTATTTTGTGTGATTAGTCCAATCTTGTAAGGCTTTTTTGGCATTGGACAAAACTTTGCACTCTGTCTGGTCATATATAGACAAACATCAAAGTCCTTTTCCCAGCTATGATTAATATTAATTGGTCCTGTCATTTGGAAACAACTCTACATGTACTGTTTTTCGTCATCACTTTCTCTCTGAGTGTTGCTGCTTTCTATCAAGAATACTCTGCCACCTTTATAATATAGAGTAGAGTTCAAATAACTCCTGATTTGGAGGTAATGCTAAAATTGCGTTCAGGCAAGATAAAACTCCTCTTGTAGTTGCTGAAAAGACTTAATTGCATCGCCCAGATATATAGCATGAATTTTTGTGATGCCAGCAGCTGTTCAATCTCTAAACCCCACATCTGTTCAAGTAGGCATATATTCAAAGTCAAGCTTATTGGCGATATGTGCTATGAATTATATTGTCTAATTCCACAGTATTTATATATGCTGTTCAAGGACTTGCATATGTTTCTAACCATCAAATTGTCTTAAATCTTACAGTAGCTTGCAACTTTATGGAACATAGAAAAGGAAGATCTAACACTGATACATTATCTAGATATGAATCTCAAAGTGAAGGCTGCTGCGGGGCCTCAATAAATTGGAGGGAAGATGCAGGCAAATGCTAGAAACAACAACAAACAAATTATTATTATTATGTATATTACAATGAAATATGTTGTCATATGAAATATTGAAAAATGTTATTTGCCAAGCCTATCTTTCTAATGGCCTGCCAGTCAAACACTCATTCATCACGCCATAAGCTGTCAGTGTTGATTGGTAAGAGTCTGCACCTGATAAGAAGCTGCTGTGCTTCTGAAATTTTAGCGAGCTAGCTTGCAGCCAGGTGACAAACGCTCAGTTCTAATTTATTTTTTATGACATTATTATTAGTAGTAGTATTTATGCTTTAATAAAAGAAAGAAAATATATGAAAAGTTGTTCTGTTTTTGCTTCTTATATTTGCTGCAGTACTGTCAATGGGTGTTTGAAGACATTTTGTGAAGGGGGGCTCCTGGCCATAAGCTAATGCTATTTGGAAAGCCTTGGCGTGGAAACGTTTTGGAATCCCTGATCTCGACCTATACTTTCCAAATCTGAAAAAGGTGTTCACAGACAGCTGGGGCCAGATGTAAATGATCTGTGCACACAATTACCATGCATGCTCCATTTCCTATTCATAAAGTGGTATTTATAATGTAAATGAAGAACATACTTCAGACCTGGGGCCAGATGCATAAAACTCTGTAGATTCACGACTAAATCTGTAGGCAGCACAGTCAGAAATATTCATACACATTGTATTCGTCAGACTTCTCAAGCTGTGTGTACATGTTTTACAAATCTGAATAATAATAATTGTGGTCAATATGAGCACTGTGAGTGAATCATTGATCCTCTTTCTGGCATTTAATAATTGTGACTGAGGTATCAGTGCTGATGATGGTTTACAGTTACATGTGATAAATGAATGGTACAGATACTACAAATAGCCACAGCTGTGCATAATGACAGCTGCTCTGTTGGAGATCCTCGCAGATTTGACACAGCCAGTAAAACTGCATGTCTTCTTTACTGTACTCCTCATTGACAGGTCTGATGAGAGGTGGAGCAGACAAATGTATCAATATGCTAACAGATGTTAAATGGTGTTTCCACATTCATTCATAGTTACCTGTAGGAGTGGAAATGAGGCTCCTGCTCGTGTGACCAGTTCCACAATGCTCCATAACTTACATTCAAACTCCTCATCATCATATCACCTGCAGCTATCTCAGCTAAAACCGTGTGTATGCCTGGTCTGAGGTCTGTGTGAGGTGTACGCATTCTTACTGCACGCTCTTCTTTTAGAACTACAAGTTTACATGTGGGAAGAGGCGCACGTATGGTATTTGTGCGTACACGTGGTCTGTACATCTGGCTGCAGCTATTACTGGCACGTTGAAGATACAAAGGGCCAAATTCTCTCTCTCTCTCTGTTTCTGTCTGTCTTTGTGACAGTTTGTCCATCTTTGGCAGTCTTTCTAGCTCAGTCAAGCTCCGTGCTGGTTATATGTTTTCATCGTTGTGTTTCTGCTTCTAACAGCTTGTGCTGTTGGTAGTGGTGTCTGTATTTTTTGGGTGTTTTTCGCACTCATTACACAGTGACTATTTCTATGTTGTTTGTAAGATTTTGTGTCTCTGACTTGGTCCCCTGATTTTTCGCACTCATTACACAGTGACTATTTCTATGTTGTTGACTTGGTCCCCTGACTTTAATATGGAAACAGACAACTTTTCAACTTTTACCCCCTTAGTGTTTCCAAGTGGGATTATTGTTGGCACTGTTGGCACAAAGACAACTGCATCGTTTTCCTCAGAGTCTACCAGCTACCGCAGTTTCCACAGTTACTTCGGCTGTTCCACCCTCCGCCATTTCCACTACTGGGGATAGAACTGACACTGATACGCTTTGGTAACTGGGGATAGCTACAGATCACTACCAGGGAAAACAAAAGTGCATAGCGAAAGCAACCAGTCTAAACACTAATGGTGTTGTTATTCTATAGCCATTACAGTGAGCAATCATTTACTTTATAAAGACAAGTTAAAGCAAAAAAATGACCTTTAAGTCAGTCAAATATTCAGCTACTCTGCTGAGTTTACCTCTATTCTGTCATCTGCCACTTTCCTTGATTACTTAAATGATGTTTCCATTTAGCCACACACAGTGTAGTTCTATTTTCTGTTAGACAACTAACCAGGAATTAAATTGAGATTTGAGCACAACTCAAAAGTGCTACCTGTTGATAAAAAGGCAAGCTCATTTCTTCACTGCTGTGCTGAGACTGTAGAAAATCGATTCCACACTTGCGAAATCATTTGTCAACATAGACATTTATTATATATTGGCTTTTAGAATAAGGGACCTCAGAGACAGAAACTCACAACAATAAGTTGACTCTAATGGACACAGCTGGGTTACTCTGTATTTTTCTTATTTGCAACATGGAAAGACCAAAATTTGACTGGGTCAGAATAAACTACATTGTTTGTGTATTCATGGTAATGATGGAACAAGTCACCTAGTGCAACAGTGTGGCACACTGATGTGTTTTTAATGGAGCTCTATGGCACAGGGGAAGAAGATATAGCAAGCTTTGATATACACAGTACTTGTTAGTTGATGCATTCATTTTGGTCTTTGGTCACGGTGATACAGAACATAACTGTTAACGTTATTGCCGAACAACACTCAAGTCTGAGCAGGTATAGGTCAAGTACAAGTTCTTTATTGTCATGTGCACAACTACAGT
This sequence comes from Epinephelus cyanopodus, assembly GCA_026686955.1. Taxonomy (NCBI): domain Eukaryota; kingdom Metazoa; phylum Chordata; class Actinopteri; order Perciformes; family Serranidae; genus Epinephelus; species Epinephelus cyanopodus. The sequence goes on along the minus strand of CM048920.1, from coordinate 30,268,920 downwards.
GAAGTGGTTATTGGCAATGGAATTCTTGTTCTCAGGCTTTCTCCTACAATGTTCGTATAATATGTATATAAAGGAAATTAGATAAGTAAAATACAGAATATAACACTCTGGTAGAGAGGTGATAACACCTCTCGCTAGTGATAACGACTAATAAACTGTATTGTAGATAGGTTGTGCAGTACTGTAGTAAATGTATGTGTAAAAAGAACTTCAAATCGTTGCTTATTTGCTTAAATCCTTGAATCCAACAGGCCTGTATATGTGACAGGCGTCTATAGGGGACAGGCCTTTAATTTCTTTTACATAAAATTGTTGCTCAGCAAAGATGGGAAATATAATGGAATTGCTCATGTAAACCAGTATGAATATTACTTGTACAAAAATTGGGTCTCAAATAACATATAGCCTATATTCTGAATCATTCATTTGTTCTAGCTCCAACAGACGGAGAGAGAGTTATGACGCTCTTTATACAATACTCGAGGATATGGCACTTGCCATACTGACACAATACCACTTTATCCTGGTAAAACAATACTCATAACTTGGATTAATTTTCATGAAAAACTCATTTGATTCTTTTGATTGGTGGACTTTTATGGACTAAAGAAATAACTTACTGGGTATTCGAGGAATGGACACATATTCTGACTTTATGACCGCTTCAGAGGCAGGGAGTCACCACATTTTTTTTTCCTTCTATTTCCTTTACTATGCCGGTAAATCTGAATGAATTATTCCCTGGTGCTCATGGTTTCAGTGAAATAAACTGTGAATGATTGAATTGTGGAGAATCTAACCGAGCTAACAATGTGTTGCATTTCTATACTGACTAAATTTTAAATGTTTATACCTGAATGCATGTTCGAAGCAGTTAACGTTAGCTCAGGTAGCTAGCCAGCAACTTGGTTTATACATCCAAAGAGCTTGTATAAAAATGAACTGCTTGGCAATTAGACCAGTAACTAATTGAGACAGGCCTTTATTCGTCAAAATGTGTAGCCCCACTTGGCTAGTAAAAAGGACTGGGCGTTTCATTGGAATTAGATGTTTAATTGAAGTTTTACAGTAGTTATGGATGGTTAAGTAGCTTGTAAACAGGTAGCTTGAGAACTCAAGAGTTCAAGAACACTTATGGCCTGTGCTATGGAGCTGTCCCTGAGCCTGGTGTCGGGGACCAATTGCTGCAGTACCAGTCGCTGATGGCAGCAGGCAGGGCAGCTTGTGGTTGGGTTGATTGAGGTCTCTGGTTATCCTGTTGACTTTCTCCCTGCAGTGCTGGGTATAGAGTTCCTCCATGGATGGCAGCTCTGTCCTGGTGATGTGCTGAGCAATATTCACCACCCTCTGTAGAGCCTTACAGTTAAGGGTGGTACAACTGCCATACGAGGTGGTGATGCAGTGGTGGTCCACCTGTAGAAGTTGCAGACTATCCTGGAGTTCATGTTGAGCCTCCTCAGCCAGCAGAGGAAAAAGAGATGTTGTGTCACTGTCCTTGTGATGGTGTCTGTTTGGTGAGAACAGGTCAGGTCCCGTGTGAAACCTGAGGAACCTAAGCTGTTGACTCTCTCCATTGCAGTGGGGGCATGTCCTTCTACCTGTCACTTCCTGTACTCCACTAACACCTCCTTAGTTTTGCTGACATTGAGATGGAGGTTGTTGTCCTGGCATCAACATGTCAGGGCTTTGACCTACTCTCTGTAGGCCATCTTGTCGCCCTCAGTGATCAGGCGATGACAGTTGTGTCGTCAGCAAACTTAATGATGGTGTTGCAACTGTGGGTGGCCATGCAGTCACATGTGAACAAGGAATACAGGAGGGGGCTGAGCACGCAGCCCTGAGGGGCTCCGTTGCTGAGAGTCAGGTTAGAGGATGTGGTGGTGCCTATGTGCACTGCCTGAGGTCTGCCTGACAGGAAGCTCAGGATCCAGTCACAGAGGGCGGTTTTTAGTCCCAGGTGTCTGAGTTTGATGAAGAGCTTAGAGGGCACAGTGGTGTTGAATGCTGAACTGCAGTCTATGAGCAGCATTCTCACATATGTGCTCCTCCAATCCACGTGGGAGAGGGCAGTATGGAGGGTGAGGGTGATGGTTTTGACTGTAAATTATGGGGTAATTTAGCAGGTAGAGAAGGTTGTGTCTCTGACTGATAAAGCAGTTCAGAATTGTAAACTACACCAAATATCGTCACGTCACCCAGTCACATCTTACCTGCCCACTGGAAGAATCATGGTCACACCACGAGCAGAGAAAAAAAAACAGAGCAGCAAGGATAAAGAGCTCATTGCAAATATTTTAGCTATATGTAATGTTATGTAATGATATACTGTTGCACAATACATTCTCTAGAAAATAATTTGAGAAGCCTTTATACATACAGTAAAGTAACAAAATCTGAGTGTCTGTTTTTTGCTTATTCCACTGGATTAATTAAAAAACAGACATTTACATTTACACTGATCAAGGTCCACTACTTTATTCTGAAGTTTTCAACAGCATCTCATGGTCTTCAGCACTGGGTGGAGTTTTCTCAGTTTGTTATGGGACTGTGGATGTTGAAACTTTTCATTATTCATTATTCATTATTCATTATTCATACATTATACAGTATTATATGATCCTGAAAGTGTTTAGAATAATTCACCATTTAAACATCTACAGCTCTATAACTGAGCACCACCAATTAAAGGAATAGTTCACACCCCCCAAATTACCATTTTAGGATTAATTACTTACCCCGTGTTACAGTGAATTCAGAAAGGAAACTTTGTTTTTCTTGGGTGCGTTCACAGCTAACAAAGCATCCAAAAATGGAGAAAACTTCTTGATGAATTGAAGTAAATGGGGTCCACATTTAACAACAGTAAAACTATATCAAAACATCTATTAACAAACTCTGATATAACTCGTCGAGTATAATCCAAGACTCATGTAACTGGTCATATGCTCAGTGCTTCCCAAACACATGCATTTCTGGTAAAACCTGACCATTTAAAACACTTCCACATAAACAGGCATGGATGAGTAGTGCGTCTGTGCTGTTTATGTGAAAGCCTTTTTAATAGTCAGATTTAATGAAATTGCATGCGTTTGGGAAGTATTGAGCATATGACTGGGTAAGTAAGACTTGCATTATACTGCTAAGTTGTGTGAGACTTTGTAAACTGATGTTTTAATACAGTTTTTTCCCAAACTCGTTTTCTCTGACTTCAATTCATCAAGTTTTCTCCACTTTTGGATTCTTCTTTCACTGTGGACGCATGCAAGAAAAGCTAGCAAGAAAATTTTCCTAAATTCAGCATAACACATGGTGAATAATTGATGTAAACAATGATCATTTGGGGGGTGAGGATTCTTTTAAAACTGTGTGATATGGTCCAAAACATTGGAACAAGTGAGTTGGTTGTCCTTGAGTTTAGATAGATTTGTTAGCTAACCCTCTGTTCTGCTATGTAGTTCTTATGTGCTCAGACCAGCACATAACACTGTAGCTACATGTAAAAAAAAAAAGAAAAGAATAAACTTAAAGCCTAAAAGATTCTTGGCTTTGCTGTTATGATGAATGGATTTATATTCTACCTTTCGGGACAGAGTCCTTAACAGGTGGCCTTTTATTCATCCATTCACACACACTCCCACACCAGAAGTGGCGGAGCTGCCATGCAAGGTGCTGGCCTGCTCATCCAGAGTAGCTTGGGATTCAGTGTCTTGTTCAAGGACACTTTGACACGTGGACCGCTGCTCTCATGTGCACAAAGAATGAGTGAAACATGTATTGATCACCACTGAAGTGTATCTGCACTATCAGGCGGGTGACTGAAAGCTGAAACACATCTGGTACACTGCAGAGAAAATAGAGCCCCAGCTACATGTCAGAACTGAGGACCTTGTGGTAAAAGTTGCTTTGGTTACTGATAATTGTGTGTCTATGTTTGTCTGTCTGTCATGTAGGATGAGTTCCATCCGTTCATTGAGGCTCTGCTGCCCCAGGTCCGTGCCTTTGCCTACACATGGTTCAACCTCCAGGCCAGGAAAAGGAAGTACTTCAAAAAACATGAGAAAAGGATGACTAAAGAAGAAGAGAGAGCTGTCAAAGACGAACTGCTGGGGGAGAAGGCAGAGGTGGGATGGTAGAAATAAACCTTTTTTTCCCATACATAAGTAACACATTATTCAATGCATTAACTCACTCTTTTCACAATATGATTTTGTTCTCAGGTGAAACAGAAGTGGGCCAGCCGTCTTTTAGCCAAGTTAAGAAAGGACATTAGACCTGAATGCAGAGAAGACTTTGTCCTGTCAATCACTGGGAAGAAAGCTGCATGTTGTGTCCTGTCAAATCCTGACCAGAAAGGCAAAATGAGACGCATAGACTGTCTCCGACAAGCTGACAAGGTAAACTAAACAGTACATGTTCAGTTAGAGTAGTTTGTTTGCACCAGCAGTACTGGATGATAAGTAAATGTTGATGACACAGAAAAACAAAATGTATTACATTGAAAAAAAGCATATGGCCTGCAGGAGAACGTAAAGGGAGCTAAATGTTAGGTCTGCATTCTCCTTTGAGATTGAGATTAAAAATGGTTGCATCATCATTGTTTTATCTACAAGATGTTTTTGTGTCATCATGAGACATAAAGGTACACTTTCCCAAAAGCAGTTATGTCTACCAAAGCCCTGAGAGGCAAGTGAGAAAAAAATTGTAGCGATCCATTTTCTAGGTCTGATCTAAATTGTTTTCTCTGCTTTTTTCATTACTTGAGAACAGGTAAAAACAAGGTTTTTTTTCCAAGACAATTCCTTTCTGTCCATCTTTAAAACAGAAAAACAGTTTTTAAATTCAGAACAAAAGTTTTTTGAGTTTTTTTTCTAAGTTTTCTTTTCATCTGTGAAAGAAGGTAAAAAAAAAGAAAGCGACGTAGAAAAATTATGCTAATAAATAGTAAAGTTTTTCAGATTTCTCTCAATGCATCTTAAGGCTTCAGTACATGTTGCTGTATCTGGACTTTTTTTTGTCCGCATTTCCCATCAAACAGTCAGCTATTAGGAGTGATATGTGAGGACAAGCACAATGATTACTGATTATTTCTCCATAGATCATTTCTTATTAACCAACTGCAGCTTCTTCCTTCACATTCGGCCTCCAAAATGAAAGCAAAGCTCCAATTAAGTCAAATGGGTCATACAGAACCAGTAACAGTTAAATGGAATTCAAGTTCAGCACCATGAGGTGGCAACTAATACTTGTTGAATTTAAACGAAACAGGAACACTTTATCGTAACTTTCATGAAGACAGTTAGAGCTTTGTCTGCAGTTATTCTGTGTGGATAGAAAGCAGTGAACTTTAATCATTTATGACACTGATCAGTGGTGATGTGTGTCTTGATGTTAAACTGTGAGGCCAATGTGTTGACGATTTGCCCACACAAAAATGATGCGAGCACCATTTCCCACACTTAAACTGGTATATATGAAAAAAGAATGTGTCACCTCCCCTGTGTCTGAAATGAAAGGGGATTTTGTTTGAAAGTAAAACATGGTATATCAGTACACTGAGCTTGGCTTGACTTGCATTCATGTTGTTTCTGTGATTAATGATTGTGTTTTGTGTTGTCCAAGGTGTGGAGGTTGGACCTGGTGATGGTCATCTTGTTTAAAGGAATCCCATTGGAAAGCACAGATGGAGAGCGGCTGGTGAAGGGCGGCCAGTGCTCTAATCCAGTCCTCTGTGTCCAGCCTCGACACATCTCTGTCTCTGTCAAAGAGCTTGACCTCTACCTCGCTTACTATGTACAAGAGAGAGGTATGTAACAACACACTCTTTCAAGGCTGTGCACAGTGTATTGTGTATTTTGTCCTTCATTTGTGAATTGAGATCCAGTATGAACAATGCCAGTGTCGGGCTTAGAATTAGCTTTAAATTTAAAGCACATATCCAATATTTGCAGAAAATGTCTAAATATAAAATAAATATTCAGTAATGTTGGATAATGTCACAGTAAAGGCCAACTGCTGCCTTGACATTAGAGTGGATTTATAGTGAGCCACATGCAGGTAGTAGAATGGTGTCACTTTTACACATTAGCATTAGTCAAAGCTTTCAGCTGAATGGAGCTGAACAGAAAACCAGTGACAGAGCAGATAAGATGTTTTTGCAGGAGAACACAGTGGCAGTTGATCATGTCCCTTGTTTCCATAGTAAAAAATGTAAAGTATTGCTGACTTGGTTGGTCTTACTGTGTTTGATGTATTATGGTTGTGGATGAAATGGTTTGACAAACACAGGTTGTGTAAGGGGTTGAAGCCGAAAGGAAATGGCTTCAAGAGTTTTGTCTTGTGCTATTTATGCGCCATCTCATGTGTGCCTAGTTACTAAATACCTGAGATGTTTTCTGAGCATGAGCATGCACAGGTTTCAGACTCATCTTTATTAAAGATAAAATACTCTAACAGTACTGTAAGCTGAAGTAGTACAAGTACATGTAGTACAGATACACGCAGTAGTGAAGAGTCAATTTTTCATGAGTGAAGTGAGAGACACTGTCCTCTTGTTAAAAAAAGGTTAGATGGATGGATGGCAGTGAAGCGTTTGTCTCCATCATACTTTTCGCTGATTGACTCTTCTAATTTCATCAACATTACCCATAATAGCTACATATAATTCCTCTCTCTTTCACACACTGTGTGGTAGACTGTAAGTGTATGTGTGTGTGTGTCAACAGTGTGAGTGTTGATGTGGGTTCCCACGCTATTTTTAGCTCGGCTGCATCTCTCAGAAACAGTGATGGAAGACCTAGATCTGATTCTCTAACAAGGCTAACTGTGAGGAAGCTAACACCGGAAGAAAAGCAAGTAGAAGCTGTGCTGTTTGTGAGGAAACAGTGTAAATACACTATAAATACATACTATCACCATTTCCTGCATCACCACACCACATCACACCTGTGCTCAGTGAAGTTCTCCATTTTGATATTGGGAAAGTCTTTTTTACTTTATATTTATCATATCTATATCATTTGAAACCCATGTGTTTTAATACCTTATATATTTATGACCTAAGATATGAGAAAAGGATCTTACCTTCAGTAAGTATAGTTTTGGTGTTTAGATGTGTAATAAACAGAGTTTGGCAGAGTTCCCAACAGAAATGCCAGCAAAGCATTTTGGTGATTTGAAAGTGGAAAGCCGGGACAGACCCAGCCATCCGATAACGCTGTAGAGGTGTGTGATCTCCTGTTTGCACTGACCACACTGCTGTCACATTATCTGTGTTGCTGCTGAGAAACTGGGGGCCCGTAGGCTAAAACCAGAAACTGCTGGAGAAGTTCAAATTGTCTATGGAGGGTTTTACCAAGGTAATTAAACCAGCATCTACCTGGTTTGCTTTTGTAAAATATCATGTCACCATGCCTTATTTTCACCACTCGTTAACACTGTACTGTACACTTACTGTACCTTCAGCACCATCAGCAGCTTGGCTTTGAGTTTGTCTACGCTTACAATAGAGAGGACTTCCATGACAGCTCTTTCTCCCTCCTCTTTTTCCTCTCCTTAATCTTAAGTCTTGCCTTCATTTCTCTGACTTCTCGCCTCTGCTCTCCCGTACGCTCTCATTTTCCCAAACAAACTCTCCCCATCATCTGACCTCTCTTCTCCTCTTCCAACTTTTCCATTGTGGAACAAAAAAGGCAGAAGATATGTATGACACTTTTAAGAGTGAGGGGGGAGGTATGTGTGAGCAGGGGGATCCCTGTCTGTGGTGTCAGATGTCGGTCTGGTCGACCACTGACTCCTAGGCCATGACCTTTGGCCTCCTCCCAGTGGATGCTGTGACTGGTTGTGCTCTAGTGTTCACAGACAGATTATATTGTCTGCTTCTGGTGCTGTGCTTTCACATTAGTAATGTTGATCTATACCTGAATACGCCTGCATCATCATCTACATGACATTTGTTTATATTGGTGTACAGTGTAGAAAAGAGCTCCAACTGCAAGATGCCAAACCCATTCAGTGGAACCAACTTTTGCATTACGTCTACTATGTTTTACATTTTGATGTAACTGTCAAGAACGACCCTCTTGCTACCCTGCAACTTCCTCACTCATGTCGGAGCAGTTCATAGGATGAAATCAGCGCACGTTGCAAGCACATGCAGATTTTGGAGGAGACTGGTGATGCTGAGAAATACCTTTGCCTTGCTACTTACCAACTGCTACTCCCATTAAATACCAGTTGACTTTTGGATTGTGGTACAGTTGTTTTTACATCTGCTTCAAACCGTACCCAAGTACACATGAACTGTACTTTGAGAGCTGGCTCGTCAATCTGTGCTTGGGTCTGGCTGGCACATGAATTTATGTTTCCTAGGACAGTGAATGCATTAACTACCCAACTCTGTCGTCCTCTGCCTCTGATTGGTTTACCCTGACATTCTCACCCTAATCCTAACCAATCTCATTCGTCTTGCTTAAACCCTAACAATTCAACCAATGAATGCAACGAGTACTAGCCAGTCAGAGGGAGAGGCACGCGGTTTGTGCTTTCTGTATTCTAGGAAACACAAATTTGTATCCGGTACGTTCTGTTCACACTAATCAAATGAACTGGAGGTCAAGTGCACTCTGATGTGGGTCAGGATCCCTTTTATGCAAGCCTCCTCAGTCTCTTTTCCAGGGTCCTTGCTGCTTACATGTGATGTCATAATAACGTCATCCACTACTCCAGTCTCCCTCTCAGAGGGTCCTGTCTTTGGGCTTTGCCAGCAGAGATCTCAAGGTTTTGAATGGTTTGGTGGTGAGTGCTGACTCCTTGTGACTAACAGACTACAGGTAGATGTTCTGACAGCCCAGCCATGCAAGAGAGTCTTACTATTATTCTTCTGGTGGTCCCTGTTGAATTTTAATGGTTTGCAGGAATTGACAGTTACTGTTGGTAAATAGCATCACTAGGAAAATGTGAAAGCATTCCCCAGATTGAGCTTTTGGTGGTTCGTCTTGCTATATTTGCATTTCTTTCAGCGCTGTTTCTGCAGTTTTTGTGGCTTCCTCTTGAATGCATTCTGCTTCTGGTCTGGCACCAGCTTTGTTGCCTTTTTACAAAGTCCTATCCTTACATGCGTGCTGTGCCCAGGAACCTCCAAAACATAGTAAAATAAAAAGAAGAGAAAATACAGGCAGTGTCAGGGTCTCTGCAGATAAATACACCACCACACACCTCTGGTGGCTCATAAGTGATGATTTAAAGGAATTTATGTTGTATGAGTCTATATGTTGTTTTATTCTGCACAGTATTGCCTGTTCAGTCTGTGCAAAGGTGGAGTTCTCATCATCCACTCCTTGTGTCTGTAGGCCCCTCTATCTCTCCTCATCACTGATAAAATGTTGTGCTCTGTGCAAGAGGTTTCTCATCGCTCATCTTTTATGTTGTCAGTGGTGGTTAGAGTTCAGTTTGAGATACTGGGTTTCCTGTACACCGGTTTTTATGCTCATGTCAGTGTTTGCAGGTATCTCAAAACAGTTTTACATTTCTTCTTGCTTACTGGTGAGCCTAGTGTGTGGATTGAGCATAAAAGTTTGTTCTTGAGGACCTGTGATGACACCTGAGGTGGACCTTAGAGCTCATATTATTTCATTGCATGTACTGTTCAAAATATATTTGGATTATTGCATCCATTTGCTTGACATCAACAAGCTGATACATTACATTACTTTGAGGATCAAACAAGGTTATACCTACAATGTGAAGATTTATCCAGCTTGATTTTCTGTCATTTGCATTTTTGATCAATTAGCCTATAAACAATAGATTATGGATTTAAACGCTCTGAAAATCCCCCTTGTTTTAACACTTGCTGTTGTCCTGTCAGTCTGATATACTGGTTGTGTCATTGCCTGAGGAAGAAGGGCAGTTACAGAAACTAGAGAGAAAGTATTACACATTATACACTGTGGTTATTGAATCAAGGGCATTTGAGGATAAATTCTCCATTCCACATCTCAGGAGCAAAAACAAGAGGAAAGCAGCGGAGCACATGACAGGAGGAGTGCACAAAAAAGGAGGAGAAGAAGGAGTTGAAATATAACAGAGGGAAGGAGGCATAAGGATACCTTTTAAGAGGTTTCAAGGAAATGTTTGACGTTTGATGAAGTTTGCCTGACCTTAGTAGAGAAGAATGGAGAACTAGTCATACTGCAGATGGGGCAAAGTTTAGTGTAGTGTAACTCTTATTAAGACTGCTTTATAGTTTAACTGAACATCCATTACTCAGTTTGACATGTCATCTTTTGGCTGCATTGGACTCAGGACACGAACCACAGTGCCAAAGTCCACCAACCACCTCCCCTACAGTTTCCGTGTGGTACAAAAATGTTGCACTTTTTTTTAGGCTGGAAATCACATTGCCAGTGAATAAATCCATAAAGCCATTAAATGTCTTCAAAAATGTGGCATAAACCATTTAGTAGATGACAGTCGAGTTTTAAAAGGGGACAGGTTTGCTTGATTATCACTTTCTCAGATACTTTAGCATATTGTATAATTGCTTGGATTTAACAAGATTTAATATTTAAAATTAGGTTAGCTGCTGCTAGAAGCTGCAATATTCATCATATCATGCAATATGGAAATGTTGGATAGAGGAAAACAATATACGTGCAATTTTTCCTCTAAGACTCGTAATTAGTCCAAAAGGGTTCCTCCTTTGGGGAGCATGAATGTGCTCAGGAAATGCCATGGCCGTCTGCACATTAGATTATGAAATATTTTGGCCAGAAGGTGGTGAAAGAAGAAAGCTGATGAAATGTTTAAGGATGCATTGTTTATGGAGAAGAAGAGATTTATGCTGTTCCTGAGGCTTTATGAGTACTTTATAAAAGTACAGGCACATCCATTTGGTAGGTGTTGAAATATTTTAAGTCTGCATCAAAGTGTTGAACTGACTGACAGACATTTCCACCCTTAAGGCCAACTTAAGTGGCCCTGTAGCTAAAGAATGTCCTGATGGTGACGCTATAGAAAGACCAGGGGATAGACAAAGACATCAGGATTCATCAAAATGGGAACAGGAGTATCCCATGATGAAGTTTAGCCCCAACCACATGGCTTAACAAAAGGTCAGAGATTCATTGGGAAATGGGAATCATCCACACTGAGCCACAAGTATTCACACCAAATCTGAAATAACATGTGGAGAATTTCTAAGAGGCTACTTTCTGTCATGATGAGTGGCTCCAACAGATTCTCAAAGTGCTGTGGATGTTTTTGAATCATACTCAGAGCTGCTGCTAGCTGAGAACTTCTGAACTGAGTTCTTCTTTCCCATTGGTCAGTTGAAACCATTTGTATAAATATGTTTAATGCAGCTACGAGTTGAGTCCAAAAACAACTGAAAGAACGCAGTGTTCACATCTGGTTTTTATATTGTGGCTTCAGGAGCTGTAGGAGTCTCATTCACTAACACAATGAAGCAGCAGTTTGATGGGACGGAACAGAGCGGATACAACAGCACCAGTGACTAGTGACACCAGTTCTCTGCAGCAGTAAATAAAATAACTACTGACTGCAGAATAAACATGATCAACAGCCAGCCAGGGGAAGAGTGGAGGTTTCTCAGCAGGATGTATTGAGGGCGAGCTCTGACTCACAGTGTCAGGACTGTGGTTTTAGTATTGTACTTGTAGAGACAGCTGTAACTCAGCAACACACACTCAAAGAGTGCTCTAAAAGTCAAAGTGTTTCTAACGGCATTAATGCGGTAAACTCAAAATGTGCAGACAAGTTTTTTTGACAATACAGTAGTAGTAATTTATATCACTTGTTATTCCAAAAGGAATGGACCTAATAAAGAATAAATAACAAGGCATCAAATTAAAAGTAAAACCAAATGAAAAGAGAAAATATACACTGAAAAGGTGTTGGCTGAAGCTTAAGTTTGTTATATCTACCCTTTTTACTGAGCATATTCTCATGAGTAGCTTATTCACTACTAGGTTTAGGTTATACAAAACAAAAGAACACAAAAAACAAAGAAACGACAACAAAGCAAAACCAATATGACCAGAAACATTATCAAAATTACAAAACATTTCATGCACAATGATAACCAAACCCCAGTTTTATATTTGTTTACCACCTTATTTTGAAACTTTTTTTATTTGCAAAGTCAAAGTTTTTTTTTTTTTTTTTTGTAAAACTGCTTTTTGTGTGTTTTTACCGGTTTAAATCACAGGGTCTGTTTGTTTTGGAAAGGCGGGGACTTCTGTGGATAATTTGACTCCCTGTAAAAACCTCCTGAATGTCAGAGAAAAAAGATGAGCACACATTAGCCAGCACTGGGCTAGCAGCCCGTCTGCAACAAGCCAAACACCGTCACTGATTTGTAACTTGAAACTGCTTTATTCAGTGTTTTTACCGGTTTAAATCAGCAGGTCCATTTGTCTTAGAGAGGAAGAGACCTCTGCGGTTAATTCGGCTCCCAATATAAACCTCCTTAACAGTAAACACTGAGGGATCACTAACCAGGAGTTCATGCTTGGCGCACGAGAAAAGATTCAGCTGGCTGCAATCTGCAGTCCTCACTGCTGGATACCACCAAATCTGACACACTCCTCCTTTAAGATTAACTAGATCACAAAATTTTAAAGCATGTAATTCAATTATTAGAGCATTAGTTCATAATAATTCAGAGGATTTACAATTCTTATGGCTTTCTTGTGGATTATGATTGTTTGCGTTCCTCCATATCTCCACGCAATAGGTAATGTATGGAACTCTGAGAACACAGTTCAGTATACAGGATATCTTTAGTTTTATTGCTTTTCTTTTCGACGATTTTGTTTTTACATTATTTATGTGTGGTTTCCAATAGGCATGTGTGGTATCAAGGTATTATGGTATACCAGGGCATTTAGAAATCCTAAAGGTTTTTTTTACAAAACAGTCAAATACATACAGATCAAATAATCAAACAGATGCTCTTTTTTTCTTTTAAACTGATATGGACATGCTGTATTGAAGTGATATAGTGCACAGGTGGTGTCACCAGAGGTCAGTCTAATGGTATATTAGAAACAGAGCATTGTAGGCTAGACAATGAAGTACATGCTACAATGATTTCTATCACCAGTAGTATTTTTTTTTTCTTTACCACAAATACCATCATATACAATATATACCCTGGTAAAATGTCAGGAAGGTATGAAGATATGAAAAACTAGATACCACCCATGCCAAGTTTCCAACATAACTTGTGATCAGTTATCACACCCAGAAATGTATTTGCATATACTCGTTCTATTTCATAATCATTTATCATAATTTTTACTCATTTATTGATTTCCAAATGTTAGCTGTTTGTTTCAATTAAATTATAGTATAATAGTAATAACGTATTAATATCAAACCTTTTATTCAATACATTAAATTACAGCAATAAAATAATTATAATAACAGTAATCTTATTGTTGGTAACAGTCAGCATGTGATGTGAATCAACTACTTGACCTGAAAGCATACTGGAGACATTGCTGGATTGTACATCTCCAAAAACTAAATGAAGGCTTGTCGCATGTTTAGTTTGTGGATTGTAGTCCAGATCTCAAATACTTTTCACTTTGTGGAATACAAAGTTGCAGTATTTTCTGTTGATGTGTTTAAAAAAAAATTTTCATGTGGCTGGGCAGCCTGATTTTACACAAGTAGAGCTACACAAATACTTTCCAGTGTCCCAAATGATCAGCTGCCCAAAGTGTTAAAAATGACTTCAACTCAAGTTTTGCCAGAAAAGCAGTGTAATCTTACACAGCTACAAATGAAAGGAGTACTTAGATATGAAACCTTACTGAACCAACAGTATAATGAGGATTGACTCTGGATTTGAAACAGTGTTCACACACTTTCCCTGAACACTAGCTCTTATAATTCTGTAATTCAGTGATTCAGTGGTGAAAGCCAGTAAACTTGATGCTTGACTCATGACAGTCTGCACATATTGTATCTGCAGGATTTGCAAATCTGACATTTGTGCTGTTGTAAGCGTGGTTGGTAGTTCAAGTACTTGTTTTGCAATCTGTTGACACACCTACTCACACATTAGTCATGTACTGGTGTATTTGATTTGGTTTAGATCAACAGGCTTTTCTCACTGGAGACCTTATAATGATACAACTGAAACTAGTCACATTAATGATGACTTTTGTTCCATTCAAGTGTCCCAGTAAGAAACCAGTGAGCCAGCCTGCTCATAACCTGGAACACATTACTGAAAGTAGCCATTACTAATGTTTTTACAAAAGTTAGTTACAGCTGTGTGTATGACAAGTCAAAATGTCCACCATGAAAATGATTCACAGTAGTAAAATGTATTAGTATGCCCTGCCCTCTACTGGCATAAAACGTGTGCAACACTTCATTAGCAGGACAGAACCAGAAGGATACGAAGACCAGACAATGTCAGACAAGATCTCCAAACACCAAAAACACCAGTGATTGATTCTTCATCAGTTTGGTCTCTATCATCTCGAAGCCACCACTGCCTGCTGCTGCACTGTCACTGTTAACACTCCTTAACCAACCAACCAGTTGCCATCTGGCTGTGTTGTAGAAACAGTGTTTAATGAAAAGCGCTATATAAATAAAGTTTGATTGATTGATTGATTGATTGATAATGATTTTCAAAGGCTCCTGATCGACTCAAACTAGTACACTGTGGTCCTTTGGTACACATCCTAGACCATGATACACCTGAATGCCCCATGAGACAGCGATGATACCAAAGTATATTTCAGACAAACTGGTTAGAATTGTAACCAGCTAAGAGAAACCCTGATGGATTGGGGACAATGGTTGAATCCGGAGAAAGAGTTCATCACCCTTGCTTGCCTGTTTACATCAATCAACTGGTAACTTACTTCTTTCTCAACAATGACCAGGGTTGGACCAGAGGTTATCTGACCTATATTCAACCCTTCTTTAGTCATTTCAAACCAAGCCAGCCCACTCGGGTTAATCCCTGGTCTGACAATTAAGATACAACCTGAGTCACAACCCAGGAGCGATGCATACTAGTCACCTCATAGGCTGGAGTTTACATGTCATCATTAGAACTAGTGTTTTGTACTTTTCCTTTCCTTTTCCTCCTTGCACAGTATATTAATACATCACAACAATAAACACTGTCAACTGATTTGGCCTGTAATGTTATGATTACTTGAAGTGTACTGCTTTTTTGAGTACCTTCAACTTGTTTGTGACTTGTTTCTCTGTATGGTTTGTTATGTTCATTTTCCCTCACTGTCCCGGTCATCGCTGCGTAACCTCATCACAGATGGCTGGTAGCTCCTGCACCTCGAAGTCTTGCCACATCTCCATGTTGCTCAAATGGTAGCTTTAGCAGAAAACGTTCCTGCTGCCACTATACCATTACTTGCTCCACTGAGCTGTGACAGTTACGTCATGACTGTGCATCCTCCATTTGCAACCAATGACATCATTTGTCCTGTCCTGGTTGATAGCCACCCCGATGGTGTGTGATTCACATTGATGTTAACCCCTGTCAAACCCTTGCCCACCTTTCATCCTAAGTTGCAAACTCTTTTGAACACAAAATCAATGCTGGTTGAGCCTGCAGTGTGGTAGGGGTATTTGTCTCGTTAACATTGTCCTGATTTATTAATAAATGATCAAATCTCTCTCTTCTCTCTCCAGAGGCAGAGCAGAGCAGTAGTCCCAGCCGTACAGGAGTGGGTTCTGATCAGGAGGACAGTCGAACCGCCACCATGGGTAATGTAAAGGATCTTCTATAATAGGATCATATTCTGATTACATAAAAAGATGCACTTTGTTTCACATTACTGTGTAATGTACATGCACAAGGTTGAACATTTTTGCCTGTGCGTAAGCCATTTACTGTCTGTTAATTGTCTTTATCGGTTTCTTCAATAATATGATCAGATGCAATAAATACCTATTACATAAATGGGCCATCAACTTGGTTTGATGTGATGGATGAAATGAATACCAAGTCCCTAAGGATATTCAAACCATTTACTATCATTGTATGGCAAATTGTATGATTGAACATCTAATGATACTGCTTGAGACTCCCCCCCCCCCCCCCCCCCCCCCCCCCCCCCACACACACACACACACTCAGCATTAGTGTCTAAATGCAATATGTTTGTTTATACAGATGGTCCAGAGTTCCAGGAAAGTTTTGTGACATCAGGAGTTTTCAGTGTCACTGAGCTGGTCCAGGTCTCAAGAAGTAAGTCTAGTTTACCATTAGCCTTACCATCACTGATTGTAACGCCAACCCCTTATCTGAGTTTCAGATACATTTGACGTGTCAGGCGATATATGTATAGAGTTGGCCAGGTGAGCATTGACAGCACAGCTCTATATTACATCAGATTTGTAAAATATAAGTTTCCCAGTCATACTAAGGACTCAGATGTTGATGTGAACATTTTCAAGTCTGCTTTTTCTCTGTCAGTGAATGTAAATTGAATACACAATGAGGAAGATGGGCTTGCACCAAACAAAAATGTTATTGCAACCAAATCATTGTTACCATGGTGTTTTTGACAGGTTGAAATTGAAAGCCAAGTGAAGTCCTTGATTTCTGACTGTTCATTAAGTGGGATTTGTCTGCTGTATACTAAAGGAAACTAATCAGATGTGTCTTAGTGTTTTACATCTGAATGTGATCATCTGGGGTATCAGCCTTTGTCCTCCTGCTGCTCTGAACTGTAAGACGCACCGCTCCCTGCTGCTCTACAACCCATATATTTGTCATCAGGATAATGAACAACTGATCAGCTTCCCACTGTTACAATAAGGGAGAAAAGAAAGAAAACGGCGTGCAGCTTGTTAGGATGTCTGATGACCAATATGTGTTGTGTGACAGTTTCAATTAAGTCAGCTCAATGATAGAAGCACAAATACTGAGTCTGATATTCAGTATTTTCAATATGTAGTTCATATGTGTGTGTTTGTGTGTATGTGTTTGTGTGTAGCTCCAGTAGTCACAGGAGTAGGACCCAGTTTCTCTATGGGGGAGCTCCAGGGTCATCTGGCCTACGACCTCAACCAGTCTGTCAACCAGCCAGTCAGCCTCAGACGATCACTGGCCAGCACCTCATCCAGCGGGTAATCACACACACACACACACACACACACACACACACACACACACACACACACACACACACGCACACACATTTTTCTGCATTAACTACCTTGTACTAACCTTTACTATCAGAACATCAGAAGGTACATAACCAACTTTGTTAATTAATCCTAACCCATTCCCAGTTCCAAGTTTAAAAATTATGCATGTCAGTCCTTACCATGACTACTAAGCTTAGTTACACCCAAGACCTTTAAACATCCTTTTAAGGAAGTTAGGCCAAAATCTCCTAATCTGGCAAAGAAATTCTCTCACTGTGTCCCATTATAAGGATTCCATTCCTTCAAAGTCTGTGTTTTTAAACCAAATATGACATGACAATTGACAATGCTGTCCCTATCCAAAGGCTCCACAAATGCAGCTTTGTTTTTGCAAAATAGGGAAGACATTATTGATGTGTTGTTTACAGTCTTCACAATCCCAAACCCACTGGGTCCCAATCACTAAGGAGTGGGAATGGACTGAAGAGGTAATGCAAACCCTCAACAGTGTGCAGGCAGCATCCTAACAGGGAGGATGCCCTGAAATAAGACAAAGGTAGTGGTTGGTAGGTTGGTTGTTTGGTTGGATGATGGATGGATGGATGGATGGATGGATGGATGATCGATAGATGGGCGGTTGGATGGATGGATGTTTTTTTGGTAAGGATAAGTGTTAAGATAGACCTACGAAGGAGATAGTCAAAGATAAACTACATGTACTTTCATTTGACTCTTGATTTTGTAAACTGTAGCTGAGTTTTTCCATTTGTAAAACTTACAGTGGCAAAGTGCTTTTGTCATTAGGTGCGCAGATATTTTTTCTTGCCTGTTATGTAATGATTAGTATCACTAAACATGTGATGAAATGGGAGCAGAGCTGCAGCAGAGGTGTATCAGTGATGTTCAGCCGAAGCAGTGATTATCTGGGGTCAAGACCTGTATATGTGCTTTTGTGCAGGTAGTCATGTTCTATGCAATTAGCAGCTCTTCTTGTGCATAAAATGGAAGACGGTGTTATATATAAATCTTCCATGCATGAAAAAAACATGTTTATTTTAAGTACTTAGTATTTTGTGCTTATTTATGTGGCAGTGATTGCCATCAAACAGGACGCTGTTACCCATTCTTTTACATTCATATGCAGCTATCCTGCATTATCAATTGGTGTTGGACGATCACAATGTAGTTCAGAACAGGCACAGCCGAGTATTGTGATGTTCATATTATGTAAAGTAAAGGTGTGGTGGTGGATAGCCATTTAAACCAGTGACTCTATATCTCTGTCTCGAACTAGAGGTCAGTGTTGATATCTTTATTCAATCCTGACCACTGTGCTTCTCTAACGTTGAAACTTATTTTGTCTGTATTTCATTTTAGTTACTTGCCACATCAGGAAATACAGCTCCAAGTCTCAGCCATGCTCGGCTAGTGTACTGCTGAATGCTGAAATGTCCACCGTGACAGAATACACAATGCTTACACATTAACTATTGTATCATTAGCTACAATCACAGGGATATAGCTATAGCCGTGCCATGGGTGCAGTCATAAACACAGCTACAATCACACTCATAGCTACTCTCTTTCCCAGTAACAGCCAAATAGAAGCCAGTCGTAAAACACTGTGGGGGACAAACAAGCCCTAACTATTATGTTATCTTAACGTTTGCTCCAATGAATGCACTTACAGCTAAGTTACCTACCATGGCCGTAGCATAGTCAGGCCAGACTTTAGTCCTGTAGCTGCTGTTTGGAAGAAATAATCACTTTGCTGCCACTGGCAATTTCGTTCAACCCCATTAAAGTGACAGATTTGATACATTAGGGTCAGTTAACTGATCATATTAAGTTCTAATCAGCTTGTGAAACAGCCATGATGTCATCACGGGTAATCACCATTCAAAGACTACAAATTTATATCAAGTCTGTGTTACAAACTGACATTGTGAGAGTTGTGTTGTGTTTGGAAGATGCTGACTTAATGGAAAATGTAAGATCCTTTCTTTAAGGCTGTTTTGGCTGTTTCGACTGTTCTTGTTTATAATCTGTCTTTTGGGATTCCCCCACCGTTATTGAAGTGTAACACTCAAGTGCTAGAGGGACTCCTTTTTTAAAATAAATGTATTAGGTTAAACAACTCCGAAGCTTTATTTATGGGCTGTTTCAAAACTTGACAACATAAACATTCAAAAGTGGTCCCATTGTATTTCCTAATGGATTGTTTGTTAATGCAGTATCTGAGAAGAAGTAAACCGTGACCAAAACTGTTGCCCTGGGAACAGAATGGCAATGAAACGATCTATAGACAATGTTTTCACTGCATGGATGTCAGCTTTTATCAATATCCTTCTGTATTCAGGCCTACTGAAGGCTGTGCTTCACTCTTTACTCTCCGCATTTTTTCTTGTCCTGTAGTTGCCAAAGCCCTTTCAGCCACTGACGCCAACAAAACTACTTAAAAAGACACTTTGGACGTGTATTTTACAGCTTTCTGCTTTCATCACTTCACACTGCACCGTGAAACCATGACCCTAGATGTCTGAGTGTCTGTATATGTGTCTGCAGGAGTAAGCGTCATAAGTCTGGCTCTATGGAGGAAGAGGCTGACAGTCCAGGAGGGGAGTATTACCACTCACCTTCCTCTCCTGCCAGCAGCTCCAGGAACTGGACTGATGACATGGAAGGAGGTAACACAACAAGAAAAGGACTTATAGTGTCCAGTGTCTGAACCGGAAGACACAATAGCATTAATTACTAAAGCATGAGAGTAACTAAATATGGTACTTACATACTGAAAACATTGTCTCCCACCTTTGACACCCTCTCTATGGTAACAGGGCTGCAGGACAGAGGTTGTCGTACCTAAGTTAGCATGCCATTGTATGACTAGCATGTGTTAAAATGTTTTACAGTGTGCTTTAGTATAATTTATATATAGTTTCCAGCATAATGTGTTATCTATTATTACTTCTTATTACTACTTTAATTTAATTTCAGATTTGAACTTTTACTTCATCTATCATAAAGTTTGTGTTTGAGTTTGTCAAATGATTCCCAAAGATTATAAATGTTGTTTTATTTATATTCATTGTTAGTTTATTAGAGTCAAACCAACTCTTTAGCCTTTGTAATTTTATCCATTATATCCAAAGGTTGTTCCAAATTCTTACCACAACAAAATGCATTTCTGTCATCTGCAAATAATGTAGTTTTAGTATCTTGGAAACCTCACAGATATTTATGTACAAAAAAACAACAGTGTTCCCAACACGGAGCCCTGGAGAACCTCACAAGTAACATTCAGTAGATGTAATTTCAAGTTATTTATTTGGATGTACTGGTAGCTATTCTCCAAGTAGCTGCTTAACCAAGAGAGTGCTACCCCTCTAACTCCATATCTGTGCAATTTCCTTAATAGTAAGTCAGTGTGAAGAGTGTCAAATGTTTTTTTGTTTTTTGTTTTTTAAGATCTAGGAATACCCCTAATGCATATTCTTTATTTTCTATTGCAGTTGTTATTTCTTCCACAGTTTCCATGAGTGTAAGCAAAGTTGTCATTTCATCTCTAAACCCATGTTGCAGTTCACACTGTAGATTGTTTTGTGATAAATCAATCTACTCCTTTTAGAATTATATTGTTTTCCAGTATTTGGTAACTGTGGAGGCAAGAAAACAGGTCTGTAATTTGAGAGTGCGTGTTTATCTCCACCTTTACGTATTGGCTGACTTGAGTTGTTTTAATTTTGCTTGAAAATACAACAGTTTGTGAAGACTGATTACAAATATGTCTAAGTGGTTTCACCACACACTCAATAGTGTTTTTAATCAAACCTATGATTCCAGTCTACAGATTTCTTAATCTTAAATTACTTGTGTCAGTAATTTATTTTCCCTCTGTTCCCCCTATAAACATAGATTAATTTACATTCATAGCTTTACTTTTCACATCACCTGTATTACTAGTCCTTATCCAAGCCAGGACCATCACTGACAGAAAAATTAAATTCATCTACAGTTAAAGCCAAGTCATTAGTAGCTGTATAATTCTTAGTTGGTCATATCATTAAACATCATCTCATGTGCTAATGCAGAAACAAACACATACACAGTACAAATTTGACCTCCCACATTTTTAAGGACACTCACAGGGTGTGTTTCTGCATAGCTTTATTTATTACTCATACAACATTACTACAAAGTTAAGCAAAATCCCTCACTTTACAAACACAATTTGCAAATCAATTTATATACATTAATAAATATCTGTGACCACAGACTACTCCACCTACCCAAAGAGTTTGCCTCAGTTTTCGTGGATATAATCAGATATAATCTTTCTGACAGCAAATCAGTCATCACTGACTAACCACACAAAGCTGTCTACCAAACTTCCCAATAATATTCAACACGTTTCATACACCAGAGGTCCCACCATGACATCTCAAAACAGACAGAAAGATCATTTAAAATCTGTCAAGTGTTGTTTCTGTGATGTAGCACCGTTTCAAAAAACTGATGAGGTCATACAGTATTTAGCGCAGGTCCATACCTAAAGTTCAGTGTGTAGCTTTGCGTCCCTACCAGAACAGTGAAACTCTACAGCAATAACAACCCTAATTCACAAGAAATTTAACTTTCATATGTGGATGAGACAAGGAATAACAGGTTGTTAAAGAAGAACGAGCTGAGGTCTACAAACAGGAAACTCAAACTACTATAATTCAAGCCAAAATACACAAAAGAGTCTGCCTCTAACACTGACAAATGATGGAGATGGAGGGCTGGACAGGGGGATTGGTGTGTTGTCAGCAGGCATGTGGGGGTTGACTTCTATAAAGTGACAGCTCAGCTGCTGTGCATGTACATGAGAGCACACAAGATGCAGCAACAGCAGTGTAGACTGACCACAACGCAGTGACATTGAGTTAGACGCCAGCGTACAAAGCTCTGGTTCAGCTCAGTCAGTAACAGCTCAGTGTTAGTTTAACAACTGTGATTAATAGATAATAATAGATGATTAATAGTTAAAAAATGGAATGTGTTTGTATCAGGTCACAGAGCAGATGTGTCACCATTGATTAATTAAAATACACCCCCCCCCCCCCCATCCCAAAACAAGACTTAAAGGAATACTTCATCCGCAAAATGATAATTTGTATATCAATTACTCACCACGTGCTGTATTGAATTTGTGAAGAAAATTTTGTTGGTCTCGCATGTCTCCATGGTGACAGAGAATCCAAAAAAAGGCAAATATTTTTCCTGAATTGAAGTAAATGGGGGCCATGTTTAACAACAGCAAAACTATATCGAGATATCTGTTTACAAACTTTCACACAACTTGTGCAGTGTAATTTATGTTTCATTTATTCAGGTTTATGCTCAGTAACATTAGGATATAAAAACACCTCAGTACAGTGTCAGGCACGCTGCTCAAGGGCAGAAGTGTTTTAAATCATACGCCTTTCCTGAATATGCATTTCTGGGAAGTGCTGATCATACGACTGGATAAATGACACTTGGACTTTATTGCATTACTTGCGTGAGAGTTTGTAAATAGATGTTTTGATATAGTTTTGCTGTTGTTAAACTTGGCCCCCATTGACTTTGATACATGAAGAATGTCGCCTTTTTGGATTCTCAAGTTACTGTGGAGTCATTTTAGAAAAACAAAGCTTTCTTCACAAATTCAGAGTAACACGCAGTGATTGATTTATAAACAAATGGTCTTGCAGTCAAAGTCTTCTTTTAACAGCAGTGTCTAGAGAGCAGACAGAGCTGAGTGACAGCTGGATCCAGAGGAGTCTGTCAGAGACAGGGAGCGGTGCTCTGGCTGGCTCGCAGGATGTTAAAGTTCTAACCATGAAACACAGATTCAGCTTACAAATACATTTTGCCCAACCTGCCAATTAATAATTTCATTATCTTAAAATTGTCAGGGGTATTAGCAATCGCTGATCATCTTTTCAGTCATCAGTAGTCAGTATGATAGTCATCTGGTCTCAGCCCACTCTGTTGTACCAGAATGATGCTGTGAAGAGGGAGCTTTGGCCTTTGCTTATGGTCTAACATGACTTGACTTTTACCAGTCAGGAAGAAGAACCATTATCCATTTAAGACCAGTTCCCACCCCTACACGGCACTTCAGAGCATGGGCACTAATTTGTCTGAAGTTGTGGGAGTTTCCCACTGGGCCACTTTACAATTGTGGTGCAATGCACAGCTGACTTGTAGTTGTGACTGACTTGCTTTCACCGCAGCTGATGTGTCATTAGATTGCTATGTGCTAAAGTGGAGCTGCTGGGGTAGTGGAGAAGGCCTCTCACTTTTATGTAATAGGTTTGAGATTTTAGTGTTAGCATAGTGTGTACTCTTTTGCTGTGTAGCATAGTAATTTCAAAATAATGCAACTACTTTTCAATTACTCCAATATTATGGAAGAATTGAAAAAAATATTTTTTTTTCTAGTTTTTTTCTCCAGTTTAACATGTTTTTGTCTGTTTATTGTCCATAATATTTTGTATGTTTGGTGGGTACTGATCTGAGGCAAAAATACAGGTTAATTCTTCATTTCAAGTCTTAGGCATCTAGTTTCATTAGATTTACAGCTGCTGTTATGTCGCTCCTTAAACCAACAGCTAAACAAATGAAAGGGTTCCAGTGCCTTTACTGTTTGTACAAATAAAGATGTCTGCATGTGTGTTTCTGTTTTTGTGTGTGTTTTAGGTCTGTCTCCTCCAGTAAAGAAGGCAGAGATGGACAGTCCCTCGCCCCAGGAAGACTCACCAAGACTGGGTTCCTTCACTCAGCACCACCGGCCAGTCATAGCTGTTCACAGTGGTCAGTATACCGTATATATAATTAACTCCCAGAAGGATAACACCAAGAACAAAATGTAATTTACTGTGTTGGGTCTTCTGTTCTTCTCGTGTCTCCTTTCTCTTTCTGTCCAGGTCTGTCACGAAGTCCTCACCCCTCGTCATCTATTCATTTCCCGCCCTCATCCTACTTCCCCCACGGAGCAATCCGCTATCCTCCTCACCTGGCACAGGACCCCCTAAAAGATCTGGTGTCGCTGGCGTGCGACCCTGCCAATCAAACTCCCAGCTCAGTGAGTACAGTCAGTCTAAGGGCTAGCTCTAAGAAGAATATGTCATATATGTCTCCACTATTACTTTAGTTTCACTTTAGTCTTTGCAGACAGATCGACCTCTTCTCTAGCTATGTGTGTTAACCAATACCAGCTAGCTGCAGTACCATGGGTGTAAAAGTAGCAGCAATTTAGAACTGCAGATGTAGACACCAACGTGTAACATCTACAAAGAAAGTAAAGGCTGCTACAATTCTGACAGAAGCTCAAATCGCAATAAAAGACAATAAAAACCTGTGTTTTGTGCTAACTGACGTAACAACTTAAACTTAAAACTACAACATATTAGTTGGCAGAACAGGTATCTCTGAACAAATCCTACCTGTGAATTTTCTACAAACAGCCAAGCCTGAACAAAACTCACTTGTATCATGTGCTCAGCACGACCTGATGTCTGCTAGAAAGGTAAAGAAATGACAAAGTTATTTGCAAAATCTCAAAAAGCTGAATTGTATTTCTCTTAAAGTATTAACCATCTAAACCTGACACATTTTTGGAACTGCTCCTACATTGTGATTTGAGCATCTGTTAATAAAAACAAATCTTTGCAAAAAAAAAAAAAGTATTAACTATCTGGAGTGAGCAGCTAACATTGTTTTGACTGTTGAAGCAACATTAAAATGTTTTTCAGGTTTCCACTGCTGCTGCTATCACTTTCCTTTATGTGGTGCAGATGGGCATTTGTAGATCTAGTCAAAGATCCTACAGCTCCCCCTTGTGGAGAATCTGAGGACTGAAGTTTGTTCCACAAGCTCTATATAAACAACAATGCAGTGTTAACGCGAGTCAGTAGTACCTGTATGCGTGCATGTTCCACTCCCTGTTAGTTCCTGTCTACACATACCAGTAATCATAGTTTAAGGTTCCTTAAGAGTTGCAAACATGATAGAAAACTGTTTAAAAAGGGTTTTCAGCTTCAGAGTGCAAATTAATTCAAACAATATGTGGGCTGTATAAAGTAAGGCAACAATGACCAACTGTACAGTTTGTGTTTTATCTCTTACCTGTAGTGCTGTTTATCATTCTAGACTGTTTTGATGTGAGTTACTGAGTGTTGGAGATATTGGCCGTAGAGGTGTCTGCCTGCTCTCAAATATAATGGAAGTAGATGGCACTCAGCTTGTGGTGCTCAAAGCACCATAAAAACATCCATCTGAAAAACTCAACAGCAGTGTCTCTTTTCTAGAGGTTATGGCCCAGTTACTCAAGACAAAAGGAACTATTTTCTTACCACCGAACTACACCCACCAGCCGTGTCACAGCACAGAAGGAGGTGTGTACGGACGAGAGGTCTATGCTCCTGACAATGCGAGATGTAAACATTAATGCTGTGATACGGTTGGCGGGTGTAGTTTGGTAGAAAAAAACATACATGAAACTGCTCAGAACAAGGTCTGTGGATTATCCTGAGTAACTGAATCATGATTTCTGGAAAGAGACATTGCTGCTGAGTTTTTCAAATGTATTTATTTACTTTTTTGGCACTTTGAGCACCACAAGCCAATTGCCATTTTGTTCCATTATCTTTGAGAGAAGGCAGACATCTGTACAGCCTTTTGGATTGAACTATACCTTTAAAGTATAGCTGCATTGCAACCCATGTAAAATATACGTTTGTTGTCTGTCTTTCAAATTTTTTTCCAGTTGAATGGCAGCAACCAGGTTAAAGTGCCCAGTCACTACATCTCTTCCCAGATGTTGGCACCTCCTGGACCAGCACCCTCCCTGGCTCCTCCCCCCTCGTCCCTCCCCAGGCCGACACTGTCTGCAGAGTCAAAGGCCACTACCACATCCTCTGATGGGGGAGCAAACTCCCCCACATCACCCAGTAAGTGGTCAAAACTAACTTCTGTTGGTATTGATGATTGATGTGTGGCATCCTTTATTTGTACATACAAGCACAGAAAATGTTGAAATGGAGGTGCAGAGGAAAGATAACACAAAGGGTTTACTGGTGTAAAAGCTCCTGGGGGGTATTCCAGACTGACAAACTGAGAGGAGCACGCACACACACATATATTGATCAAAGAATAGAATGTGAACAAAGCCAAAAACAATGCAGCAGTAGTTGTAATGTTAAACTGCTGACAGTTACAGTAATACGCAATTTTAAACTATAATGTTGTCTATTGCCTTGATTACTTCTTCATTTATAATTATTATTAATGTTATTAATACTGCCAGTGATTTTAGTATCAACAAATGCTGTGTTTGTGTCTACATTTTAAATGGAAATAAACATTTACGCAAATTTATACTCTATATTAAACATAGTAAATCTTTTGGGCCAAATTTTAATGAAAGTGTAATAGTATATTACTTAAAATATTATAATCTTTAAGATGCCTTGCGTTACTAATGGAAAATAGGTCAAACCAACTTATGGGAAATTAAAAAAGAGATGCAATAAAATGTTTTGTATAACTTTAGGTTTATCAGTAGAAACTGAGCGAGTCACAATCACATTAAAATATTCCCAACAACCGACTCAACATCACAAACCACTAAGAACGTATCTCACCTTGCATTTAGAGAAAGAGAGATCAGGACTGTGGCAGCTCAGAGTAGAGGACATGGAGGTGGAGGTAGTGTCAGAGGTGGTGGAGGTGAACAGATGTTATCACTTAGGTGAACTGTGATCGGAGGACAGATCAGTGCAGCTGCTGCCTGTAGTGATTTCACAGTGACTGAAGATTTATTGACACACACCACAACATTCTCAACTTGTCCATTACAAAATGACATGTATGATATAAAATATTTTGCTCTATTAATTCTTTTGTTACAGAAATATTTATTATTACTGTAGTTCAGATTTCTAGATATCTTTGAGTGTCTCAGTTACAGTGTTCTCACAAAATTGTGGAACCTTGGAATATCTAGCGAATTGATTATTCATCCTCTGTCGACATGTCTCCTTCTATAATTTAAAGATGAATGCATAGACACAAAAGCCTCTGTAGACCTGGAGTGTTGGTTTTTCAAGGAGAACTGTTCCATTTCATTTACAGTGTGGCATTCCTCTTACTAAGCCCAGACGCAGCCGACAGATAAAACAGAGCTTAGATAAGTGCTGAGCAGCATTATCAGGATTTATGTTTACGTTCACATTCTACACAGGTTCAGTATCACCGTAAGTGCTGCAATGCATTGTGAATAGCTTTTATCTCTACTAAGATTACATCAGGGAAGGAATGTTGTTTTGTACAATATAAAGTCTTATGATAAAAGGCTCTCTTTGTGTTTCCACTGTTCACAAACAGCCGAGTGCGTCATTACGACTCAAATATGTCATATAAATATAATTATGCGCATTTCTTAAGTTCATTCTTGGCCTTGGAAAGAGCAGCTGACAAAGCAGCCCAACCCCAGAGTCCATTTAGTAGCTGTTCTGAAGCTTTTGATCCTATTTTTGGGAGATGAGAGGAGTAAACGGTTGTGGGACAGACAATAATGGATGAAGTGACAACTGAAAATGATTGATTTTCTTTCACGTTACATAAACATGAGATACAAGATTGTACTCTGAAGACGATCCAGGTCCCTGCTGGGGCGGCCCCAGGCCAGTTTGTTCTTCTAAACAGAGATGAATCACTGAATGCCCACTGATCCCTTATTCTTTGTACAGTCTTTAAGTCACAACTGCTTGACCAATCACTATCGAAAGCTCTGCTGGCAACCCCTGTGACTCCCTTTACACCTTGCAGTGTACATATTGAGATCCATTTGAGATATGAACAATGTACAGCACGAACAAGCAAACGCTTGTAGCCGTTCTCCACCATTTGCTTAGCCATTGCTTTATAAATGACTTAGTCACGATATGATTTTACAAGTTTCGCTTGTATACTTTTGTTAGACCAAACTGAAAGCAGACACTTGGTCTCATCTTGACTCCATCCACAAGTGTCTTAAATATCCACAAGCTTTCTTGCTACTTTCTTGGCAGTAACTTAGATCGCTAACTGGCTAATGGCTGCTACCTCACGCAATTACATGTTGTATGTGGATTGAAAATGCAATTAGATGTACACCTCTGTTTGATGTGGTCAAAGTGCGTACCCAACCACCTTTGGGGGTCGGTAAGATCCCAATCCCTCCTCAATGCATTTTGGGTCCTGGTACTCCTGTACTTTTATGAGATCAAACACTACCCGAGTGCAATCTGATCACCCAAACCCAACCTTTTAATGCAAGGTGTAAAGGGGCAAAAACGTAGTCCAGGAAATCGTGCCGAAAGCAGGGAACAGAGGAGAAAAAAAGCAGAACTGTGACAACAGATACACCTTACATTATATTTCATTAGTTCCTGCAGTAGATACAGGTTAATCGTACCAGGTATTGCAAATTTTGCACAATCTGGAATACCTTTCAGGACAGATTTTAACATATCAACTAGGTGGAGTTTATCTTTCCACCTGCAATAAGAGAGCTGAGCAGCACTCCAGTTAAAGTAGACTAACATCCGGTCTGTTGCCTCTGTTGTCTTTTGTTGTTCCTTGGTTCCAATTTAAAGTAACAACAGGCTAAGTGAAAAGAAGTGACCTTATTTCACAGCAGTGATCAAACAAACAGCAGAGTTAAATCAGAGTTGTATCAGACAGGATAAATCAGTGACTCACTTTGATGCTGTTTTCTGTTGTAGCTCCTTTGTGATATGGACAGGTTTTGTTAAAAGTACTGCCTCATGCAACTTTACAAGTGACATGGAATTATGAGGACATAATGAGACTGATGTTGTTAACGCAAACACCCTCAGCATACTCGGCCCCTGGGACACCCCCTGCCAATCGCACCTCCTTCGTTGGAGTCACCCCTCGAGACCCAGGTGGACTCTACCAAGCCCAGGTTAGTATGGTTCATTTGACTCTGCAAGATCAAGTCAGAAGGATTCAGTTGACCCAACCAAACCCAAATTAAGGGTTAGGAGTTGCAGTTCTGCCCCTCCCAACATACAAAAGAGGTGATTAACATTTGCTTCATGGTGCTCACAGAATTGATTATTTCACCATATTTTAGCATTACTTAAATTATGTGCGGATAAAGATAAGGATGACTGCAGATGACTTCACATATCCGCTCTAGACTTTGTGAGCTGCTCTTTCATGTTTGCTTTGCTTTCCTCTAAAAGTTTCATTATTGAACTCATCCAAGCGAGAGCGTGCTTTCTCTTTCTACTGACGCTCTCTGGGGTGCAATAGCTTCCAATTAAAAACTCTCTGTGGTCTAAATGCTCTGACAGGGAACAAAGCTGACAAAATCTTACAAATAAAACCTCTAATCTATCCAAGGATAAAACATGGGTTGGCAAACGAACATTGACAGGGACAATCTGCCTCAGTCAGAAGGCTGAGCTGTGAAACCTTATATCAACCAGGCAGCTGTAATGTAAGTGAGAGTGGGTCAGTAAGTGGCAGGTTGCAGGTATGTGGGTGCTGTAGATGGGTGGCTACAGCAGGTACACAGTTAAGGTGGTACGTACAGATTCAGGTGGGTGTGTATATCAATAGGTTGTGTGGGTGTTACGAAACATATGTACAGTACACAATATGTGCTGATCAAAGAAAAGAGCTGTGTTATCTTTGGATTGTGTTTTTGCTGCTGCATTGCAGTGCCTCTGATCCAGAACCAGCTCAGCTAATACTGCTGAGACAGAAGTCCTCTCTGTCTCCCTCTCTGTGTCTCTGTGATCTCTGTCTCTCACTGTTTTGTTCCGTGCATTTCTGAACTTCGTCACAGCTCAATACAAGTCTGAAGAGAAGTTCTTAGTGGTTTTTAATCACAACTTGTTAGTGATTTTTAATGTGATTGAAATCCAGGCTCAGTTTCAATTAATTTATGTTGGTTTTAATTAGTGAAACGTGTCAAACCTAATGGTAGAGGTAATTATGTTTGTAAAGAACAGGCTTCATTTTGCAAATTTGGTGAAACAGGCCCCTTAATTTAAAATACTACAAAGCAGCTTCATCATGTCCAATCAGACAAAAAGACGAATGCAAAGTTTATGCTGAATTCTTGAGGGTTCATTGCATGTCACACTCAGACGAGTGTATAAAAGTAAAAAAATGTACTGTATGATTTCAGTTTTGTGGCACGGCAGAAGCACACTTTGCCATGAATGCCTGGTGAATGGTGGCACAACAATGTCAATAAACTCAAACTATCAATTGGCACTGCTGTCATGTTTGAAAATGTGGCATAAAATGAACTAAATTAATCCAGAACAGGTGCTAAGAATACTGTAGATTATTACACTGACAAATGTATCTAAACAGTCTGTATTTAGTATGTGCACAATGTCAGAGTTTGCCACTGTGTCTGCATCAGCTCATGCCATATTCCGATTGGTTGGGCTGTAGGTGTTGGTCAAAGCAGCAGCCATTTTGTGAACATTTTTGTTGGTCTTACATTTTTGACAATGTCAGAATTTTGACACAGCCTGTCTTCTGGTTCCAGACCTGTAAATCAGCCATCAGTTGAGATGTGTCACAGTGAGATGTTGGAGCTGCAGTTTTGAGTGACGACTAGTGATTGTCCTGACTTTAATCTGGGACGACCCCAAACCGCATGGTGTAGGGGCCTTTAAAAGTTAAGATGTCCACATAGGACATGCTTACTGTGCAAAAACAAATGACTCAAGTTTTTGTTGTAATTCGACTGATTGATTTGGCATGATTTGATCGGTGCCTACAGGGATTATTACAGTTTGGGTTAGTTGACCATCATGTCTGCAGGAATTAGTCTCTCACCAGAAAGACAATGTGTGTATGCTGTATTGTAGGCCAAAATCAATCAGGGATCAATAAAGGAGTCTATTGCTGTAAATGGCCAGTAGTAGATGAAGCTTCGGGCTAATGGCTGATGAGCTGAGCTTAACACCTGGTTGGATGCCAGAGGAGGTATCAGTGCTACTAACTGAAGTAAATTAGAAAAGTTACTTTTTTTTTTAAAATGTGTGATAAAGTAAGTCAGGACTGTTCATAATAGTCAGTTCAACCAATAGTCAATAGAGCTAATCAGTTTAATATTTATTTGTATTAAGAATAACTTGAGCCTGTGAGACATCATAAAAGATGTAGATGTGTTATTTACACATGCTTTAATTGGAATTTGAATTTTTTTTAAGAATGAAGATCTCAATAAAACATACAATGTCTTTATAATTACTCACTCTAATTTTAAATGGCATTTAAAAAGAGATTTTATGCAAGTACACTTGCTGATTAATAGTGTTGTTTATAATGTCCTGATACAGGGTTATAGCCTTTGTTATTATAAATTCATGAATAATATAATTTACAGTGTCCTTAATTACCAATGTTTGACCCAAGGTAGCTGATAAAGTCTTGTACTTGTGTGTAAGTTGTTGCTAACTGTGTCTCTTGTCTCTGTTCCAGTCCTGGTATCTGGGCAACTGAGTGGACTCTGGAGGAAAGCTGATTGTCACGACAGTACTGTCCTGGAGGAAGGGAAACAAAGTTGTCAAGACATTGCCAGAGGAAAAATATATTCCGCTTTGTAGAAGCATAACATGCGGTCATACATATATATAAATATACAGTGTGATATATTTCTATATTTGTATGCACCCAGAAGAGACAGCCTGGACAGAAGAAGGATGCTGCTCTCACGCAGCCATTTTGCAGCCACAGAATGAACTATGCTATGTGACACTAAATGGTTCACACAAATGGCCACTGACGCAAGGTGTGTTTTTTCAAGCGAAAGCTACAGAGCGACGCAGATGTCTGGTCGGTCCAGATGAACTGCAGACCAGAACCAGGCCTCAACACACCGGATCCTAAGAAGCCTGTAACCTAACCGTGTTCCCAGGATGAGGCCTGTTTCCCTGGAATGGATGTCAGCCTTTACCCCTGTACCCTGGGTCTCTACACTAAATCCAGTATAAGGCCTCCTCCCTGGGACAGACATAGACCTCATCCCCCCTCAACACCCAGAATGCCCCTCTCCGCTGCAGGTGCTGCTTATAATATATGCAAATAAGCCTCCCTTTTTTTCTGAACCGACTAGAGAGAGATCCTGTTGTTAATATGTAATGTTTCTTTTGCACTTTTTATTGTGTTATTGATAAGAAAATTTAGAGTTCAGAGCAGTTTTTTTTCTCTCTTCCCACCAAAAGACAGAGGCTTTGTCTTTTTTATTGACAATCATCAGCCTGAAACCATTAAGTTGCTTTGCTAAGCTCATGTTTTTAAGACTGATTGTGCTTTTTTATCAGAAAACAACGAGTAATAGTGGAATAAGAGCTATATTCAAGCCTCCTCCAACACAACACACAATGCTACAGTTGGACACCAGTGTAGAGTTGGGCGACTGTGTTTAGCAGAGGGCGTCTTTTTACATGAATATCCTGCTGCTTCCTTCCCCCCTTCAGATGCTGATCATTTTGTCGTGACAGTAGTTATCCAAACAGCCAAAGGCACAGTGTTTGGAGGAGACGTGCACCTGCCTCAAAGAAATGGCGAGGACACGCTAAAACCAGGATCATGTGGCAGCACAGCCAGCAGTAAACTGGCTGCTGAACTCAGCGTGTTCGAAACTGTAGCATGGTGT
The DNA here is from genome assembly GCA_026686955.1 of Epinephelus cyanopodus. Classification (NCBI taxonomy): domain Eukaryota; kingdom Metazoa; phylum Chordata; class Actinopteri; order Perciformes; family Serranidae; genus Epinephelus; species Epinephelus cyanopodus. Next base: position 30,236,030 of record CM048920.1, on the reverse strand, counting down.
GGTGTGTCGTGTGTGTGTGTTTGCGTGTGTGCGTGTCAGATTGTGAAAATGGTTCCTGCATTTACACACTCATCCCTGCTCTGTTTTGAGGAGGTGTTGTGTAGATTTTGTTTGTGTCTCAGAGAACACAGTGACGGGGTTTGTACTTGTATGTAGGTAGATTAGAGAGAGATATAGCGGGCATTGCACTATGATTAAGTTAATAATGTGGCATGTTATCAAGCTGGCAGGCTGTACTGTGTTTTCCTTGAAGTTGTCGGTGGTTATGAGGACAGCAGGTCATGTGCATGCTGACTTGAACTGAGCACAAAATCCAGGTCACTTGTCCAGCTCTAGAATAAGTGGTGTTCTCGGAGGTGTCTCGAACTTCGTCACAAAACCCCAACCCAACCTGAACGATGATTCATGAAACGGCAGCAGTAGGGTTTGGGCTGGGGTTCAGATGAACACATGGACAGGTTAGGCACAGTGCTAGGGTTGGTTTCAAGTCAAACCTTGATGGTTTACCGACTGGCAACAAGCAACAAATCAAGCATTTAAAACCAGAGTTTGCTCGCTCTTTTTGTGTCCAACCATGACACAGTATTTGCATTATGACAGTGCTTTAGTGAGGCAAAGCAATATTCTGGCTTGTCACAGCTTAATTTAGTCTATAATCCTTTGAAAGACATTTAATGGCTTAAAATCTTTCATGCCGCATTTTAACTTCAATTACAATCCTCTTAAACGTTTAACAAGGTCAGCATTTAATAGAATCCAAACATGAATCCCTGTCCAGTTTAAGGGATATTAACCACCCAGTCTGTGTGACTTGAATGCAGAAGCAGTATCAAATGAAACCGTATCTCATTGTTGATATTTGTTATGTGAAATTCAACGCAAACTCCAAATGCAACAGTAGTAAATGTGTGCACTCTGGCCTTTTGCTAATTTCGTGCACCATCTCTCTGGATATGAAAAACACTGAATAGAAATTAGATTTTTTAGGAGCTAATATTTTATAATCTGTGCCATATTTTAACCTCCAAGGCTTTGTAACTATAAAGCAGACTGTTGAAATGTGTTGCCTGGGGATGTGGGTTGGTGTTTCTGTGTTGAGGTGCAGATTGAATGGCAAGCAAATTTTCGTCTCATGTTATTCACATGAATTTGACCGCTGGAGTTTCTGCAGTCTGAAGACGTTGATTGATTTGGTCATGTGCATTTCCTGGGCAAAGAGAATGGGGAAATCAAGACATTATTATTTGACTTGTTTCATAAAAAAAATGTCTTCCAGCTGCCTTGGAAGATAAAATGTATTTCAAGGGCGAAACCAAAGTTAAAATGCAATATTTCCAACCACTGCTGTGGACCTGATGTGAATCAAGTGAAGAGGAGGAGAGCAGTGTGGCACAGTCTGTGGAAATATTGGATTGATTCATTGGTTTTTTATTTTATCGTTCCGGGCAGAAAGCAGACATCTGTGGGAGCACAAAACAACACCTTTGAAGATGCAACCTGCTGGAGTCAAAGATAACATTTTGTCTTTCCCCTCAAGGTTCACAGAGTAAATTTGGAGTGCATGGTGGGGGTCACAAGTGGGTCTTACACAAACAGACTGTACACGGCCTCACTAGTTTGCATCTTGGCTGTGTGTGTTTGTGTGACGACTCCGAAATCAGCAGGAACTCCAGTTTGGTCTCATATTTTCCTCCAGTTTTTCTTCTTGTCTGTTTGTTTTTGATGTTAGTGTCAAACTGTGTTGGAATAAGTGAGATATTTTTTTAACACAGGAGCATCTCCACGTGATTTAGTGCTGCCTAGAATTTGCGTCTTTCCGTTGACTCTTTGTGCAGTCAGGCCGTGTCTATAATTGGGTTCGCATTCATTCTGAACTCACGTGTCTTTTCATTTTCCTTTCCCAGGGTTTGGGGTTAGTGTTATCGTCTACTTGGGGTTCAGATTTTATACTGAAGGTGCTGATATGAGCTGGGTTTTGGTAGGGCGAGGTTTAAGGTTTGGTTAAAGTTGGCTTCAAGCTGATGTATACTGCATGGTGCTGCCCTGGTCGCTGTGTTGACCTAATGAATGCATGGCTCAAACTGATGATACCTCTCCCTCTTTATCCTGCTCTTCCTCCTCGTCCTCCTCCTCCCCTTCCTCCCTCTGTACTCTGTACTACATCAGACGGCAGTGGATTGAAGGGCTCTGTATTTCTTTAGATTTTAATAATAGCCCTGTTATTAAACTTCTATTTTGCACGATATTTCATAAAACACATTATGTGCCTTGCCTTTAGTTAAAGAACAATAATACATTATGGAAAAGTGATCATACTTTTCATGGTACAGCTGGTAGCACTTAAAAAAAAAAAAAAAAAAAAAAAAAAAGCTGCATGTGTGATTGCTTGACATTAACCAGTGTAGCAGGTACACCGTTTTAGGTTTAACAGTGGCAGCGTGTTGACTGCAAGCTGAGATACTAGATTGAGCGTAAGCTCAAAGAAAGCTTTCATTAGCTCCAGCAGAGGCTGGGTTTATCCTCTGCTACCATCCCACTAAAGACACAGCAGTTTGTTATTACAACGTGAAAGGAAAAGTCTGACATTTTGGTTAATACACGTGTTTGCTACCTTAGTCAGACACATGCAAAGGATGATATCTCTTTCATTATATTGTCCAGTGGCCTCCAGGCACTCAGCCCACACAGTGCAGACATATTTGGCTTGTATCAGCATGTATGATTCAATATATTGCTGGAAACAAGGTGATATATTGTGATTTTTAATGCACCTAAAGGAGTTAACATTTGCTTCAGTATGAAAACAAAAAAAGTAAACAATTAAAAATCTTTTGAGAGTTGGTACAACATCACAAAACATATATTTTGCCCTATAAGCTTAGCTTTGTGCTAAGCTAGAATAAGCACCCCATAATCTGAACTCAAGGCCCATTTAATACCTTTTCCCATTACATTCAACCACATTTCACAGGTTTCATCAGCTGATTGAGTTGGCTCTAGTATCATCCTGTGGCTTTAATTTGAAACTTTAGTCACATTATAACAAGTGGTCATGTAAAGGGGAGATCTAAATCATTATCATGGTTGCAAATGTGCGAATCCCTGGCTAGCGAAGGAATTGCCCACCACACTCTGTTTTACCTCTGATTGGCCGACCCTGACATTCTTACCCCACCCCTCTTGACTAAACCTAACCAATCCAACCAACAAAGACAACTAGTACTAGCCAATCAGAGGAAGTGTACAGTAATGTTCACCATCCAAAGATTTTCAAATGTGCGTCTTGCTTCAAGGATGTCATCAGTGGTACGATCGGCCATCCAGATACAACACCTGTATCACATGACCAGAGTCCAATGCTTTGACATTTTGATCATATGATCTAGTGGATATTGGTCCAAGGTCAAGAATGAAGTGAACCTACAGACATGCTGTCATCTCAGTCTGGATAAGAAAACAACTGTATCACCCAAAATGTCGGACTGTTCCTCTAAGGTTTGATTTTTCAATGACATCATCCCTTCATAACCAGGTGTTGATTGCACTCATAGAGCTGATCTGGTTCAGTGGCTCTGCTGTTTGAAGCTGAGATGTTGGTTGATAGGTGTGTGTGTGTGTGTGTGTGTGTGTGTGTGTGTGTGTGTGCGTGTGTGTTACTGTGATTGTGGACATTGACAGTGTTGCTGTCTGTGACACAGTGTTGAAAATGAACTAGACGTGTGTTGTCCCAAAATGTGGACACCAGTGTGTGTTGTAAATGAAACACTATCATAGTGTACAGTATGGCTGCCGTGAATCTGAAAAATGGCACTTTGCGAAAGCAAACAGGTTGTTTCTGAACGTGAAATCTGCCTGAAGTCCTGCCTAAATGTTCACAATACAAACAGAAGCTGTTTTCAGCTCTGTCTACATCCTGTTTTAATATTAAGTATTAAATACATGCAAACACATTGATAGTATTTATTGCAGGGAAAAGTCTTACTACTATATTGTGAGTATTTGTCAGGCATTTAGCCAGTGTGGCCAAGCCACTCAATCCCATCTAATGGAAACATGTTAAACAGGTTCAGGTTTGGGCTTCGAGGCTCTGCAGCTCTATGACTGGCCACTAGAACACCGTCCATTTGCCTGTATGATGACTTTGACGTCGTGACGAATCATGTCTGTCAAGATACTACAAACGGCCATAGATGAGTTTTATATGGATGCATGCACTTAACGCTATTCTTACTCAACTAAAATTTTTAGGTTATTTTTTAGTTATTTCTTGAGTTATTATTATGTTGCTTGTAGCATTATAGTTTTAAACACAGCAGTGTGTGTTAAAAATATGTACAACATGGACTTGTCTGTCATAAAAAGGATGTATAGAATGTTTAAGTCTGACGTGTTTGTGCATTTTATTTAGGCTCGCTTAAGATGGTGGCCAAGCCGCAGAGTAAGGGACCCATGAAATGGGAAAGATTGTGTGTGGGCTGCTTGTAAAGTTCAGCCATGTGAGCGATGATGAATGATGAAAGGTGAAGTGGGAGAGAGACAATCCTGAAAGTCAAGTTAAGTTAGGGTGAGCTGGAATGCATACCTCCGCTAGGGCTGCACAATCCTCTAAATGAATTTTATTAATAATAGCCAGTGTTTGGGAAAAGCTGACCCTGGATCAGATTCAAGTACACAGTAACAGACACTGATGTTGTGCTAATAAGCAGATGGCAACAACGTTTTTAGAATAATGTTGAGGCTTTGGAAGCAGGACAGTGTGACCCGACCAGACCTGCCTCACTCATACTGGGTCAGGTCTGTGGTAACTCAGTGGACCCTCTTGTCAGGAGTCCTGTTGGAAATTATGAGCCAAAGTGAAAGGCGCTTTATAAGTATATATATTGATTATCATGCTCTTTTCTAATGCACAAATTGAAGGAAATGACAGGATTACATTTCATTCATTTGACAACTAAATTCAGAATTAAAATAACAATAACAACCACAGATAAATACCTGAAACTATTTTGTTTCTCTCCCCTATATGTAAAATCTGTTCAGCAGTGCAGAATCAGAACCAGCTCGATGGAGCCATTAATTCAGAACTTTACTGTATGTCCACTGAAGAGCTAGATTCATAGATACAAGGCCAAGCTGTAATTATAATCTCATGTTTGCACTCCCTCTTTCAATCAGTGATATTTTGCCTGTAATTATGACCATGGCGATACATTCAAGACTGTGTAACCAGTAACAACTGTGATACTCACATGGCCGCCACTTAGAACTACAGGCAGCAAGATAGTGATAACATATAATCAAATATAATGATATTAGCAAATGCACTATTGGAACCTATTAGAAAAGTGAGAAAAATATTAAGTCACTTTTAGAGTAAAATAAGGTAAGACAGAATGAAGGACAACTAAAGTCACTCCAGTTAAAATTTAATACTGCACAACCCAACAAAATAAAGTTTAATTACCATATATCACCTCTCTTACGAAACTCAAAAAAGACCACAGTTAAACATGCAAAGGTTGTGTGTATTGTAATGCTGCGTTCCAGTCAAAGTCAGAAGTTTGAATGTCCCGATTTAAATTTCCGACCTCCAGACGGACCAGGTGCACGATGCCAGATGTGACAAATTGGTGTTTGTTTGGCAAATGTGCACACAATTGCACTATCCTTGTATATGTAAATGAAACAGAGGAAGACTGATGTATGACGTAACAGACACCATTATGTATTGTGATTGTTTTGTATTTTTTCTGGTAGGAAACAGTTTCCAGTTCTGAGTTGTCTGGAACGCAGCATAAGGCTGATGTAGTGGCTTCGTGGTTGTTGTGTCTCCTCCAGCTAATTCCCAACATTACTGAGCACATTGTACTTTAGAAATCCTATTACTGCTTCATATTATCTACCAGAAGCTCTACCTGTAGCCAAGATTAAAAAAAATGATTTGAATTCTAAACCTTAACACTTAGAAATGATGGATGCACTATTTAAAAGCAGTTTTTATTTCCTCTCTGTCAGGAGAGGTTTGATTCTGTGTTGAAGATGGTTATGACGTGTGAATCCTCTTCATTTCTATTCCTCTCTACTCTTCCCTCTGTCAACGACTAGCTATCTGACAGCAGAACATGCACAAAGAAAGCCAAATAGCTTCCCTGAATAACACCAGCCAGCTGAGTGAAAGACTTAACACTGTGTTGTGAAGGTGTGTCAGCTGTGCAGTGCGACGTCTCTTCATCCCATTCTATAAAACGTACAAAATGATACCATAAAGTACCACCGCCATGCCAAAATGCAATATGTAATACAATTTGATCAAACCGGCTCAGACGAGGTATAATACCATGCAGCTCTCGGTAACTATGGCAACACTGTTGCCAATCAAAGTGGAGATTTCTTCCAACTCTTGTGAGAGGTGAAGTTAGAAGTCCAACTGAGGAAATAACAATAATGACTGTGTTCAGAACATTGGTAAATTACCCATCTCAAATCAAACGTAAAAAATGTCTTCATCCAAAAACTCAGTTTGGAGAGAAAATAGTGCACGTCACATTGTCCTCCTCTCGGGACAAAGAACGTTGGCATGCAAACTTATCACTTTCTCTGCTCTCTAATATACCAGCAGGTAAACAGCATGGAAACTGTAAAAAAAAAAAAAAAAGATTTCAACAAGCAGTGCCTATTGTTTAACTGCTCGTAATGTGTTGTTTTTTATGCTGTGCTTTGCGGTACGTGTTGTGTTCAAACACTACATGGTCGTGTGACACACTTCAGCCCGAGGGTTGATGCTGCTCGGTATTGAGAACATCACCAGCTCTGACTAGAGGAGGTGGGCTGTGCAGGTTCTGAGGTAACAAGCCATAAAACAACCCAAAGAGTTGAAGAAAAAATCTAGAGGAAACACTGACAGATTATTAATGATGTTCAGTGGATTCACCGTTCATGGTTCTGTATTGTACGCCTAGGTTGGATTGTGTTCAGGGACTAAAGCTGTGTCCTCTTTTCACCTCCTTTCAGGGTTGCACTAGAAAAAGGCTGTCATGTTCCAAATGCAGCTCAAAGATGTGGTGATACCACTTCACATAAAGGTTACCAAAGACAGAGTAGGGAACAAATCAGCAACTTAATGCTAACTGATTAATAATTAAAGGGACACTTAACCTCCAAAATGATTATTTGCATATCAATTATTCATCCCATGTAATGTTGAATTTGTGAAAGAAACTTTGTTTTTCCTGCATGCCTCCTCAGTGAACGAAGAATCCAAAAACAAAGGGAAGTCCTGATGAATTGAAGTAAATGGGGGCCACATTAAACAACAGCAAAACTATATCAAAACCTGTCTACCAATTCTCCCACAGCTTGTGCAGTGTAATCCAAGTCTCATTTATCCAGTCATATGCTCAGAGCTTCTCAAACACATGCAATTTCTTTAAATTGTTATTAAACACTCCTGCAAAAAAATGTATCACGCACGGACAAGTAGCATGCCTGGGCTAGCACATGCATTTGAACTCTGCAGGTGCATTTCACTGAAATCCAGCCTCCAAGCTTGTTCATTGGCCAGGAAGAGACAGGCGTGGGTGAGTGACAGCAGAACCCTTGGTCAGTGAGTGAGCTGGGAAGCGGGATTTCAATGGAATGCACAAGCAGACTTGAAAATAGTAAGGTTTTAGTGATAATAAGTTTATTTGGGTAAGACTAAGTATATGACTGGATAAATTAGACTTGGACTATAATGCAGGAGGTGTGTGAGAGTTTGTTTGATGTTATGCTACGTGGACCCCTATTACTTTATTTCAGCAAAATTTTTCTCCATTTTTGGATTCTTCGTTCATGCAATGCATGCAGTAAAAACATTTGGGGTTAGTGATTGATATACAAATAATGAATATGGGGGTGAGGAGTTCCTTAAATAAGTATTATCTAAAAAGTATTGAAGCATTAGCAGTATAGTGATCCAGCGAGAAGTTCTTTAATCTGCCCTTGGAACAATTTGTTAAATATGGCTCATTAATATACATCTATTATCTACTTTACGATTGCTGATTTAACTATGCATTCATTAGCACTTTCTAATTTCGTCCAAGTTGGGACTTCGGATATATGTACCTTATGGTTTAGTGCTACTACCACACCTTTACGTTGCCTAAATTTGGAGCCATGCATGATGTTAGTATCCACAGTGTTAATAAAGTAGCCAGCCACATGGTGGTGTGTTGAACTTGGTTGGAGCTGCTAAGTTGATATGATTGTAGGTTTTTGTTGAGGGTTTGTTGAAAAATCAGAAATCCTGCTTACTTATGTAGAAATATGCACTATAGAAATGGTCAGTTCCTATAAAAGTACATTGTCGGTTGAACCTTTAAATTTGTTGGGTCCATGTTAATTAACCAGTCGTTATTCATTGGGGTACATTTTGGTGTCAGGTTCCCTCTAGATTTTTCTTTGCTCTATGGTACAAACCAAGTGCTGTTCTGACCACTGTCAGCACTGTAAGCAGAAAATAACCAAACAATGTTTGTGGACGACTCCTGTTAAGACGCATCATATCAGAATCATAGCTGCTTTATGATTGTGATTGGTGGGTCATGGTTAGTATTGTAAGCAGCTGTAATTTTTACCGAACAGTAGTACAGCTGGTGGCGATATCTGTTTGTTAGCTTAGCAGCTGCAGTTGATTGGATCTGTAATTGAATGCTATATGAGGAAGAAATGATATGAACAGTTCAGTTTTGGGTGGTTCTGGGGATGTTTTCATAGAGGGCTCTTTTCTATAAACTACTAATGTTATTCAATACTCTATCCCACTGCTGCTGTTGCCTGAAGATCTTGTAACTCCAATATATGTTTCTTTTTGCTGTTTCTTACTTGAATTTTATTTTTTAATGGCCCTTCAAAACCCTTTCTGTAATTCAGACTCGCAGCCGTTGGAAAACCTCTGTTTAGTTACTGAAAATCAGATTTTGTAGAGTTTCCTGTGACAGTGATGCCATATTGATTCCCCTCTGTATCCGCGGCTTCTGCACACCGTTTACTCCATGTGCTGAAGACAGTTTGTAATGAACGAAAGAGTTGTTTCTCAGAGAACATTTTGATGCAGTCTCATATTTTAAGAATTTTTATTTCTCATAATGTTTCAGATATTATAGTAAAGGACTGCTTTGCTTGCTTCCAGATATATATCCCTTACATCAGAGAGAGCATAGGCATGAACAGCTTTCATCAGTTATTGCATGACTACAGTCCACACAGACCACAGTCCTTTTCACATTAACAGGACATCAGGACATTATATCATTCATTAAGCTATGGGATACCAACATTAAATCTTTGATTATCAGTGATATATGATGAGATCCCCCAATACCTCAAAATAAAAGACAAGGTTGAGGTGAGGCAGAGTGGCGCCCCCTGTCGTAAGTCTGTTATTTTCTATACTGGAACACCTCGGAGTGCATTATCACACCACGGTCGCTTCCCAAAGAACACATTAAAGACTACACCAGAACTTTCTCACTTAACGTGACTGATTAACTTAATATTTGATTTTAATTGACACCTGACAGCCAATCAGAAAGACGTAATAATGCACGACTTGGTATACCAGTATAAGAAAATAATAGATGAGGTATGGGCCAGTCGTTTTTCAGATTGGGAGAGCTGGAGCGCTGATACGGACACTGTGGAAAGGGCTGCTGCTCTGGACCGGATGTAGTTTGTAGCAGCTTTAACAAGAGCTTTAAGTACTTTTTCCTTTTGGTGTTTTTCCGCTGAAGCTAATGTCAATAATCAACCTTTATTTGCATGACGTAAACTGTTCCTCTAAGACTGCATTTAGACAGGGACAGGAAATGATGTCAGCACTGTGGCATAGTTATGTCTTCTCATGGCCATTTCAAACAGAAGTCACGGACTGACAACTGTCTGTTCAAGGTTGGATTTTCCTTTCCTGTTTGAATGTCTCATAGTTTGAGTGACAGCAGTGTTTCTGGCCTAATGTTGTTCTGCTGTGGGGGATATTAACATCTTTGATAATATGTCATTATAACCATATTTAGCCATTGCTGTCAGCAAGTGCTGATGAATTCATTACTGGAAATGAGTATGTTTCCCTATGCAAAAATATACCATTAATAAACAAGCTATACCACAACTCAGCCAACAGACCTCCTGTTTTTTTCTTTTTGTTCATATCTGCTTATATCAAGACGACTGTGGAGACTTGCCTGTGCTCTCGGTGGGTGCTCAGAAAGAAAACAGATCTGCATTGAAACACAGATGGTGGTGGTGCAGCCATGTCCAGGCACAGGTGAGACTTGAAATATGATCCAGTGAGGGCAGTTTGCCAGATCCGTTAGGGTGAGAGTTTATGCACAGCTGTTGTAATTCTGTCAGACAGGATTGTACAACTCTGGAAACTCAATTGCAAGGTAAAGAGGAGAAATAGTTTCACGCCTGCGGGAAAATAAAGCCCCAAATGTTAGTTTAAGCACAGGGTCTTCACCTGGATCTTTTACAGACAGTGAAACAGCACAGCCAATATAATCATTACAAGGAGGCTCAATTATCAAGTAGCCTCTAGGCACATAAATGGACTGTAAAGTTGCATTCAAAAGTCAAAATTCAGTCAGGTTGAAATCACGAGGCTCTCCGACATCCTGCCAATTTCAGAGAAGGGATAGGATTGAACTCAAATTCAGTAAATACTGATTGTTTATATTGTTAAGAGTGAAATCCATCCATCCATCCTTCCATTTTCATCCGCTCATCCGGGGCTAGGTCACAGTAAAGCATCCCAGACGTCCCTCTCACCAGCAATGCTTTACAGCTCCTCCTGGTGGACACCAAGGCATCCCCAGGCTACATGAGATATACAGTCCCTCCAGCATGTCCTGGGTCTACCCCGGGGCCTCCTACCAGTGGGACATGCCTGGAACACCTTTAACAGGAGGCGTGTTACACAAGCAAATGTTTAGACATCACAGTGTAAACATTAGTTTAGTATAATCTAATTCACTTGTTATCTGTGTGGTATCAGCTACTAAATCCCTGCCTGTTGTGCCCAGGCAGCAGGTAGTTGATTTGATGCTGGACAGATAGGCCAGCAGAAGTGTGATAGATTACTGATCTGTGTTGAGACTTCAGGAGAGTTATGAGTAAAACCAAGAACGTGTCGGATGGTTTAATGCACGGCCTCATCAATAACAGCATTCTTGTTTCATTCAATCAGCAGAGAAGAAGAAGCACTGTTTAGCAGCAGAGTGTAGAGACAGTAAGATCAACAGTGTTTGATAAGAAGCTATCATTTACAACTTTGTGAACAATTGTTCACCCTCAAGCCATCCCAGCTCCAGCTCAGCACAGTTTATGCATTACAACCCTGCCCAAACTATTTCCTGTCATGCCTGTTTTTCACCACACCCTGTGAATAAATTACGCCCAGTGAAATCCAGTCTGATCCCACTTTTCAGGAAGCTGCAAAGCCAACACGAAAACTTAAGCAAATCCACTCAATTTATATAACAAGATTGTGCTGCAAAATATACTGAACAAAAATGTAAATGCAGCACTTTTGTTTTCACTCTTATTTTTCACAGTTTTAAGTTAAAGACTTTTTAATGCACTCAATAGCAATAGTTAAATTTTTCTCAAATTTGGGTCACAAATTTGTTAAAATCTGTGTTAGTAAGCATTTCTTTTCCAAGATAATCCATTCATCTGACAGGTGAGGCATACCTAGACGCTGGTTATACAGCATCATTGCTACATCATCATCATCATCATCATCATCACAGTAAAAGGCCACTCTACAATATTGCAGTTTGATCACACAACACACTGCCAAAGATGTCAGAAGTTTTTTACAAAACATTCCATTAACATGCTGACAGCAGGACAGTCCACCAGAGCTGTTGCCCATGAAGTGAATGTTCATTTCCCTACCGTCAGCTGACTCTGGTGTTGTTTCTGTGAATTTGCCACTATGTAAAAGACCTCCACATCCAGCATCTTCACCAGCAAGATCATCTCAGACCAGCCAGCCGAAAAGCTGATGCAACATTTGGTTTGCACAACCAAAGAATTTCTGCAAAAACTGTCAGAAACCATCTTAGGAAAGCTCATCAATTCAGTTTGATCTACATATCTGTAAAGTTTTGTGGCTGCAACTTGCATAGTTGCAACATTATCACTTTGACAAAATCTTTCCACAGACAGATATATAAACACTAGTAAAGTACTCACAAACAGCTTCTGTGGTAGTTCCCTCTACAATTGGTGTCACCAGGACCATATTTCACACACACACACACACACACACACACACACACACACGCAGGCATTTAAGATAAGAACTGCATCAGCCATTGCAAGTGGTGAAAAGTGTCCACTCTCATTACACTGTCATTACATTACGTGTCAAGAATTGATTGATTGATTTATATATATATATATATATATATATATATATATATATATATATATAGCCAGACTACATTTGGAAACACTGTCACAGATCAAATAGTGTTTTGTGTGCAGTCATTAAAATAAGTAAAGTACAAATAAAATACAAGAATGGGCAGTAACAACGATGTGGTGATAACCAGGCTCAGGTTGGTAAGCGTCAGTACCTATGTGGAAAATGTGCACCTATCAGACAGACAGAGTCCTTGTGCAAAGAGAGCTGTCAGAAACTGGAGTTACAAATCATTCACTGAAATCAATATTCATCGCAGAAGATTGTGAAACAACAAAATCTGTTGCCTACTGAACGTTGTCTATTGCACTTCATTCCACAAAGGGATTTAACTCAGTCAATGGAGTTCTACAAATGACCTGCAGGGAGCAGCAATGTGCCTCTGCTGCGTCTGGTCTGCCGCTAATTCATCATCATCATCATCATCAGAAGAAGAAGAAATCTTGTTCCGTTTCCAGGGCGATTCAGTTGGCGGCTGAAAAGCGCCAAATCAAAAATACTGAAGTGACAACAAATAAAATGGGGTCTGTGTGATAGAGGACAACGCCTCTCGGGACTGACCGCTTCTTTTATGTTAACCGGTTTACTCCTGTGTCAGTGAAAGACTCGTTTAACGTTAGTTTGTTAACAACATGGAGGAACTCTTTAGTAAAGTGTTACAAGTGAACGTGAGGTGCAGGGACTGCGAGGAGAGGTAAGACTGCGGACACTAACATGAGATCACATTTTAACTCAACCTTGCGACATATTTAACGAGGCAAAGAAATGTTTCTAATGTGTCTATGCTAGTATCAATGCATATGTTAGAAATTTAAAAAAAAAAAAAGAATATGAATGTACAGAAAATGAAGTTAGCGTTAGGTGTGACGTTAATCTGTAACTTGGCGTCAGTGTACATTAACAGCAGTGACCAGCCTTGTGATAGATACAGTCAACTAGCAGCTTAAACAGCTCCAAATCTATCCGAAAATAATACATTTGTTGTTTTTGTTTGTTTATTTATTCATTTTAATTATTGCATGCACACCTTCAAACAGGCATGTGCAGAACATCTGTTCATGTGGAGTTACCTTCACAGACTGAATGTCAATGAGAACCAAAAAAAAAAAAATCATTATTCAAACCAGTGTACTGCTGTGCATTGAAACCTATGCAGTGTGGGTAATGTATAACCAAAAGCAGTGCTCCAAATACATGCTGTGGGTGTGCTATGTACTGACTGCTCTTGAGCCGGCTGCACTTAAAGGGGAACAACGCCCATTTTTAAAATTCATGCATGTCATTCCTAGGGTTTAATACAGTCCAGAGGAATGAGATTGTGGATACAAGCATCAGAAATGAGTTTCCTCTATGGGGTGGCTGGGCCTTAGAGATAGGATAAGGAGCTCAGACATCTGGAACGAGCTTGGAGTAGAGCCGCTGCACCTGTGCATCGAAAGGGGTCAGTTGAGGTGGTTCTAGCATCTGATCAGGATGCCACCTGGATGCCTCCTGTTCGAGGTGGAGGGATTACATGTCTCATCTGGCCCTGGGCACACCTTGGGGTCCCCCAGGAGGAGCTGACAGGTGTTGCCAGGGCGAGGGATGTCTGTGGTGCTTTGCTTGGCCTGCTGCTCCCTCAACCCGGCTCCGGATAAGCGGATGTTTATTCGGGGCCGTTTTCTGCCAATGCCTCACATCACATTGCTTAAAAAGTAGTTTTGGTTCAGCAGCTTGTAAAAACTTAGTTATGGATTCTTTACGTTGTTGGTAGTGCATCCCACCACAAAGCAGCTTTTAAGTATTTTTGTGTTGTTTGCCAGCAGACATATGAGACAAGGAGAAACCTTCAGGCAATACAAAGTCACTGGAGAGCGATATGCGCTCTGTCTCTATAGAATAAAGCTCATTTGGGTATAAAAAAAGAAAACATTCTGTGGGTCCAAAAACCAAGCTCCCATTCATTGTCTATTAAACCACTCCAGTCCTAATACTTTATGACATCACAAGTTTGAGACTTACTTCTTTGTGTTTTTGACTTTGAGAGAGAGTAACTCATGTTAATATTGACTGAACTTTGTTTGGCCATGGAAATAACATCTTGGAATTTTTAATTTAGGTGGCGTTCCCCTTTAAGTTAATAACATCAAACAGATGGTAGACCTCCAGTAAGTAGCAATATAGTGTTTAATATAGTGCATTGTGCAGTACAAAGAGCAGCTTAGCAAACAACATTGTAGAGTAAAAAGGCAAATAAACACAGCTGTCCAAGGCTCATAGGTCACAGAGCCAGTCCGTAGTGGCTCTACCCAACCAGTGTGCCATGTAGGGGGTGGGAGATGCTGTCCATGATGGACTCAATTTTCCTGTCAACCACCACCTCCAAAGGAACAAGACAGTTGGTGAACACGTGCTGAAGTGCAATCACCTGCTCGTTTGTCAGTAATGCCCCATAGCCATCAGCATCACTCTTACCTGCATAAAAAAGGCCTGAGTGCGAGAAAAAGCACTTGATATCAATTGTGTTGCTATTACAAACTATTTTACATCATCATTTTTTCAGTCTTTCTATTGGCTGACATTATCTATCATACTGTATGAAGCCTAATTGTTATTTACCAGTTTATCAGTTTTAACTGCTTAATTTTACAGGAAAGCAAATATCCGTGTCACCATTGAGCTTCATTTGACAACAAGTCCTGTACACAAAAGGGTAAGTAGGAGTTTTGCAGAAACAATTTAAAAGTTTTCCTCCTAGTTTTATAGTAGCCAGCAAGAGTAATTGTGGGGGGGTGACTTCAGTTTTCAGTGTAACTTTTATATGTTGTAAAAGACAGGGTTTCTTCCTGGTAATGTAACCTTCTGTTTTGTTTGTATTAGGATCTTCTAGTCAGACTAACAGATGATATAGATCCATATTTTCTCTTCAACCTCTCTATATCTGAAGAAGATTTCCAAAGGTAAGTCATGGTGGAGTTCTGAAACTGACAACGCTCAGTATTTGAATTTAGGGTGTTGTGAACAAGCTTTCTTTAACTTTCACTGATGTTTTTTTTCTTCTTTTATTGTTTGTTCAGTTTGAAAGTCCAGCAGGGGCTGCTGATAGACTTTGCCTCATTTCCTCAGAAGTTTATTGACCTGCTTAATCTATGCTACTCTGAGCAAGAGTCAGACAATCCAAGGTACGAAGAAGTGCAAACACCACACATAATCACACTGTCCAATTAATTTCCTTTTACATATCAATTGTGAGGCAAAAATTCAAATAATGCTCAGATATGATGATTTGGATCACTCTTATCTGCGGGCTGGACAAAATAGAGGTGTATACATTGTACGCCAGTAAAACAACACCACACACTACATGACTGTTTATCATTTTCACACAGGTTTCTCCTGCACTTCTCAAGTCAGTCTCCAGTGCTTGAAGGCCCCGCCAACTTCAGTGTTGTCGAGACAAACGCATTCAAACACCTGAACCACTTGTCTCTACGTCTCGTTCAAGGCTCTGACAAAGAAGTTAAAGACTATCTGGCAGTGTGTCTCTCCTCTCTGAAGGTTGGCGCATTCAGTTATTATCATCATAGTACTGTCTGGCCTTTTAAAACAGAGCTTTGTAAAACTCAAGTGATCAACTTAAGTGTGCCTTTGGAGACTTTAATCCTATCAATACAAAAAGCTTTCTTCCGAAAGTCATGTTTCTAAAGACATGTCATCTCAATGTTTCAGGCAGAGAAGCAGGCCCTAGAGGGGAAGCTTAAGAAGACTGAAGACGATCTGTCCAGGCAGCTGAGTTATGCCCAACAGGTGTGCTTTGTCACTGGACTTATGTTTATAGTCCTGTTTTAATTGAGCAAAATATATACCTAATGATATATATAATAATATAATAATAATATAATGATATAACAGAGTTTTGTGTCAAATGAACAATGGCCATGGAAGGGCTCACAGGGTTGGCGAGTTTATTCCCGACCACATGTCACTAGGGACAGTGACATGTGACATGTGGGGACAGTGACACTGAACCCTAATTTGCTCCTAGTGGACAGGCCAGCACCTTCCATGACAGCTTCATGAGTGTAAATGGGTGAATGAAAGGCCAGTTGCAAAGTGGTTGGTCTGTTAAGGCACAGAATTGTTGTATAAGTGCAGTCCATATTGAAGTTAACATATCTGTATTTCTCCCACAGACTCTGTCTGAAAAGACCAAAGAGTTGGACAAACTGCGTTCAGAGTGGACGAGTCAGAGCAGCTCTCTGTCCAGCCGCCATTCTCAGGAGTTACAATCAGAGAGAGAGAAGGCTGTAGAGGTAAGTCAGTTCATCTGTCCTGGTCTATGTTTCTATCAGGCTTGTCATTAAAGGACAATTATATTCTAAATTGCTAATTATGAAAAGACGACCAGATTGAAATAGCGCTTGTTTCAGCTGTGTTTCTCCTGCTTGTTGTGTTGTGGCTTTCTCATAGCTCTGAGGCTCTAACAAATGTAGTGTTTTTAGTGTTTTGTTAGGAACATACCTAGCAGGATTTGTAAGAGATGTTTATTCAGTATGTCTCTGTGGTGTTTTTTAGTTACAGGACAGGCTTCAGCAGCAGACTGAGCAACTCCGCCGTGAGCTGGAGAGTGCTCATAAGAAGAGCAGCCAGCAGCTTCAGAGCAGACTGACAGAGCTGGAGGCCTCTTCCAGAGAGCTGACAGAGAGGAAATACAAGAACGAGTCTGTCATCAGAGACTTGAAGATTAAACTAGTGGGTGCAGAGGAGGTAAGTGAACGACGGCGCCGGATGAGGAATGATTGCATCAAGATTACTGGAGTTTTAAACTTGCAATAACCTGCAATGCCTGCGGAAACAAGTTGTGAACACAACACCAATATATAATCAGCTTTTGAATTGGTATGGCACTTACAGAGCAACATTATAATTCATTTGGAGTTGTGATGATGAATATTAGTCCAATATTTACTGTCTTTTAGCTGAGGGAAATATCTGTCTCTTTAGTTGTTAAATGCTCCTGTTTTATCACCAGCTAGTGGCAAACTGTTGCAGGGCTCCTGCACTGTGCTGTCAGATATTCTGTTCATTTGTTCCCCCATGTCGATGATAACTATTACTAACAGAATGATAGCTGATGACTTCTTCTGCTCTGGGTTTATTTCCTGCTTTTATGCGTGTAGGAGTGCCAGCGTTTGAAGCAGCAGGTCCTGTCTCTCAGGAGGGAGAACAGCACTCTGGACACAGAAGTCCATGACAAGGAGCGTTTGGTGAGCCAGCTGCAGATGAGAGTGGCCGTTGTGGAACAGGAGAGCAAAGATAAGGATCAGCTCATGCGCCGCACAAAAGAGGTGCTGGAAGCCACTCAGCAGCAGAAGGTGAGAGCAACTTCACATGTGTTTTTCTATCACTTGAAAAGCCATGATGAGGAAGAAACAACAGCACATTTCAGTTTAAGTTGCTCTTATATTATATGTATCATATCCTGGTTTGCTGTCATTTAAGGTCTGGGTGCGTTTTTGGCCCAGTTTAGTCTGCTTTATTTGCACTGTGGGATGAAAGCTGTGATCACATGAGTTTTCACTGCGACCTTGGCTGGCCTGCTCTAATGTGGGCTGACTGGGGCCAAAATAAATTGCTTCATTACCTTTGACTGAATCCCAAATACACTGTCCGGCTGCCCCAAATACTCACCAGAGCATCAAATGTGAATTAATCAGCTGCTGAAAATAGTCCCCCTACAAAGTCAGATTTTTTTGTGTGTTATTGTGTTTTTTTAATTAAATTCAAAGAGACTTTGTTGGCGTGACTGTGTTGAAGCATGTACTGCAAATTATGATTTAATTAATGAAATTATTAATAATTAAACAGTGTGTTTTTAAAGATCATTTCAGTAGGAACCACTGGTTTTGGGGATGAGAGCCAGAGATGTGGCAGAGAAATCGAAGAATACTGAGTACCATATTTTTGGTTTATGTCTTTTTACAGGATTCATTGAAAGTTAGAAAAATATAGAATACCTCCAGACTTATTCTTTGGGTACACTCTCTGTCTAATCTGTTTATATATTTGTAACTTATATGTTTTTCATTTTCTAGGAATCAATAGAAGAAAATGCTGAAAGTAAAGAACTTCAGATTAGAAAACTTGAGGCAACGGTGAAGTCGCTGTCTGAGGAGCTGATAAAGGTGTGTGAAACTGCATGCAGGCTGCTGATCTGCTCGTACAGTTTAACCTCAAAACTGAACACATAAAGGAATAACTGAAATGTAAGAATCAGGCCACAATATGGTTGACCTTAGTTCTTTTAGTCATTGAGTAACTGCTGGCTGTTACCGATCAATCAGTCAGTCCATCTCCCTGTGTCTATACAAACCTGCTGTGTGAGATTGTTTCATAGATTTGGTTAAAGTTGTAACTCATAACACTCTGAAGTGTTGCACTGAGTTACAGAGAAAGGTATTTCTGTTATTTACCCCTCCCTCAGTGATACTGGCAGCTGAGTGTACTGTAAAGCTGCACCTTATGTTTCAGTATGGTCCAGCCGAGTTTCTTACCTCCTTCTCATTCTTTTTAATCCAGGCGAATGGTATCATTAAGAAGCTGCAGGGCGAGGTTCGAGGCCTGGTTGGAAAAATAAAAGTCAAAAACACTGTGACTGTGTCACAGGAGAAGGTCCTTCAAGACACAACAGAAAAACTAAAGAGTGTTGAAAAGGATCTACAGAGTGCTCAGCAGCAGCTCATCACCAAGGATGAACAGGTATGTGTTCAACTTCAGAAATGCTGCGTTTGAGTATTTTGGCCTTTGTTAATCTTAATAATGATGGACTTCTTATATGTGCAAATAAAGGGTTTTGTAGCCAATACATGCTTCAGAATAATTGAGATAAAGTTTGTTGCTTTATTTTAAGGATTAAGGCTGGGTGATATAAAGTAAATTAAATATCACAGTATTTTTGACCACATGCCTCGATATTATATAAATACTCGAACAGTATTGTAGGGGTTGACACTTGGTGCTCTTACAAAATATTTACACAATGAGATTTTTGGTAAATAATCATCAGTAATGTGGATGTAATGATGAAGTAGGCAAAGGCAAATATGTTCAGAAAATTACATCACTTTACTGTAATGCGGCCTTTAAAAAAAGAAAAAGACATCACTTTTGCTATTACGATATCCAGAATCAAAGATGATGTCTGGTCTTGTATCATGATACCGATAAATTATCAATATATTGCCTGGCCCACCTTGAGGTGGGAAAGGGTTTCCAAACACAAGTGTGGCGTTGGAAAAGTAAATTTGGCGATCTAAAAATTTAGCCTTTGTTTATGTTTTGCTTTTATAAGATCAATTATCATGTTGGTGTCAGCCACAATAAACAGAATCTGGAATCTGTTTCCATTTCCTCTAGTGTAAAGATGTGCTTCTTCTGTCTGTTACTGTCATCATAGAAACAGTTGAATTGAATAGATTTGTCATTGTTTACCTTGTATTTACTCAAAGTCTAACTGAAATTAAATTGCATGTTTTATTTTTCTGCCACAGCATGTGTATCTGCTCTGTCGATCACTTGTTCTCCCATAAGGGAGGATTTTACCTTTTTTTTTTAATGCTTGTTTCATGATGGTCACTATTGTCTTTGCATTCATTTCTTTGAATACTGTTAGTTCTCTGTCTTCATCTATGGAGGATGTGTTTAATTTTAAACTACAGTTGCAAAACGCAGATTTTTCTTATCTAACTAACAAACATGAACACACATGTTGTTCTGCACCTTAACTTGCAATGAGACAATCATTCAGTGGGAAGAGTGCTAACATCTGTTTACAGGTTAGATGGCTAATTAGGCAAATGACTGCAAAAGAAAGTATTTCATGTGAACTTAATGACGATATAATTTGCATATTACAGGTTTCCAAACTGAAGGAGCAGCTGGAGACGACGGTACAGAAGCTGAATGAAAGTAGAGAGGTGTTAAAAACAAATGAGAATGGTGAGGAAGCTTTTCACACTCATTTAGATAATAATTAGACTAACTATAGTTCTGTTTGAGGACCCACCAGGGACTGCAGTCCATATAATCAGTTATAAAATAAAAAGAGCCAAACTGCTTCGTTCATCAGTGTTTAAAGATCCAGTCCAGACATGTTTAAGACACATAAAATTAAAATACATAAAATGTTTTTTACACAAAAGAAATCCTAAAACTGGGTCTCCCTCCTTCTGTGCAAATACTGTTGTTGACTGTTGGGACACAAGATGGAACTTTTTTTTTTACCGACATTAGATGTCAAACAAAAGCCAGAGACTGTGTCATATATAGTTGAAGTGAACTGTAAATTCACCACTTCCAAGCAGAAGAGAGAAGATAATGTTATCTCAGAGCCTGATGGTGGAAGGTTTCTCTCCATCTGCGCTGCTGCATTGTGTCTACAGCTGTCTGTTCCAAAGAGTAGCACAAAACATGACATGCAGCAAAGGGCCACAGGCTGGAGTTGAACCCGGGCCACTGCGGCAACAGCCTTGTACATGGGGTTCCTGCTCTACCACTAAGCCACTGACGCCCCTCTTCCACTCCATCTCAACAACATATCACGAACATAAACACAAAGAACACAGGCCTATGAAACAGGCAGAGTCATAAAAAGTGTACTGGTAGCATTGGCAGTTTTTCTAAAATTAGATTTAAAAAAAGACGATTGCCTTGTTTACAGTATCACAACATATTGAATCGTGATGTGTATCCTAACACCACATTCTTGCCGATACACAGCCCTAGTTTAAAGAGAACTGGGTTTGTCAAAACAGTGAAATGCAGCACTTAAACATAAATGACTGTCTAATAGTTTGAGGATCAAAGTACCCTGTCACATTTGGCAGTTATTTAACACCACTCTCCTCTTCTGTTCTTTTCCCCACAGTTATAAGTTGGCTAAACAAGCAGCTAAATGAAAAGCAGCTGTCCAAAAAGCCACCGTCTCCTGAATGTGTGGACACTCCTTCACTTATATCCACAACAGGACTGAGGGTAGGAGATACTTCCTGGCTGTGCTAATAAAGCAAACCTTACGACTCTCAAATATAAATATCACCAGTACTATTATACTTTACATCAGAAGTATAATAGTACGGCAGTAGCTCACTCCATAGGGACTTGGGTTGGGAACTGGAGGGTTGCCTGTTCAAGTCCCCATCTGGACCAAAATATGGAGCGTGGACTGGTAGCTACACCGAATCCCCCCAACTGCTCAGAGCACCTGTCATGGGCAGCTCACTCTGACATCTCTCCACTTAGTGCATAGTGCTTAGTATAGGTCCAGTTTGTGCATGTGTGTGTTCGGACCTGTGTGTAATTGACAACAGTGAAAAATTGAATTTCCCCTCAGGGATTAATAAAATATATAAAATTAAATTAATTAAAAATTAAAATACAGTATACAATGCAACTGTCCTCAGCTTTATCAGATTAAATTAATGGTGTGTATTCATTTGACATTTTTGGGTGGTATTATTAAATCTTACATTAAATCTTACATAAAAATGTACAAACTGATAACACTGACAACAATTAAAGATATCAGTGTATTTTTCCAGGCACAGTTTTATCCTCAGACAGTCAAACCTGCTGATGTTACTCCCACTGAGCAGCGATCAGTGCCGACAGCCATCCGACAAATGTGAGTTTGCATCATGTGCTTTCTTTCTTTCCTCATATATACTTGTGTATATACTGTACAAAACATTCAGTCTGAAGTGAGCGTTTCAGAGTTTCTCATAGCCTGCTTGTCTTTAGAACACATCTGTCATGTCTGCAGAACAATTTAGTTTGAGAACAATATTTATAGGATACAAGTCAGAGGTCTGAAAGATGCATGTTAAATTTGCATTGTGTTCTTCAAGCTCATGTGCTCCTTTCTCGTCCTCAGTGGAGACTCTGCAGGTCTGGATTCTAAGTACTTTGAGAGGAGAGATGACAGCATCCCAATCTATGGCCTGTCGTCTAATCTGCTTCACAAAGGTAAAAGCACTCTTCACTTAGAGCACTGCATAGATGGCAAACTTTAGAATATTCAGCATTAACAGTAAATACTTCATAACATTTGCAGTGTTCTTTTTTGGGGGCTGTCTTTGTGGTCTCGACACTATTAATCGTAAAAATGTTTATAATGGCGTACACGTTCAATGTCTCCTTGGTAGCGTTTATGGTGAGCATTTGGCTGTACACACAAAAAGGCTGGAAAAAAATAGAGCTTGAAGAAAAACTAAAAGTAATTTCTACCCTCAAAGCTCCACGCACCTGACCAGGTGCGAATGTTTCATTGTCTGTCACTGGGCATTATGACAATTTCCAGACAACAGATCCATCACATTGAATATTTGAAATTCTTTACAGACGTAAAAGAAGCTGAATTTTTAAAAGACGTGTTCATTTCCTTTTTCCTTTCTTCCCAGAGTTCCCTCAGAGAGCTAAGCCCTCCATAGCTTCTGCGTACTTCTCTGCATGAAGCACAAGCAGTGAGATTCAGTGACCAGCATACAGAGTGGAAGCAAAACCATCAAATCCTCACCATCCACTTTGTGTCCTCAGCTCCTTTACAGACTGTTACTAACTAACCTGCTGTGGTAAATTCACTTGTTTTTAAATGTGTGTGCTGATATTTTACATGTCTATCTTCTGATCTGTGGTTAAAACTTTTTGTATAGTGGATTCCAGTGATCACGGAGAATGTATTAAAGTCTTTAAATTAAAATATTCTATTTTCCTAGTACAGCACAATAACTTTGTCGTCTTTGAGTGTTTTTATGTTTTTTTTTTCTGTTTTCTGTTTTGTTTCAGTTTTGAAGTGTCATCTTTAATAAAAAAGCTTTTCCATCTGAATTGGTGTATTCAGTTTTTCCAGGGTACTGGTTGTAAATCTATATTTAAAAATTGATCTCACTTCAAAGGCCCCATCAAATATTAAAAATGTTTAAAAGGTAGCTACTAGTGCTATTTTATATTTGTCAGGTTTACATGGTTACAGAGTCATCTAAACCTATGTTAAGAAATGTTATGAATGTGATGCCTCGAAATTAAATGCCAAACCCACAGAGCAGCAGCAAGGACTGTGATTGGTCAGACTCCTTTGGCCAATCAGTGCTCCTACTACTGCTCTGTGGGCTTTATTTAATTGATAGAGCGCCAGGTGGTCCTCCAATCATTTTCTAATTCACTATGAAAATAAGTCACACTGAGAATTTCTTTTTTTACTTACAGTGTAAATAAGGTGCCAGCGTGCATTAAATAAAAGCATCGAAATAGAAATTGTTTACCAGAATAAGTGCCAGGGAAGGAGTCCCCTGAGTCACCAGACAGAGGGACACATTCTTATGCTCAACTTGTCAATTATTGATGTGTCATTAATGGCCCGTCACAATATGACACACTAGGTACCCCTCCCGTGTAAGTTTTGGACATTCATTGATGGCGTTTTAAGCTATGCTCATTACATGCATTTTAAAAAGTAAATAAATAAAAACTAATGTTTTTACAGGAAAGGGCAGTTTCTGCTTGTTAAAATGTAGTCTTAATCAAAATAAATGTAAATGAAAAACTTTGTTTTTATGTTTACTTCCTTAGGTTTAGGCAACAAAAGCATGGGGTTAAGTTCAGAAAGAAACCTCATATTTTGATTTTAAATAAGTATGCTTGTTACTCACGTAATATGTCATGTGGCATGTGTCATTAGCATAGCATGATCAACATACTAGCACCCAACATCGTTAATTAAACACCTCTAATTTTGTTTGGTTTCACACTTGAACAGCAGGCTCCTGGGTAAAAGTCCAGAGTTTGTTTGACCAATCCACCTCAATGACACACCTGCCCAATGCTCTTTACACTACTGTAGTTTCTGAAAGGGTTATCTGGGTAGGCAGTGCTGTAATTCAACAAAGTTCCTAATTATTTCTCTGAAAAGCTATTGTAAACATTTTGGTAGCAGTGTTTTAAATTGATCCCTCCAGTGTGGTCAATGAAACAGCACAGCAGCAGGTCAATGAAAGAAGTTTGCATCACAAAGTCTGACACTGTGGTGGTTTATTTTACATGTTTTCTAGTCTACTGTGAGGTCTTAAGCATTTCTCACATACATTAGAGACTGCTCTAGAAGTCTTTGGTCAGGAACAAACACTTATGGTTCCTTAAGCATTGTGTGTATCAGTCCTAGGCTCTTGGGTTTTGTTGTTGGTCAGGAAGAGGCCAGGGGCAGATGGGGTGGATAGCTGGGTCGGCTGGTGGAGCATGGCAGGGATGGTTGGGGTGCAAGGGGTGGTAGGAATCTAATGCGGGCCTCAGAAAGCCCAAGGACCTTTTAGTCCTGGCACTGTGAGGGGGACCACGGCCGGGAGGGGGACCGTGACCATGAGAGGGACTGTGACCGGGAGGGGGACCACGGCCGGGAGGGGGACCGTGACCATGAGGGGGACTGTGACCGGGAGGGGGACCACGGCCGGGAGGGGGACCGTGAGGACCAACAGGCACAGGGGGCACAGCAGGCTGCTCAGATGTGCATACAGGCTCCTGCTCACCAGGGCCAAGGGCAGTAGTGTTCTGTTCAGAGCAGAGCCAACCAGTTAGTTAATATGTCTTCACAGTATATCTGCATGTAACTGCACACCTTCAAATTACGGGTAAAGAATGGTATATGTTTAAAAGGTGGACTCACCTTCGGGGGATAGAAATCACAGTCGTATGTGGTCTCGTATGTTTTACTTGAGTAAGATGAACGGCAGAGAGCATGATGCTTTAAAGGGAAAAAAGAGAGACAATTAAATCAAGTAGGAAAATATATGACAGAAAAATTCAGCATCGCAGTTGTAGTCATAGTGTTACTGAACTTTAACAAAACACATTGCCCAGCTCTGATCCAGGGCGGTCATTCTACTGTACAGACTGCAGTCCTTGAAACTAGCTATGTGATGGAGGATGAACTCTCTTGCTGTGAGGTGACAATGCTCCTGTCTGTTTGCTAAAAAAGTACAGTGACCAGCTGTTTGGAGTGGAACGGTTTTTCAAAATAAAACAATACATATGTGGGCCAGTTTTAGGCAGGAGGTGATGAGATCAGGGGCGTTTGCCACAGTCAGGGTCGGGACATCAGAAAGTATTGAAAATTATGATTTTTTTAATGGGATTTTTTGACAGTAAGGAAAATACAGAATAACACCAGATTTATCCTTTAAAGTTTTGGTTCAGGAAATGCTAGTGAGACAACTGAACCGAGTGAGTAGTTGCTCAAACTTAACCATGATCGCTACATGACCACAACATTAACTATGTTACAATGTGTTTCAGCTATGATGCTAAAGGCTACACTGTGTGTCAGTATCAGACACCGAGGGGGTGTGACAAAGTGTTGTTATTGGATGACCTGGGAATGAGTTGGTATGAGTTGTACTTACAGCTCTGTCAGGGCAGAGGGGTTGGCACGCGTCTTGAAGGATTCTGGAGTTCTTTGGGCAATGAGTCTCCACCACAACAAACTCAGAATAGTAGAACATGCCCACCGACATGATGTACTGAAAGGGGAGGAAAGAGACGATGCAGGGTGTAAAAGGATGGCATACAGATGTTCTACTGCAGGATGTTATTTAAACAGCTTCATATATGGACACATACATCACTGAGCAGTACAAACAAACATTCATTTGGTTATATTTTAGCTGCTTAAATATTCAACCCCTCTGTATGTGATAAAATAAAAAAGAAGAAATAGTAAAGCCGGAGCTGTGCGTGCGTGCGTGCGTGCATGTGTGTGTGTGTGTGTGTGTTAAAGAGAGAGATTCTCTGTACCCCAATTCTTAGCCGTCCCACTTCCTGCAGGGTGTATTCGTGCTGGTTGGTGGTGTTTGTGTTGAATTTTTTCACAGCTTGATTAACAGACATGAGACCTTCAGGGCTGGTAAGTTCAATCAGCTTGGGACAGTCGGGGCAGGTCATCATCAACTCTTGGTCACTTAATTCTACACACAGAGAGAGTTATTGTTACGAGCGCCCGCTTTTGATGTTTCCACAGTGTAGTAAATAACAATCCAAACCAAGACAGTTTAGCATTTTAAAGCTTTCTGTCCACTCAGAATCATTCATCAACATGGTATTAGCTAAACTCTACTCAAATACAACAATACAGCACTCTCAGCAGACAGTTATGACTCACCATATACCAGGACATTTTAAAACTCCTTTGATCAGATGTTACAAGGTATGTGTATGCCTTTAATTTTTTTGTTGGACAGGGGCTAACTCAACGTCACTTAACACAAGTAGTAAGCAAGTATTGTCTAA
The DNA here is from genome assembly GCA_026686955.1 of Epinephelus cyanopodus. Lineage (NCBI taxonomy): Eukaryota > Metazoa > Chordata > Actinopteri > Perciformes > Serranidae > Epinephelus > Epinephelus cyanopodus. The sequence continues at coordinate 30,209,248 of CM048920.1, read as the reverse complement.
CGTTAAATGTAATAGCAAGTGAAAGACATAACAAAGTTTGTATTATAACATTGTGTGTAGTATCCTGATAAGGAGATTGGCTTTCTGTAGTTTGTCTCCACCCACCACTCCCCCACTAATGGGCCATTTAGGTGACGCTCCCACCGCTGCACAGCCCTGTGGCTGGCTAACACCTGATTTGGTGTGAATCAGGAGCATATAGACAGTGCAGGTAGTGTGGTTGCACTGGGGCCCTTGCGAATGATTCAGATTGCCACCTCGGAACTTTTCCTTTGTTCAAAGAAGAACTCACATTAAATTAAAAATGGTGCCATTCACCAAAAAAATTATTTAAAAAAATTTAAATAGGGGGCGTTGGTGGCTTAATGGCTAAAGCAGGCACTGGTACAAAGACCCTGTCCTTGCTGCAGCAGCCTGGGTTTGACTCAGGCTTGCAGCCCTCCACTGTGCGTCATCCCACCTCGTCCCTTCCTGGGTTTTTGCCAAACTGTCCAATATCAATGTTCTGTTTAGAAACAGCCTTGGATACATGAAAGACAAGCCCACCTCTATGCGTGTTGCAAGCATACTTGGTGACTTTGGCATCACTGTTCCTTACAGTCATCGATACATTACAGTGAGCCCCCACCGCCTACAGAGAAACAGAGACAGAGATGACATTTTCCTGTAAATACCTCACATCTCCATTACAGGAGAGTGAAATCAAAACCACTAAGTCTACTATCTGGCTGTAGATAAATGTAACACAGGGCTGAAGAAGAGGAACTGGATTAAGTGAACATTTGTTTGGCATTTACCCCGGCTGTCTGGTCACGGTACTCGCAGTCCTCAAAGTGTTTGGGGTTGACAGTGTGGCAGACCGTCTCCCCGAGGTTCAAATTCAGCTCCATGTCACAGCCTCCGTCAACCTGGGAACAACAGAAAAAGTGTAAATCTCACTTATTGCGGTGTTAAGACATCTTTAATTTCCCTATACCACCCTCAACAGTATCTTGCTTTGGCAAAACAGGCATCTGTTTGTCTGTGGAGAGCTGCTGTCAACGCCACCGAGTCACAACTTGCATCCATGTAAGATGCAGTCATGAAACTTTACAGGTGTAAGGCTGGGGAAAGGGCTATTGTCCCCTTTTTACATTGCCTTATAAGGCAGATATTAGCTTATTACACATTAATTATAGCAACTGAAAAAAGTTACAATAAGAGACTGCAGTAGAAAAATGTCACAGATATGCTTAAGGTAATTTTTGTCCATCACAGATCACTGAAAGATTTATTTTTACACTTGTTTTGTTTATTTGATCACATATTTCAATAATGTTTTTTATTATATATTATACTATATGTATTATTTTATACTATTCTTTATTATATTTATATTATATGATATATGTACTACATACATATATATATATATATATATATATATATATAAATGTATATTATAATTTATATTCTACATTTAATTCACACACACATATTTCCCATACCTTTTCCACTTTGTTGCCTAAAATTTCAAGGAGTCTGAACTTGTAGCCGTGATCATGGTGCTCGTCGATGTGATGCGCTGCCAGACGTGCAGCTGCGGCACCACCATCCTCGTTGCATGTCACTGCCTCCAAAGCTGGAGCTGCACTGTAGAGCTGCACTGCTGAGGCCAGCAGCAGCAGGATGGATAATCCCTCCATGGTGCAGAGGAGAGATACAGCAGACAGCTGCAGCCGGGGACTTTATATAGACATGGACAACAGATTAGAGAGGGAGGGAGGGAGAGAGACCGTCAAACAGGAGGAGAGATAAATAAAATGATAATAAATGCGATGCATCATAGGTGGGGTGAGGACAGACCAACAGAGCTGCCCACATTAAAGAACAAATAGAGGCTTAACCAGAACAGAGCAACAGATTTCGAAACATCCTTGGAAACACAGTTTTTATACTGTCAGCCTTTTTCTTGCACAATACAGACAAGTTTAATTACATGAATTGTCAGCTACATCACAGCTTCATAATTCATGTTGGACATGCTTTATATAAGTGTACTTTAGTCATTTGGGCCTAGACTAGACGAGACTGTAAAATCTCAAAATCTACCAAAACATTTTTGTTGACATTGTTGCTTTTAATTGCATTTGTTTGCCAAATTCTAATACTGGAAGGAGACTTGCTCATTTTCAGACCTCCTCAGGTCCAGACCTCAGATTGGTTTCTGCCAATGGGACCAAGAGGCAAAGGCACAGTAAACTTTACAATGGCTGCAGAACTGTGTCTTTATTTTAACTGCTGACAACACAGGGGAACTTAAAGTATGTCTCATCTTTTTTAAACCATGCCAAAGGTTTGGTGACTGCAGAAAAAATGTACTACTTTGATAGATGAAAAACATCGGGGGCCATGTTCACAAACATTCTGAAGAACTTTTAGTTCGGAGTCCTAGCTTAAGAGCGATTTAGAAAGGTTCTCAGAGCTACTGTGAGCAAGGAAGGGACAGAAACTTTTACCTTCGCGAGGAGGTGTGGTTGACCTGTTGCTAGGCGTGATGCATTGTTTTAACAGATGTGATTAGTTGTCACAGACACACACAGATACATGTTGTTGCAGAGCCTCCCTGTCCTGGGCTGTGCACATCCCATGTTAGTTTAATGGTTCTGGTCAAGATGCTTTCTAAGGACTTGGCAGGGGAATTTTGCCCTTTTAACTTTTCTTAGAAACACAGTCATTTCTGAGCTTTCCTTTTTATCAGGAAGGAGAGGGTGACGACAGTGAAGGGTTCTGAGAGATGATGTTAATCTTTCAAAAGCTGGTAAGATGTTCAAGCATGCTCATAATATTTCACAGTGAAGCTGTGCAGCTAATATACATCATTATAAAGAATATCCACAATTATTGCTGGAGTACAACACTTCAGTGGTACAAGTTGAAGAATGATGATGTTTTGTCATAGCTACAGCTAATTCACAGTTCTTATCTGCATTTTGTTTTAGCTGTCTAGCCCATATGCTGAGCTATTACTTCCCTCTAACTATTCTGACTGCCTCAGATCAGATTTGTCCCCTCTCTTTTTTTCTTTTTTTTGCAAGTTTTGCTTGCCTGACCTTTGCACCTTTGGTCTTGTTTTCCTATTGTGACTGCCTGTCATGCATGGCTCACCTACCTTGAACTTAACTCCTGTCGGGAGTTAGTTAGGTTCAAGGTACAGCTGTTTATTACGTAATTTACACTCTCATGGTGCTGGAATCTTTCTCATCGCAACCTTTTCTCCCAAGTGATGTGAGCACAACATGACCACTTACCCCAACCTTGACTACATCCTCCAAGTAGGGCTTTTGAGACAGTTTTTACACTCACAGTACAATCTGATGAGACTTACTAAGTTCTGATTGACTGTAATTATATGAGAGGAGATGAACCAGCAGCTGCAGCTTAAAAGCAGTTGGAGTTTGATGGTTAAGAAATGGGCTTCCTAGTTGACTCCTATTGAGCTGATGGCATCACTATCAGCTGTGTGACTATGTAACAGATCAGTGTGTCTGTGTCTAAGTGTAATTGTTGATCTTGAAGAAGGCCTGAGTGCTGAAACATCATCTTGATAAAAGAAAAATGCATATGGAGCCAGAGTACCACACTCAGCACAAACCTGCACAAACACACTCCAACCCAAATACTTAAACATCAGTGCACACACACACACTTATGCAGGTATCTGATTTCTGAAATGTCCAAATAAGCAAGAAACGCTGGTATGTTTTTTCTGGGTGAGGGATTAAAGATTAAGCACATAATGTCAACAGAACGCCAACACTGAACATGAAGAACAAACAGCATCCGTATCACACTTCCAGCCAGCATGTCTGAAATGATAAAGAGACTATGTATATGTTCACCTGAAGGAATACAACGATTTAAATTATGTAGGCAGGCAGGGACCGTGCAAAAACAGATTTTAAAAGAGTTGTCATGAAGAGTGCTGGAGGGTTGAACACAGGTGTCCAAAACACACAGGGCAATTGTGAGTGACCCTGAAAAATGTCCAAAATGGGAGTTTTTTCTGGGACATGAACCAACAGCATCCTTTGAGGACTTCTTGTTGTTGGTTTTGGCAGCTGCCTTATCTGGGTCCATTTTGCTAGTCATTTGATTTTGCATGTGTAACCGAACTCTTGTAAAAAAAAGTAGGTCATAAAAAGTCATTGTTAAGTTAATGCATTAAAAATGTCATACAGTAAAAAAGTTTTTACATAAATAACAATACTCTAACTTTTTATGGCTTTTTTTGTCTTACTGTACTATGACTTTCTATGACTTTATGACTTTCTGTTTTTTTACATTTTTATGACATACTATATTATGACTTTTTGTCATACTGTAAAACTTAAAAACTGTAAAAAATATATATATATATTATTATTCTTTTAGTGATAACAATAGTAATAGCAATAATAATTGCAATAATAATACTTATTATTATTGTTATTATTATTCTTATTAGTCATAGCATAATGAAACAACAAAGTAAAACCAAATGTCATTTAAAAAAAATCATATAATAGTGTTCCATAAAAAAAGTCATAGTACACTATGCCAGAGTATAGTATAAAAATAAAAACACGTCGTAAAAAAGTCATAGTAGAGCATGTTGTACAAAAAATATAAAACATAGTACAGTATGTTATAAAACATATCAAAGAAGTCATAGTGTTGTATAATATAACAAAAATAGTCTCTAAAAGTCATATTATAATATGTCATAAACAAGTCATAAAAATGTACTTAAAATCAGAGCATGGTATGCTATAAAACATGACTAAATAAAGTCATAGTATCGTATGACATAGTACAATAGTAAGACACATAAAAGCCATAGTGTACAGTGCATAGTGTAGCATGTCATACAAAAGTCATAGTATACTGTGTCATTAAAATGAACTAAAAAAGTATAGAGTCATAAAACATACAGTATGAAAAAAAAAGTCATAAAGAGTCATAGTATATTGTGTCGTACACTAAAAAAGTCAAGGCATTGTACAGTATGGTATAAAATATGACCCAAAAAGTAATAAAAAGTCATGGAATAATATGTCATGAAAAGTCAAATAGTGATTTGTAAAATGTCATCAAAAAGTAAAAAAAAAAAAAAAAAAAAAAAAAGTATGTAATAAAAAAGTCATAGTATGTTATAAAAAAGTATAGTGTGTAATAAAAAAGTTATAGTATAGTCATTTAAAAAGTGTTCAAAGTATGTCATCATATCTCATAAAAAGTCAGTATGTTGACGTTTCCTGTGCAGCCCTTAATGATATCTGTCCGTCCTGGAAGAGGGATCCCTCCTCAGTTGCTCTTCCTGAGGTTTCTACCATTTTTTTTTCCCCGGTAAAGGGGTTTTTTTGGGGAGTTTTTCCTTATCCGCTGTGAGGGTCCAAAGGACAGAGGGATGTCGTATGCTGTAAAGCCCTGTGAGGCAAATTGTATTTGTGATATTGGGCTTTATAAATAAAATTGATTGATTGATTGATTGACTCCCTAAAATTGTTCTCAGTCATCAAAAATTTGTGAACTCATTTCTGCCACAGGAGGCTGAAGCGCACTAATAACCCATATTCTAAAAAGCATTAATTTCTCCATGCACTTCAAAGACCAGGTGCATACATTGTGTGTTAGCAAGTTGTGTAACACCACTGTCATGTCTTTCTTTTGGCTAAAAATGCATATTAATCAGCGCTATTCTGCTGTTAGCATTAGCTACACTGATATTAATCATTAGCTGGCTAGCTAGTGAGTGCAAAACATACTGTTCATGACTGACCAACAGCTGCAACTCAGGTTAAGTTACAGTAAACTAACATTAGTTATGGAGTCGACTTAATCTTATATTTAGACTGGAACCAAATATTTTGACTGGATTCTATCTACACAAAAATAGTCTGGACAAACACTGGACATTATATATGGAGGAGGACTGAGCACATAAATGAAAAGAAGACATACATTTTCTTTGTTTTGAAAACAATGAGATGGACAAAGATTTTTTATTTTCTTTGTACAACTGGTTTTAATAATGGGGAAATTTCACATACATAAAAAGAAATGCACTGACTCCAATTGTTTTGACACTTTTTTCATGGTCTGTCTGAATATGGCATAAAAATACGAAGGAAATGAAATATTTTTTTGTTAAATATGGTATATGCACATAGTTTAATTACTTTATTCATTAATTCATTCATTATCCGTAACCACTTATCCTATTCAGGGTCGCTAGAAGCTGGAGCTTATCCCAGTTTGTTTCAAATAAGTCCTGTTCAAATAGAATAGGAGAGAAATAAACAAACAAAACAAAAATCATACAATCAGATCAAAATCTACAGCCCATCTGGGGACCAATGACATTACCAGTAAAATCGAGTCATCATTCCTACAGGAGCCTGGCAGGGACAAAAACTTTTTTTTATTGCACGTTTAAGTTAATGGAAGAGCCACATTTAGAATATAAATATTTTTATAATCACTGATGTGTTTGTGATTTTGACTGAGATATATGCCTGCTGCCTTGTTATTGGAAAAAATCATCTACACTCACAGTGATTTGTAAGTGCAACAGTTCAGTCAGATAGACCTCAGTGGGCATTCATTTGTCTTGCATCACACAAATTTTCAGTTGGTTTCAAAATGAATTTTTCATTCTTAATAGTCTGTGTAACACAACTTATGTTGCTAAGCATACTGCAAATAGAGAAAACACACCACATTGAAACAATCAATATAAAAACACACTGTATGTGCTTTGTCATATTGATAAAGATGTGTTTTTTAATTTGCGTGTGTTCAACTATTTGCATGTGTTGAGCTCTCAGAGCCACAGCGCTACTTAGTAATCCAAACAATTCATATTGGCCTCACTTTTAATATTGAAGTTATATTTCTTTATGCTGATTCTTATTCTGTTTCAGTTGTGTTATTATATTTAATATTGTTTACTGTGCTGATTATTACTTTCTTCTGCTGCAGCAGCCCCACTGTGTTACACTTTCATGTTGGAGGATTACAACTTAAACTGAAGGTAAACAGCCATTTCCTTTAAGATCCATTCTCTGTAATGATTTAACATGTTCCCAAACTTTTTAAATAAATACAACAATTCAACTGTTGCTGTCCCACCCTCGCTGTACTGCCTTCAGCCTGCACAGTCTGAGATTAAATTAAAACATGTCGAGACATTAACAACAGTTATAAAACACGTTAGGGTTACTACATGCTCATGAAATGAAAGATTCCATGATTTCCCCCTTTTGTTATACTCACCCTCCAAATAACCAATAAGAGTTCTTGAGGACAGATGTTAACTCTTGCACAGCACTGATGGTGAAAGGTTTCTGGTATGAAAGTAGCTCTGTTAAATGCTGACCCAGATGTTTGTGTACAGGACAGTTCAGTTGTGTGCAGCTCAACCTGAGTCCAGTTAAAATTGTCTTTATCTGAATGGCAATCTACCCATCAATCTACTCATTACTGTTGTTGTGGCGTGCAAGGTCACAGTATGTCCATGGGAAGTCTCAAGTGCTATTGATTCAATAAACCAGACTGTGAGCTGTGCCAGGTATGTAAGCCTTCTCCAATGAGAGTCCCTCACTGTGGATGAGTCTTGTATAAAGTATGTCCTTCCACAGGGATGAGCGCTACTGTCAGCAGTGACCTTGGCCTTTTTCAAATAAGATGTGTCAGGCTTTACTGTAAACCACTGCTTCACTACAAACCCTTTGTGCTGCCATGGATACTCTCCCCCCTTCAGCAGTGGATCTCATAAGCGATCTGCGAGTCCATGAACAGGCCTGTGTGATTAAGAAACATCCCCTCTGCCTCTGATGTGATCACAGGCTCGGCCTCCCCTCCCTCCCCCGCCATTCGCCTCATGGTCCGTATGTCGCCCTCCTGCTGCTGTTGCTGCTTTTTGTTGGGGGCCAGAGTGGGACTCATGGTCTGGCCTGGCCCCGAGGAGAGGGTGTGGCTGGAGGTGTCAGATGGAGCAGGGCAACCCAGGTTAGTGGTGGAGACAGCGGTGGGTGGAGCCGGAGGCAGCACAGGCTTGGCCCTGTTGAGGACGTACATCTCATGGCCACGCTCGTCACGGTACTCCTCCAGCTGGGCAAAGGTAGTTGGGCCATCAGAGTAGTCATTCACGTACAGGATGCTCTCCTCCTGCAGGTTAAAATTCACCTTCATCACTTTCAGGGTACATCATATACAATGTAATAGATAAATAAGAGGTTTTAATTTTTCACAACTGTACTGAATGGCACACATTTTGAGTGTAATCAGAGGAGCAAGATGGCGCCATGGTTGGCAGCCTCTGTGTAGCACGCCCTGTGACTACTCCTGTTTTTGTTCATTTCTTTGTTTCAGCTCTCCCCCTCTGGTTCCATTAAGCTAAGGGGATTTTCTGAACATCTGACAATTCACTTGTCAAACTTTTCACCTGTTTTCCCCCAACCAGAAGTTTTGCAGAGCTTTTAGTTGAAAGCGCAGCAGCTGTCATTGGGATTGGTGAGAGACACCAACTGGGGAAATGTGCCGGAGTGCAGCTGAACTTCAAAAGTAAGAATTTCAAACTCCACTCTTGTCAATATATCTGCTGCATGTCCACTCTCTGGCCAACATACTTGGCCAACAAAACTGATTTTGATTCTGGAGGTAAGATGCTCGAATTACATTGCAATGCCAAGTTAGAAGGTGCTAATCCATGAAGAGCTTTGTGGTAAAAAAAAGTTCATGTAATGCATACATAAATCAAGTTATTTCACTAACCATACAGTATTTGTAATGGTGTACCCCAGGGTTATGTGTTAAGTCTGCTGTTATTTTCCATTACATGAAATATCATTATATCATTTACTGTATATGTCGACGACACTGATATATTGTGCTGGCTCAACAATAACAGAGACTGTTGCCAAACTGCAAACTGTCTTTAACATTATCGAGATTCAGCTTTCACAACTTCAACTTGTACTATTGGTGTTGAATTCTGTCTCCCTGTCTTTTTTTATCCCCTGGCAGCCCAGAAAAGAGACCGACAAGGGCTTACAGTGCTCTGTTAAAGCACTTGAGTGTTTTTTTTCTCAATTCATCTCATCATAATTTTTTTTTTCATCCACTGCTGAAAAAGTTTCTGATTGTGCTTCACTAATCTGTGGCACTCCTCAAGGTTAAATACTGAGTCTAATTTTCAGTTTAGCTTATCATTTATTGCTCACAATCTTGGAACCCATCCACTATTGGTCTGACAACAATAAACCTCGGAGGGAAATGGCCAATATTTCGAGGATTTTAGTGTAACCACTGGGTATCTGGGCCAAGCCATCCTCTTCTGTGCACCAGTCATTTCAGCTTATCTCTATAAACAGATAGAAACATTTTTTAAAAAGCTAATAAAAAGCTAAATCGTTGGCAGACGATATCCATGGGGTTCTGAGACTGAATTTCAACCAAAGTGTCCTGCCTCTTTTGCTCTCCACTCGGACCTGCCACTCTAACTTGATTGGTCAATAGTACTCAGACTACAAACGGACTATATTTGGAAACCACAACACTTCCGATACTAAAACCTTGTCCTGCTGCGTACAGATTCTGCATACACAAAACAAACTCAGACTTTTAGCCCTGACACAACGTGACTCCACCATATATCAGTGAGATGCTGATCCTATACAGATGCATCAGACCCCTACAGCCTTCAAAGCAAGGGCTCCTGGTTTTGTCTTACTTTGCTGTTCTGGCTCCAGGTTGTGGAGCATCCTCCCACTGAGGGTCAGGTCAGCACTCTGCTGAGTGTTTTACATCACAAGAACTTATTATTCTCAAATGCATCTTCCTTGCTCTGATTTGTTCTTATTCTTTTAACAATCCTTATTCGTCTTGGATGTAACACTGGTTTTGAAAAGTGCTAAATAAAGTTTTACATACTTACTAGTCTGCAAGTGTGTAGGGTGGGCATTTGAATTCAGCCACACACAGACTGATGTTGCAGTTTGAACTGGCTGTTACCAAAGGGTCCATATTACTTATTGTTTTTTGAAACCTGTAAGGTTTTTTTTTTAACTTACGAACTTCTACTTCACAGCAGTTTATTGTCAGATACATTATCTCCAAATGAGAGGTTTAGAGTTTTAATTTACAGGATTATTTCACCCCCCAAATGACCACTTATATGAATCACTTACTTAATGCTGAGAAGATTCTTAATGAATTGAGGTCATAGGGGACCACGCTTAACAACAGAAAATCTACATTAAAACATCCATTTACAAACACTCACACAACTTAGTTGTATGATGCATAGGCATTTCTAGCCCATTTTTGATTCCAATCCATTCCTCTTTTGCTGTGGCTCAGCATTTAAATAACTTTTATCAGATTTGATGGTTTAGTCACAGACTTTCCCAAAAAGTGTTTTTCTTTCACAAATGTGGGAATGAAATTGCGTTAAAATGTAAAAAACAGTGAAATTTATCTTGCCTGGCTGGGCAGCTCTCTGGGTGCTCAGCACCCCGAAACCTCGGATCCTAGAATCGCCCCTGGTATGATCCATGTCTCATTAAATGAGAAGTACTGAGCATATGACTGGATAAATTTTATCCAGTCATATGCTCAGTACTTGCCAGACAGACAGCCCTCTCCAAAGGGGAACTGAACTGAAAGTGAAACGTATCTCTGATCACTGACCTAGCTGAACACAAGAGCTGCGGGTCTATCATTGCCTCAGTTGGTAGTTTGTGTTTTGTGTGACTTTGGTGTTTAAAAGGGAGACTTCAGATTCAGCAACTTCACAAGATGACAAAAAATGAACATGTGGAGGCAGCAGTAGACCAGCAGTTTCCGTTTTTAGCATGTAAAATTACTGTTTTTGTCAATGGAGTCGACTTTAAAGAGAGCAGATTTTACTCTCAGCTCAGTTCCCCATTTGAGAGGGCTGTCTGTTTGGGGAGTACTGAACATTCAATTGAATATATAAAACTTGGATTATACTGTAGGAGTTGTGTTAGAGTTTTTTAAACAGATGTCTTGATGAAATTTGGCTCTTGTTATAATCGTCCCCTTTTACTTCAATTCATCAAGAATTTTATCAATTTTTGGGTTCTTCGCTCAGCTGGGAGGCATGCAAAAACAATTTTCTTCACAAATTCAATTCGACATGGGGTGTGGAATATAGAAATGATCATGTCAGGAAACAGTTGTTTGGTTTGCTGTTCCAAAACACATATCCACCTCAAACAGTTCCTCTTCAGGTTGGACATTAAAACATTATTTGTTGCTAGTCAAAAAACGCACCATTTATTCTTGTACAGACAAAAAGACACACACCTTCTCAGCTCCATCCGCTTCCTTCTCTCGTTGATGATGTCGGCTGTAGATCATGGCGACCAGCAGCAGAGCGGTCAGAGCCAGCAGGGAGATGCCCACAGCGATGGCAGTCTGAGTGGCAGCTCCCAGAGCACTGAAGGCCATGCTGCCCAGAGCGTACAGGGGCTCCCGGCTCACATCTGAGCCCATAGCAGGACCATGGCTCCTCAGTCTGGGCCAGGCAGGTGAGTATGGCGAGGACACTTGGGACCACGAGGCCCAGATGGAGGAGGAAGATGAGGAAGAGGAAGTGGATGAGTTGATGGCGAGCTGAAAGGTCACTCTGGCCACGCCGCCTGCGTTCCAGGCTTCACATTCATAGAAACCTGCATGAGCCACAGTCACATTACTGAGGAACAGCATGCCACTGCCGGTGTCAGGGTCAAAGCGCTCGCCTTCATTCTTCTGCAGACTGACTCTGCCTTCCTCTGACGGCTCCTCTGCTCCACCCACTCCACCTCCTGCAGCACCCAGCTCCTGAACCAGGCCTCTGGGAGAGAGCACCACTTTTCCCTGGGATGCCTTCCTCCAGGTCACCTGGAAGGACATTCATTGTGTTATGATCAGTTGGTTTGCTAACAAGATTAACATCGTATAAATAATTTAAAAAATCTGACAGAGGGAGGACATGTTTGGGATCGTAAACCTGAGCCATTAAATTAGTAGCAAGACAGCAGTGCGTGGTATTGCTGAAATACAGAGGAACAGTAGGGCTTAGGCTCATCAGGTAGCTGTGTTTACTGTGTATAGTCTCTGCTGTAACTACAGTTTACATTTGTGTGATGAAATTTGAAAAGGCAAAAATAATTCTAGCACTTTATTAGAGCATTCTCACTGTTCTCTGGTTACATTAGACTGTTTTCACCTTTCCACTGTTTGAAATAAAGATGCTCAGTGGGGTGAGGTTGGGTCTCTGAGGAGGAAAAACTGTAGGGGTCAACACTCCTTGCTCCTTGCTCCGTGCTCTATAACCTGAGAGAGATCTGATCATGTTTAAGAACTGAAGAATGTCATCATGACCTTAACAAATTTGAAGGCTACCTATTTTGTAACAGTAGCTGTATAAAATCCATGTGGCTTCCCAAACATAGCAAGCGACTGAAAGCCATCTTTGTGAACAGGAAACAATCCTGAACAGAGTTAGCTCTGCACTCAGAGCACTGTGCAATCATCCTACTCTCAGCTGCTCTTCAAAATCTCTATTCTCTACTTCACTTCACAGAAAGTAAAGTGAAAACTGCCTTCGAGCAGAATGCAAAAGGACATTTCAATGTAGCATGAGCTCATACAGAACTCAAGATAAAGTGGTGAATGTGGAGGATGATTTGTCCTTCATATTATAAAGACTGACAGTCTGCCTGCATTCAGAATGCTTCAAGTGAAAATAAGCTATATGGATGTACTTCAGTATAGATTAGGAGCCAAGTGGACGGCTGCAGAGAAATGGGTGTTTATGGACCAGTCAGGAGACACCTGGTGGGGGCCCTGGCACCCCCACAAAGTCTTGGGGTGGCACACCAAAACCAAGAGCCATAACTTTATAGGGTTTATAGACTAAATGAAAGCTATGCCAATATAGGAATTAAAGAATCGCATACTGTTAAAGTCTCATTATCTGATGTTAATAGATTAATACCAACATGTGTTAGGCAATTCATTAAACTTTAAGTAGGCTGGCTGTTTTTTTCCTTAAAAAGACAAATAAACAGCTTTAATACTCTGATTGTAAGGAACAAAACTTTTACTGGGAATAAGCTCCTCAAGTTTAGGGAGGAACCCATTTTCATGTAAACATTTTGAGGTCAGAATTCGAGGGACCCCTTTGAAAATGGTTGAAATGGTTGAAAATGAAAATGGACAGTTGTTCTATAGCCAAAACTTAGCCTTAACTCTGGAACATTATTTAGCCCCCTTGTCAACAAGCAATGCCAGCATGGTTGGTACCAAGATACCACTACTTCAGAAGGTTAAAAAAGAGTTGCCATGGACCCCCGGCCCCCTCTAGGGGGCACCACTGGCTCAGGGATACAAGGATTTCATTATGGTTTATGGGCATATCAACATGTATGAAATAGCAGGGAGCCTGAACACATAAGACTCAGACGTTATCATCAGAATCTTCAAATCAATTGATAAGCTGGTGAAGGGAGGCAAGGCTAGAGGCAGTGTGTTTTTCTTTTCTTACTATTACTTTAGAGTGGATGGCGGAGTTTTTGATAAACTCAAGCTGGAGCCTTGACAGGGAACTGCTGCTGTTAAATACATTTTTATGCTATTCAAAGATGCCTCTCTGCAGTTTAAAAGTATGAAAAAAATGAAGCACAATCAAACCTGCTCACACAGAAATAACAGGTGCTGTTAAAGGCCAGAGCAAAACAGACTCTCAGCACTCCAAGCGTTCTTCATACTATTAACTTGACTGCTTCGTGCGTCTGAAAATTCAAAAACAATCACTTTGATATGAAAAAATACATCAAAGTGAAATTTGCAATGGTCAGCACACATGAGCAAACGTGGCACATTTTCTTCACATACATCACTAATTTCCAACACAACTGCATATTTGCTGCATCTTAATGACGACTGACTGTGATAGATTAAGTTGGGGTTTTTTTCTAATTTGGATTTCATCATATGACAAGATGTTGTAAGCTCAAAGTCCACTCAGCTTTCAATCACATTTCAAGGTCTTTTTTAAGTGAATGGAGCTGGCTCAGGTGTCATCATGTGATCTAAATGCGGACTTTTGATTACGTTGACAATAACGCTATCTCTGCCTATGCTGTGGTCTTCACCAGTCACCAGATCTCAACCCAGCTGATCACCTGTGGGGGATTCTGTGAGACAGTGCTCTCTATCACCACCACTTAAACACCTAATGAGGGAATATCTCTTGGGAGAAAGTTGTTGATCCCTGCTGTGCAGCTCCACAGAGAGTCTATGACGAGAAGCACTAAAGCTGCTCTGGAGGCTCATGGTGTAGCATCTTATCAACAGACTATGTTGGGTTTTACTTTCATTTGTCACCCAGCCATCTGGAACTCATTTGCTGACAGTGATGGAGTCATAACTAACACAGTTCAAAATCATCTAGTTTAATAAATGAGCTTGGCGTATTTCAGCCTTTGATTGATATCTGAATGTCTGCCATGTGAAGCTCTTTGGGCTGGACGTTTGTATATAATGTGCAATATAAATAAAGTCGAGGTGAGTTGATATAGAAGTTCTTCCACATCCGTCACTCCTTAGCAACTGAATAATCTTTAGGTGATGACAGACTGCTGCTAGATTATTCTGGATGCCGAATCACACCAGTGTCGCAGAGACAGCTGGAAGTTATTCTTATTCACTTAAAGTAGCCCTACCTGTGGCCGAGGGTAACCAGAGGCGTGGCAGGACACCCTGAGGCTCTCTCCCAGGCGCACAGCCAGCCTCCTGGGCTCCAGCTGCACCAGTGGAGGGATACACACCAAGCTGTTGAGGGGTACCTCCACCAGGCTGAGGTGGGAGAGACGCGGCGGCTCGGTGCAGACCAGTCGACGCTCTGCAGAGCTGAGCAGACGCTGGCCTTCCTCGTCAATCCAGCTCCTCAGCCAGTGGAGAGCACAGTCACAGCGCCATGGGTTGTCTACAGCAGAGCAGAGGACAGGAGGTTAGGTTGACCCCCTTTGACATTTCAGAGTGCTAAAATACAGTGTTTTGTGATGAGGAAATGGTGTGTATATAAGGCATATATAGGGAAAATATTTATGTGTTTGACAGGAGTTGGTTTTGGACTGACTTTCAGAAAACAAGGAAACTGCACTGACTGGATTAAAGATTTGGAAGCAACCATACAAACAGAAAGAAATGCAGTGACTGCCTAAGGAATAACTGCAGGAGGAATGTGAAATAATCTAATTCATAAAATTAATTTTTAAAAAGATTACATAACCAGGGTTCAGTCCAGAGAAGTCTGCCTGCCTGGTTGAGTTTATATGGACCACATTTCTTTAATTTAACCCTTAAATTGGTGGGATGTGGAGGTTACCGTGGTAACTAGCTCCTTTAGGAGCAGCTGACTTATAACTCAATATACTGTATGTGATTATGCAAAAACAACAGTTTGAAGTTTTGAGAAAGGTAGAAACACAAATATGACAACATGTCTGCCAGTAACCCAGTCTCACCTGTGATGCGCAGCACCTGCAGGCTGACCAGAGGTCGCAGGGACGCAGGGCCAATGGTGTGAAGATTATTCCTGCTCAAGTCCAGCAGAGCCAGAGAAGTCAAACCAACGAGAGCCTGGTCTGCTAACATCTCTATACTGTTGTGCTGCAGATGGAGCTCCTGCAGACGCTGCAGAGACACAGAGGGAATGCATACATATCATCTATGGAGCCTTATATAAGGACCACGAAAATTGAGTTCCATATTAAGTTTGTTAAGATTTGTTAAAGTGCTCTAACGTCCCTCACCTGTAAGCCACGGAAGGTGTAGTCCTGCAGGCGTGTGATGTCATTTCCCGCCAGGTAAAGAATGCGGAGATGTTCGAGTCCCTGAAACATGTCAGCTGTCACCAGGTGGACCCGGTTCCCGTTCAGAGCCAGCTCCAGCAACTGTCCCTGGTGCTGGAAAGATCCAGGCTCCACTGCTGAGATTGTGTTGTTCTGGAGGGAGAGGAAGACGAGAGGGTGACCAAACAAAAACCTTCACCGCTTGTTATTGTCCAAGAACTGCAGCTTCTACTGCTGATACTGATTTTGCACTTCTGAACAGACATTTTAATTAGTTATATTGTGCTTAGTATATACTTTTCACCCACTGTGGACTAGTGGGTACACAGGCTTTGCAGAGTGGGCTGCCTGGACTGTTAATTAAGTGATATAATATATGGTCTTACTGGTGATCAATGCAATTAACTGCTAATATGTTTTTATTTTATTTTATTTCATTCCATTCAGTAACAACTTGAGTAAGCATATGTTTTTTTTATTTTTTTAGGTATTTTCAAAATATTAATTTCCCAAAATAATAACATTTTTGGTTCACAGTATACTAATATTATAATATTACAACTTAATTCTCGGCATATTTTTTGATTATATTGTTAATAAAGACAGATAAATAAATATTCTTAATGATATCAATATTATTATGTCCTGTAGCTGATTCAGGGACATTCTGTGTGTGAGACATCAAACATGCTGTATGCTTATGGATCACTTGCTGCATCAAACACTTTGTCATGTCAGAGAAACTTCCTCTGTTGCACTGAAACACCTTTTTTGGCCATAATTACACTGTGTTGTATCACTGTTGTGAAGCTGAGTCACCCTTGTGAGTACATAATATACAATAAATACAATATATATAAATGCATACATGGTTTAACTGGTGACAGTTGGTCCAAACTTTTAAGGAATCAATAACAATTCATTAGTCAATTTAGAACCAATTCTTTATATCCAAACATGTCGGTGCGTGTATGTATATGTGTGTTACCTGCAGATACAAGTAGTGCAGGTGCCTCAGCATAGTGAGGTCCTGTCGACGAATCTGACCAATCACGTTGTCCTGGAGGAAGATGGTCTGGAGCAAGAGAAGACAAGATGAAGGGAGAGTTTTGGACAGTATCAGTGAATGTTTCCAAGAATTATGACTGTATGTTATTGGTTCTTTAATTCTAGTATCAATCAAGACTGATGTGCAGTAATGTCCTGGTTCTTCCATGAGGCTACCTGTGTGGATGGAGGAACGTGTTTGGGGATGTCCCTCAGGCCGGTGGAGCCGCACTCCACGGTGAGGCTGTAGCAGCGACAGCTCACAGGGCAGGAGGGGGATGCTCGACAAGGAGTGTGGAGGGACAGGAGGAGCACGGAGAGAAGAAGCACCAAAAACACAGCCATCACACCAACAGACGGGACTGAGGATGAGGAGAGAACAGCGAACACACAGGTCAGTCACGATCAACGCTGTGCATTAATAACTGAGCTCAGCTATTTTCACTTATTGAGGCTAAAGAACAAGCAGAGTGGTTGATCCAAAGACAAGACTGCGTGTGTAATCATGAAATCATGAGTGTAGCAGCTTAGAGAGGAAACAGCCAGTCCCTCCTACAAAAACATAGCTCAACAACTATCCATTGTATGAGTTGTTTTGACTACTCACTATATCCATACTTAGAAAAACCACTTAAATAATAACTATAGATCTCCCTGAACAAGTTGTCTGTGTTTGAGCCCACAGGGACATGTTGGCAAACAGCAAATTTGAGTTACCTTCGAAGTCCTGGGCCGTACAACTCCACCACAGTGCAGTACATAATATAGGAGGGAGCCTTATCAACAATGTTCTGCTATGTTTCTATGTTAATATTCTGAATGCTGGACAATACAAACTTTGTCTTGCTTGTGGAACTGACTCGTTTCAATGGAAATCTGCACAAAAACGTTGTCAAAGCTATCTGACTGGATAAATACCTCTTGAGGTAAAGGTAACATTTGGGTTAAGCAACCCTAATGTTGCTTTTGGCTTTGTTTTGCCAAAGTGTACGGAAACTTTTAGTGAAAAGGCTGACATAAATGTCTCAGCTGAAACTCTCATTAGCACTGCTGTTATACACAGGCTGACTCTGCACCTTTGACTAAATGCTGGTGTTCTGCCAGAGTGTTTGTTGAATTAATGGAAACATGCTGTCTGTTTGCATTCAGCTGCTGTCCAGCTTTTCTGCACACTCCTTTTTCAGAGGCTCATTCTGCCAAGGAACAACATTAGGTTTAAACCATTTATCTTTACAGTGTGCAAGGTTATGTCAAGGTTATTAATGAGTCAAAATATCAACAACCAAATTGCTGTGGTTAATGTGTGACTATGGCAAAGGGACAACTTGATTGCAGTTAAGGAAAGTTTCATGTTTGGGCTTAAAATACCTGATTTTGGCAGCACTATCTGAGCTAGAAATGCTGCAATGTCTTGCTAAAAAACATCAAAACAGAAGTGCTGATATGACACAAATTGAAACATATAAATGTTACATATCCGTGGTTTGCAGAAAAATGTACATTCATGCCGACATTTTCTTCCGGGCTGAAATCAAACCTGTTTTCAGTGGAAATGTTTTGTGCCTGCTCAGGGAGACCAGAGTGAAATGCAGCCAAGACTCAGTGAAGAGTGTTTTATGAGATCTAGCAGAAATCAAAAAATTGGAAGGAGCCCCTCGAAACCACACACTTACGTTCATACAGTCTTATCAGGAGCGGTGATGGGAAGTCAATCAAATGCTTGCACAAGAAGAGAAACCTGATTTAAATGACTGTATATTCCCTTCACTGTGGATCTGTTCATGTCAGGTGTAAGACTACAGCAGCACTGTGTCCATGTTGAAATTATCATTGACTAAATAACTGAGACAGTTTCATTTTGTCAGAGGGCAAATGTCATCCTGTCATATATTCACTAATTTCTCCCTTAATGGGATTTAAATTAACACAAAGGTTCACAGATCTGTTTCGTTACTTTGAACATATTTACATATACGTAAGTCTTTTTTTGAATACATGTAAAATATAGCTCTGTCTGGAAAACCTAAGACAATACACACACAGATCTGACAGGGCTCAAGCTCAGTAAACCGTGCAGTGAGATTTTAGTATCAGGGTGCAGAAAATTCCTCCCTGTCTGTGAAAGAATGAATCCTATCAAGCTCGAAGTGAAGTGTGTGTAACAGCAGCTCCACAGAGGATTATGTCTTTAAAGAGGAATGCACTCGTTGTAACAGTCCAGGTACTGATGACACACCACTACAAGTTAAAGCTCTTTTGGATATTCATCTCAGTGAATATCCAAAAGAATCTCATTGAATCACTGTCACCATAGGAACCATCCATGCCAAAAGGTATTGACTTTCGTCACCAAGGCCTTTTCTTTGTTTCTTTTGCTGGACGCCTGCACAACGTCTCTCACTAAAGGGTTCTACTGCTGACTGCCTGAGACACATTTCTCTATAGGGGCTGTTATTATTTGATTCAAGTGAGTGTGCAAACCTACAGCATCCTTTCAACAAACCAATGACATTTGATTACTTTCAGTTATGTCTAAAGTCTGACTGACATGCAGCAATAGCTCCAAACAGGATGCCGCCTACAAATAAAACATAAAGCTCTATGAGCAATATGAAATACTGTGCCATTAATCATAAAAGCCCTAAAACATTCCCGAATGTTTTTATTTTACTTATTGTTATAGTGCCAACATTATTGTTAGATGCAGTGGTGTACTAGACTGGGTTCCAAATATTCTGCCCGTCAATGTATGTAAATAAGTAAGATACAAAATTAGAAACACCTTTCAATATAATGTAGTCCAGTAGCCTACAACACCACCGCTCTATAAAATATTTATAGCAGAATAAAGGTACAAAGGTAGAATTTTTGGCAGAGCTGTTGTATTGAATTGCAATAGATTGCACAGGTGTACCTAATAAAGTGGCTATTGACTGTATGCAGTTTTAATGTCTTTTGAATTTGGAGTTAACTAATGTAATTATTGCAAATACAAACTCCGATGTTTGGGATCATCTGCTAATTTTTGCTTATCTTATTCTGTGTTTCTACATTATTTATATTTTTGGCATTAATTTATAGTTTCTCAAATGTTTAAAGAATCTAATTCTGGGCAGGGCCCTGTAAAGGCTAGGTGCAGCCCTGCAGGTAGAATATGTTAAACACAGCCATCATTGGCACTGACTGATAACATGCAGCAAAATAAAGCCATGTGTGTTTGGATCTCAGTTAAAATGCAGTACAGTAGTCATGTCATCCTGAGAGCTGGAGCAGCTGACTGTCCAGCGGTGCTGCAGGCCACCTTGACAGATGAGCCCACAACAGACAATAACAGTAAATGATATCTGATCCCAGCTGTGACCATGCCCATCTGTACATACATGATCTCAGAGCAGGAAAAACAAACAGCAGAACAACAGCCTTTCAGATGCATCTGTACACACACACACACACACACACAGACATCAGGAGGAATATTTCCAGC
The DNA here is from genome assembly GCA_026686955.1 of Epinephelus cyanopodus. Classification (NCBI taxonomy): domain Eukaryota; kingdom Metazoa; phylum Chordata; class Actinopteri; order Perciformes; family Serranidae; genus Epinephelus; species Epinephelus cyanopodus. The sequence continues at coordinate 30,188,830 of CM048920.1, read as the reverse complement.
GACGTTATATTCTTGTTTCATACCTCAGTGAGAAAGGATGGAGGAGACTCCGACAGCCTGCCCTGCACGACGCCTTCTTATTCCCTCTGACTTGTACGATCCTAATTATACAGGTTTATTTTCATTGCTGGGGATGCAGCTCCGGGCACCTGAAAGCAGAACAGCAGCTGATGGATGTTTCCACAGTGCGCAGAGCACCGCGGGCCCGTCGCATCCCCCGCTCAGAGGAGTCGATGGAGACAGAAGGAGATCAGGTGGAGCCTGAAACAACAACGGCAGGCCGGACGGGACAATCTGCGGCACGGTGTGTTAACCGTGGAGAAACGGATCAGGCGTCTCTGTTAAATCCAGCATCCAGCTGTTCACTCACTCGGCTCTCCCAGTGCACCCTCTCATCCAATTAGTCCACGCCGCTGCTCCTGAGGACCACAGTCAAGTCTGACTCCGCCAGCATCAGGACAGACACTTCCGCCCACCGTTATTCACAATAAAAGCCTCATCACGAACTATATCACATCTATATCTGCTGCTGTTCAGTGACTAAAGAGTCAGCTGCTGTCACACTTAACCAAACACTGTAGATGTGCCCTTAGACATATTCTAACTGTAATAAAATCAATGTATCCATCACTAGATATTGATAATAATTTATTTTTATTTTGTAATAAACTTGTCATGGTAGCTATTTTAGTTTCTGCGTGACTAAATAATATCAACTTGATGCGACTTACGCGCCCCCCCCCCCCCCCCGAAAAAAGCTAATAAGGTAATCCCTAAATTTTAGAAACCGAAAAGTGTCAATGCTAAATAAATAAATAAGACATTAGGAGAAAAATAATAATTAGAAGAAATACAAATAACATATGCAATTGTGTCATGAAATTGTGAAATAATCACATACATTTTAAAAATACTTAAAGCTCCCTTTTTAATTTTAAGTCCAGCAAATTATATTTTTCATTTCCATTTACAAGTATTTTTCTATTTCACAACTCCATTTTTGTCTATATTTGATTGGTTGCTGGCGCATCCAGACCAAAGAAACAATTCTGCTTAGGAAAAAATAAAAAACAAACAAACAAAAAAGATCTATCTATCTATCTATCTATCTTTGGGTGTCACAGCCCAGAGTGCTCTGATTACCACTACCACTGCTGCCTCTGCTCCCCACATCTTTTCTAGCTCCTCTGACAGCCCTTGCTATTTTTCAAGCTTCCCATGTTCCTTCTTCCTGATGTTGCTGTCGCTGGCGATAGCTATGTCTATCACCACAGCCCTTTTCTGTTGTTCGTCGATCAAGACGATGTCCATTTGGTTAGCCATCCCCAGTTTGTCAGTCTGAATCTGGAAGTCCCACAGGATCTTAGCTCAGTTATTGTCAACCACCTTAGGAGGTGTCTTCCATTGTGACCCTGGGACTTCAAGCCCATACTCAGTGCAGATGTGCCTGTGCACTATACCAGCCACTTGATTATGGGGTACGTGTATTCTGTTCCTGCCTGCATCTTACACCCAGCTATTACATGCTGAACTGTCTCAGGAACATCTTTGCACCGCCTGCACCCGGGGTCCCGTCTGGTGTGGCAGACCCTTGACTCTATTGATCTTGTACTAAATGCCTGTTCATGTGCTGCCATGTCTTTATTTGTTTTCTGAGTATTTCATGTATTAATATATTTGACTTTGGGTCTCCAAAAAGTTGAGATTAGTTTTTCACACACTGACAAAAAACTAGAACTACCGCCTTGTCGTTGTATGCCTTCACGTACCAGTCAAGTTGCAGTTTCAGTTTACATCCATGTCTGTCCAGAGTCATTTGAAGCCATGACAGATGACAATGCTTTAAATGCTGCTACAATGAAGCTGGGTATTCTAAAACCTGGCTGCTTCACACTCATCTTCAACCAGACAGCACAGGATATCTATAAAACTGGCACAGCTTCAAGGTGGACACCCAAGATTAGAGTCACCAATACAGTATCTGAACAAATGTCTCCCCTTCTGTTCCTGAGTTATGACATTGAATAATGGCGAGAAAGGTGTTTCTGCAGAGCATTATGATGTCACAGTGAGGCTGACCTTTTGGCTATAAAATGTCCTCATTTCATCATCTTACCCTATTTGACATTTAAGTGAAATTTTGTCATAATAATTGTATTAATTCTTAAGTTCTGGCCAAAAATATGTTCTGTGAGGTCAGAGTGACCTTTGACCATCAAAATCTGATCAGTTCATTCTTGAGTCCAAGTGGACGCTCGTGAAAAACTTCAAGAAAAAAATTCCTTAGAGGCGTTTAAATTTTGGTCTCCACATTGCAGGTGTAAATGCACACATACCACACTAACACACATACCTAATTTTTCCTGTTTATCTTTCATTATTCATTATTCGTGACATTTGTCATATTGTGTTATGTAAATATGGTATGTATCTTTGACATCTTCTCGTTTTTGGTTGTAAATACCTTTTTTAAGGATAAAAATAACTGATAAACTACACAATTTGATTGAATCTCAGTAGCGTCAATTAATAATCCATTCACAGGTTCACAGGTGGATCAGTAAAGAAAACAGCAGCCGGCGGAGTTGCATTTATGATTTAATTTATTTCAACATCACATCTGGCCAATAATAAAATAAAATAATATAACAAATCTATGAAAAGAGTCCATCCACAGCCCCTGTAATGAGAGAGCTGTGGGTAAACAGGCTGCCTGGCAGCAATGTCGATGACATCATATCCTGGGATGCTCATCCAGTGCTCATCATCACCATAGTTACCATGTTACTGTGTATGTCCATCTTCAGCACAGTGTGTTGCATGGTTTCAGTTCAGTGATGCTGTCTCATTCGCGATGGTCCTCCTACATTCAGGCTTCCTGTGGTGACTGAAACTGAATTATATGTGAGTGATCATCGAGCCAGCTGTTCCTGTCAGTGGTTTTGGAACAGATAATCTAGTGCCATTCTTCACAGCGGGACCCCAGAGTCCAAACTGCATATTTACTGCAACTACAACCTGAACGATAATTAGTGTTAGGTGGTAACAAACAGGTTCTGGATTCTGAAGTGCCGTGAAAAGAAGTCTTGGTCCACCTTGCCTTGGTTTTAAAGCTGCAGTTGAAAACAGGTTAAGACTGGTCCTTTGGGAAAACGATGGGGTAGATTTGACTGTAGTGATCCACAAAGTGGACCTCCAGGCCCTGGCTGATGTAGTCCGGGAGGTCAGAGAAGTCTTTCCTGTTCTCACTTGGCAGGATGATGCAGGTCACACCAGCACGACGAGCCTGATGGGGACAAGAAAATATAGCTCAAATTCTGAAGTAAATGTGCACACTGGTTTGAAATATATTTCAAAATGTTCTACAAAAACAACTAGATACCTTTGTCCTGACAGCAGTGGGGACTAAGGCTTGTGTTGTCACTTTATGAACTCATCTAACATGGTGACCAACAGAAACCTCTAAACAACTACTGCTAATGCCAGGTGCTGAGGACACTCTTGCTCACCATTTTTGGACACGCCCAAACTTTCAGGATTATTGGTCTCTCTCAAGTCGTACTCTACTTTCCTTACTTATTTAAATCTAAAATTAAACAAAGAGGAGTTGTGCATAACAACCTCATAAAAATTAAAACCTCTTCTGTGACAGAAAGACAAAACAGGAGAATTAAATGCGGACTGTTAAATATCAGGTCTCTTTCGTCTAAAGCAGTGTTAGTAAACGAATTAATATCAGATAATCATATTGATTTACTTAGTCTCACTGAAACCTGGCTGTGTCAAGATGAATATGTCAGTCTAAATGAATCCACTCCTCCCAGTCATAATAATACCCACATTCCTCGAGGCAGTGGCCAAGGAGGGGGAGTTGCAGCCATTTTTAATTCTAGTCTGTTAATCAGCCCTAAACCAAAACTAGATTATAATTCATTTGAAAGCCTCGTTCTTAGTCTTTTACATCCGACCTGGAAAACCTCGCAGCCACTTTTATTTATTATAGTGTACCGTGCTCCTGGCCCGTATTCTGAATTTATATCTGAATTCTCAGAGTTTTATCCAGTCTAGTTCTTAAATCATAAAGTTATTGTAGGCGATTTCAACATTCATGTCGACGTTGATAATGACTCCCTGGCTACCGCGTTTATCACATTTATTAGACTCCATTGGCTTCAGTCAGGGTGTACATGAACCCACTCACTGTTTTAACCATACCCTCGATCTAGTTCTGACGTATGGAATTGAAATTGATAACCTAACAGTCTTTCCACAGAATCCCTCGCTATCGGATCATTATTTGATTACTTTTGATTTCTTTTTACTCGATTACACGCCACTCAGCAACAGTTACTATACCAGATGTTTATCAGATAGTGCTGTCGCAAAATTTAAGGAAATGATTACTCCCGTTAAATTCAATACCAAGTCCTTTAGTAACAGAGGTTTCCCGCACCGACTTTAACCTCTCCCGAATTGATCAATTTGTTGATAGCGCCGTAAGCTCGCTGCGAACAGCACTCGACTTTGTAGCTCCTCTTAAAAAGAAGTTAACAAAACAAAGAAAGTTCGCTCCTTGGTATAACTCTGAAACCCGTAAATTAAAACAAATATCGCGAAATTTTGAAAGGAATTGGCGATTAACCAAACTGGAAGAATCTCGTTTAATCTGGGCAGACAGTCTCAAAACTTATAAGAGGGGCCTCCGCAATGCCAGAGCAAACTATTACTCAGCTTTAATAGAAGAAAACAAAAATAACCCCAGGTTTCAGCACTGTGCCAGGCTGACTGAGAGTCAAAGCTCTATTGAGCCTTGCATTCCTTTAGCCCTTAGCAGTAATGATTTTATGAGCTTCTTTAATGACAAAATTCTAACTATTAGAGGCAAAATTCATGACCTCCTGTCCTCAGATAGTACCTATCTAACCTCAAACACAGCTGTAACACCTAATATTTATTTAGATTGCTGCTTCTCCCTAATTTCTCTTCAAGAATTGACCGCAGTGATTTCTTCATCTAAATCATCAACGTGTCTAGACCCCATCCCAACTAGGCTACTCAAGGAGGTCTTACCTTTAGTTAACACTCATATATTAGATATGATCAATATATCCTTATTAACAGGCTATGTACCACAGTCTTTTAAGGTAGCTGTAATTAAACCTCTACTAAAAAAGCCCACCCTGGATCCAGAGGTGTTAGCCAACTATAGACCAATATCTAATCTTCCCTTTATGTCAAAGATCCTTGAGAAAGTAGTCGCAGACCAGCTGTGTGATTTTCTCCATGATAATAATTTATTTGAGGAATTACAGTCAGGATTTAGAGCGCATCATAGCACTGAGACAGCACTAGTTAAAATTACAAATGACCTTCTGATTGCTTCAGACAAAGGACTCGTCTCTGTACTTGTTTTATTAGATCTTAGTGCGGCGTTTGACACTGTTGACCATGAAATTCTGCTACAGAGACTGGAACACTTAATTGGCCTAAAAGGTTCTGCACTAAGCTGGTTTAAATCTTATTTATCGTTTACAATTGTTGACGTTCATAATGAATCATCCGTACGTACTAAAGTTTGTTTTGGAGTTCCGCAAGGTTCTGTGCTTGGACCAATCTTATTTATTCTATATATGCTTCCTTTAGGCAACATCATTAGAAATCACTCTATAAATTTCCATTTTTATGCGGATGATACGCAGCTGTATTTATCGATGAAGCCAAAAGAAAGTGATCAATTAACTAAACTTCATAATTGTCTTAAAGACATAAAAACTTGGATGAGCACCAATTTCCTGATGTTAAATTCAGACAAAACTGAAGTTATTGTTCTTGGCCCCAAACAACTCAGAGACTCTTTATCTGATGACATAGTTTCTCGATGGCATTGCTCTGGCCTCTACCACTACCGTAAGAAACCTCGGAGTAACATTTGATCAAGATTTGTCTTTTAATTCTCATTTAAAACAAACCTCACGGACTGCATTTTTTCATCTGCGTAATATTGCAAAAATTAGGCCTATCCTGACCCAAAAAGATGCAGAAAAATTGGTCCATGCTTTTGTTACCTCAAGGCTGGATTACTGTAACTCTCTATTATCAGGTAGCTCTAGTAAATCATTAAAAACTCTCCAGCTAATTCAGAATGCAGCAGCACGAGTACTAACAGGAACTAAGAAACGAGATCATATTTCTCCTGTTTTAGCCTCTCTGCACTGGCTCCCTGTAAAATCCAGAATTGAATTTAAAATCCTACTGTTAACTTATAAAGCTCTAAATGGTCAAGCTCCGTCATATCTTAGAGAGCTCATAGTGCCATATTATCCCACCAGAACTCTGCACTCTGAGAACGCAGGGTTACTCGTGGTCCCTAAAGTCTCCAAAAGTAAATCAGGTGCCAGAGCCTTCAGCTATCAGGCTCCTCTCCTGTGGAATCATCTTCCTGTTACGGTCCGGGAGGCAGACACCATCTCTTTGATAAAGCTTATAGTTAGGGCTGGCTCAGGCTTGCCCTGTACCAGCCCCTAGTTAGGCTGACTTAGGCCTAGTCTGCCGGAGGACCACCTATAATGCACCGGACACCTTCTCTCTCTCTCTCTCTCTCTCTCTCTCTCTCTCTCTCTCTCTCTCTCTCTCTCTCTCTCTCGCTCTCTCTCGCTCTCGCGTATCCTATTACTGTATCTTGTTTGCTCGGCCATTCTGGATGTCACTAACTCGGCTTCTTCTCTGGAGCCTTTGTGCTCCACTGTCTCTCAGGTTAACTCGTATTGCAGCGGTGCCTCGATAGTGTGACGTGTGTGGTTGTGCTGCTACCGTGGTCCTGCCAGATGCCTCCTGCTGCTGCTGCTGCCATCATTAGTCATTAGTCATACTTCTACTGTTATTATACACATGATTATTATCATACATGTATACTGCCAGATACTAATATATACTTTCAACATATTGTACCACAGTAGCCAGAACTATAACGACAATATTATTACTTTCATGAATGTTGTTGTAAGCTACTGTCATTACCGAGGATGTCATACAGATTATTGTATTGTGTCATACAGATTACTGTTAATTTGTTATGCTGATCTGTTCTGTACGGCATCTATTGCACGTCTGTCCGTCCTGGAAGAGGGATCCCTCCTCAGTTGCTCTTCCTGAGGTTTCTACCATTTTTTTTCCCCGGTAAAGGGTTTTTTTTGGGGAGTTTTTCCTTATCCGCTGTGAGGGTCCAAAGGACAGAGGGATGTCGTATGCTGTAAAGCCCTGTGAGGCAAATTGTATTTGTGATATTGGGCTTTATAAATAAAATTGATTGATTGATTGATTGATTAAAACTACTTTATCCCTGACCATGACACTGCTTTACATAGGTACTTCACAGCTGTGAAGAACACAGACTGCAGCACCCACACAGCCCAAGATGCACCCTCCAGCGGCTGAAAAATGAAGCCAACGTGGAAGTGACGAAAACTACAGTTCGTCTAATGGCCACTTGAGTTCTTCCTCATACACCGCCTCGGCTTGAGTCTGCACTATTACCACATTACACCGGGTTGTCTCAGTCCTTTCAGTTTTGCATAATGGGGATGCAAAGTCACGTTTGCTCTCTGAAGTCAGTGGCAAGCTGCACTTGCTCAGGCGCCAGTGATCATGCACATGAAACGGAAAGCTAATACACTCTTATTAACTATATGGATTATCCTCCTAATTATATTATTTCCTTCCGTTGTTAATATTAATGGTCAATGTTAGTGACCCATATTGATTGTTAAGATGTGAACACAGCGTTAGATATTGCTAGCTCGTATTAGCTAGCCTGGCCACCCACCAGGACACCTGCCTAGCTCTCCATTCATTCTCCTCACACCACAACTCTATATCTCTCCTCTGACTGCCATTTCTCCTAACCCTAGGCTGCTCTGGCTCCCTTTGCTGTATGGCTGGCTCAAAGTTGTAGGGTTGTGGCCCGTCATAAACATTTACAACCTCTTCACTGTCAAAGCAAGCCATTGTCTCGTTGTTTTACAGTACATCTACTGTACTTGGAATACAGGACTCCCCCATGCTACGTCACTTCCGGTTTAGCTATTTTATAAATACAGAAGTAAAAAATACGACTCCCAAAGTTAAAGTTGTGTATATATATATATATATATATATATATATATATATTTTTTTAATGACAATCAAGTTCCTACAGCATTTTCCTACACACTGACTCATAGTGACCTCCAACCTGAAATATTCACTTTAAAGTAATGCGCACTTAAAAGCATGGCTGACTTGAGTGACAAGTGGGTGTCATCTGTTGACAAGTCACTACCAGAGCAACAGTGTTGGTTAGGTAGCGTAACCATGGTACAACACCAGAATCACAGAATATGAGCATAGCTGTAGCTGTCACTATTTCAGTACGTTTTTTAGTTAATGAAAGTTAATTGTTAAGTTTTGGTGGCCTAAAAAAATCTTGTTCAGTGTGTGTGTGTGTGTGTGTGTGTGTGTGTGTGTGTGTGTGTGTGTCTTGTACTTACAGCAATAGTTTTCTCTTTGATTCCTCCTACTGGCAGTATTTTGCCGGTCAGTGACACTTCACCAGTCATGGCTACATTCTGACGCACAGGCCGGTTGGTTGCCAGGGACAACAGTGCTGTAACAATGGTGCAGCCAGCGCTTGGTCCGTCCTTGGGAGTTGCCCCCTAGAATCAAGTGACATTATCAACAAACAGATAGGAAGTAGCATTGCTGCCGGCCACAGTGTATTATTGATCGTATCATGGGGGCGTCAAAAAAGGACATTTTCAATTCCACACACAGCAGCTTGAAGGACTTCAGTTTGTATAAAATGCAACACAAATGAAATGTAATTTCTCGTGACAACTATTTAGTGAAGGTTAAGTGAAAAGAATAAAAAAAAGATTAAGCGATAGTAATCGTCCTGGTTACCTCAGGAACATGCAGGTGTAGGTGGGAGTTGACCAGAAAGTGATTTTCTGGTTCCTGGGTCATCAGGAAGGCTCTGGCGAAGGTTGAAGCAATCTTTGCACTTTCCTTCATAACGTCACCCAGCTGACCTGCAGAGGAGCAGCAACACTGTTAATATGTTCTCTGTTCAGTATGTGGTGAAGATATCAGACTGGTGCTTGGCAGTGCTTGATTTAATCTAAACCTTGCAGAGTGACTCTGTTGGTGGCCTTTGTGACTGACCTGTAACCTCCAGTGACCCCTCTCCTTTAGTGTCCGCTCCTCCAGAAGGACGGCGCAGTGAAGTCTCGATAAACAACGTCGAGCCTCCTACGCAGAGGACAGAATGTGGGCAGACTTTCAGCATTTTACATCTTACACTGGTACTGGGTTTTTATGTATGAGTGTGCGTGTATGTGTATGTGTGTAGGTGTGTGAGTGCATGTCTCTCTCACCCATAGCAGTCCATGCCAGCCCCATAACCACTCCTGGTGGGGTGACGTCGTACATTCGATCCACTGTGAAAATAGGTTTACCCACGTAGTCCTGCAGGTTGTCAGGTGAAACAGTCACTGAGGTTTTCTCACCGCTGACAATAGAGAATGCCACCTTACGGAAAACCTGACAGACAGATGGAAAAGGGATTACAAACACACACCAAACAAACACTGAAGGATGTGCTACTTTCTGGTGTCAATGTGCCACTAAAATTAGAAATGATATTGTTTTTGTCCCACAAAGCCACAGTCCATCTGCAGAGTTATAACTTTCCAAATAAATAAATGTGACTTCAAGATTAGTTAAGCAGGTGTTGTTCTGTTGCTTTCTGAACCTTCCTACTCCTGCATCCTACGTCCCACCCACTGCAAACATCAGCAATTCCTGCTGGTCCTAAAGGATGTTGTAGTTGCAGAAAGTACATTGCCAATCATATGTTTTAAAACCATTTTTTCAGTTTTTATTGAACTGTGCACAATTTAAAGTTTTGATGTACACTGAAATTCAAGCACGATCAATTGTAACTTTAAAAAGAGTTTAGCAGCCAAACAAACAGCATTTCCTCTCCAATGGAAATCAAGTATTGTTTGGAAAGTTAGGATGAACCCCTGACCAACAGGCATAGACCAGAGGATACTGCACGGTGTGGAAGCTCTTTAGGTTCAGCGTCGGTGAGTACACTGCCATCCTGTGTGAGTCACCAACACTGGATCTAGCAAAAGAGCCCCAGACCATCACCCTTCTTTCTCTGTGTTTGACTGTGGGTGTCACACACAGAGGAGGAACATTTTGCCTACTCATTGGCATATATAAACCCATGTGAAACAGACAATTTCAATTTTGTTTCATGGGACTTTCTTCCTCCAGTCTTCAGTAGTCCACCGGCAGTGCTTTATGGTCCAGGCAAGCCTGTTTTTCTTCTTATCTTAACGATTCTGCCAAACCTCTTCCCAAAAAAAAGTTTCCTCCAATTTCCGAGTGCCTTTTGATGGTGTAGTAAACTGTACTCACTGACTCTCTCAAAGAAACATACAGCTCAAATGCACTGACAGCATCTGACGCATGTGTCTAAGTCTGCGTACACCTATATAAGTGTTATGAGGTGCGTCTATCTGCTTTGAAACGTCTATTCTGAGCTTGCTTCGATTTTGGAGTGTCAAATGAGGTCCCAGTGATCAAAGTCAGTGAAGCAGAAAGGAGAGACAGAGAAGTGGACGTGCAGCCAGACTGCATATCGCTTTGGGGCAACAGTTGATGTAAGCTCTGTTTGCTTAAAGCATTATGAATAATACAGTTGTAACTACATTAGCATAACAGACCCACCTCATATCATCTAGGTTTATGCTCAGCTATATGATTTTCACCTACATAGAAGGAAAAATTCCAAGAAGTGGCTGGTTCCTGCCTATGTCTATATAGTGACCATTTTCCCAAAATACTGCTGGTTCTGTGGAGCTGCAATCTGAAATGTGATGCCTGCAGTGTGCCATAGGAGCATCAATTAACAGGCATCAAATGAGGCGCATCAACTGTCACTTTCAGTGCATTTGGGGCTTTACACTTTTAAGGGTTATAATTGTCTGTCTGGCTGCCTTTGTTAATTGCTTTTCTTGGCTTTCTTGATAGCAATATATGACTTCCTGCTGTGCGGTATTGTCCAAATAATGTTTCACAGGGTGCAGTTAAGACTGTTTCAGCATCGCTGTTATACAGACAGAGGGATTGTCAGTAGTCACAAAAGGTATATCCATTGCTGCAGAACTGCTGGGAGTTGTTAATCCATTACTTGTTCCCTGAAAAGGAACTTTTTAAATATCCCCAAAATTTTAATTATTATTACTATTTTTTGAAACCTAAGCTTTTTTTTACCTCTGGCAGTTTACAGCTTACCTTTGTCTCAATTTAGTTTAGTCATTGGACTTTAACTGCTTAAATGTGAGTAAATAAAGATGAGGGTTTTCTTTAACATTTGACCGGTAGTGTATATGCATATTGTGCTGCTGATTAAGACAGAAATTTTTGTTCTGTGTAGCCTAATGCACGTGAGCTCTGGTTTAGTGCAGCCAGAACAAGGCTTTATAGTATTTCACCTTTTCAACTTGTTTCTGCAGGTTCCTGACTCCAGACTCCCTGCAGTACTGCTTGATGAGCAGACCGAGGGCTTCAGATGAGATCGAGGCCTTTTCCTCAGTTAAACCACACAGAGTGCGCAGCTGAGGGACCAGGTATTGCTGGATAGACAGACAGACAGATAGAGACATAGAAATGAGATAATAGCAAAGCATATCAATTTTTACTTACAACTTCTTACCCAAACTGCAAGGAAAAACATACCACTATCATTAAACTGTACAACAATAATTATAAGAACAACACTTTAATATACAGTATAATTTACAGGCCATGTAAAGTAATATGACCAAACAACATTGTTAACTGTACACAGTATTGTTACCTGAGCAATAGCCAGTTTCTCCTGGGCCACATATCCAGACACATTGATCATCTCCATCCTGTCTCTGAGAGGCTCTGGGATGGTGTCAGTCACATTAGCCGTGCAGATAAACAAAACCTTTTTGGAGCAGACAGGCATGCGCAGAGCTTTATAATTTTCCTCTTGAATTAATGTAAAAAGATCTTTTTTTTTTGAAGAAAAACTCTACAAGGAAGCTTTACTGACTCTAGTCACACACTCCTACCTTTGACAGATCTACAGGAACATCCAGGTAGTGGTCGAGAAAGTTGGCATTCTGTTCAGGATCCAGAAGCTCCAGCAGTGCGGAGGATGGATCGCCTTGGTAACCACGACCCATCTTATCCACCTGATAATGACAGGTTAGAGAAACACACATTGTCATTAATAGCCAATATAATGTCTGAATGTAAAAGTACACACACACACACACACACACACACATATTTTGTCAATCAAAGAGGTCAGATTAGATTAGTACATACATGTATATACATATATACATGTATGTACTAATCTAATGTATATACATACATGTATATACATATATACATATATACATGTATGTACTAATCTAATCTGACCTCTTTGATTGACAACATACGGTGGGCAATTTGGAGTGGAATTTTTACTTGACAAATTAAGAATATGGCAGACAGGACAAAGATCTCAGATGACATCTGCAATTATTACAAATTACTTGAGGTCCCCAGGTAAAAATAGTCCTGAGACAATAGGGCTTCAGTATTGTGTCCATCTTGGGACAACACTGTTGATGAATTATGAATTTGCTAAGTGGGAGAAGTACTAACTAATAACCAAAACCATGTGGAATTTAATATGTTTTGCCAGGTAAGGAGAACATCCCTAAAAGTATAATAAAGTGATAGTAGCTTTAAAGTTTATTGTCCAAGACATTAACAGCTTGTTTACATGCATAGATATATATAATATAGACTGTGTGTGTTTTAGTATTGTTTAGATGGCAGAAGAGCTGTGGTTAAACAGTATATGTTATATGTGAGAGCATAAATTCCATGCTATGATTAAAGTTATTTCCATATAAATACTGGTTTCCCACATGTCACTCTGTTTCGACCACAGTAAACATGAAAAACACTCTCAGGAAGTCCATCCCGGGTTGTATGAACAAAGTCATCTACAGGTAACTGAACCTAAAACAGTTACAGTATATTAGTGGTGCTCTGATATGGATTTATTTGAACTCAACAGACACAACTACAGGAGCAGCATCACCATACTGACCTCGTCTATGAGCACCAGAGGGTTTTCTGTCTTGGTTTTCTTCAGGCACTGGATAATCTTCCCTGGCATGGCTCCAACATACGTTCTCCTGGACACACAGACACACAACTGCATTTCAGAAAAACGTCCCTATATTTAATCAAGTTGTAACTAGGGATGAATGACATACTATATCTGGCTAATTTTCTTTCGGCCAATAAATCAGAACATTTAATTACTGTTATTGTTCCACAACATAGTGCTGGATTAATTCACCAGTAAGAGCAGTTTATATAACAGCTGTTAAAAAAGCAGAACATTATGCAGGATTTTAATTTTTAATCTTTTAAAAAAATATTTAGACTCACACAGAGGTAATCCCTCTTTTTCATCACTTAAGACCCACTAGAAGTGTGTTGTGGTGTATTAATCTGCAGGGACTCTGCCCTCTGCCTGTATTTTCTCATTTCTCATTATTTTTCTATGTTCGGGACATTCCTGGGCACAGCACTCAGGCGAGGTTGGGACTTTATAAAAAAAAGACACTGAAATTCTGTATCAGTGCACCTCTAGTTGTATCCCATCACACTGTAGGTGCAGGCAATTTCAGTATAAGATGTCCTTATACAGCTTTCCCCCCACTGATTTTTTTCATCTTTTCCCATTCAGCAGCAGTCGGATACCAGAGATAGAGTCCCTGTACGTGATACTGATAATGTTGCTATCATTAGGTCACTAGGTGACAATGGCAGTACAGACTTCCAGACCTGTGTCCTTTAATCTCTGCCACATCGGTCATGCCTCCCACGCTGAACCTGAAGTACTCTCTGTTGAGGGCTCTGGCTATGGAGCGGGCGATGGAGGTCTTTCCTACACCTGGAGGACCGTAGAAACATAAGATCTTCCCCTGGGTGGAGCCACGCAGCTGGCTCACTGCTATGAATTCCTGAACAAACACAGAGAGTAAGTCATGTTCATTTCCAAAAGAAAAACTCTGCAGCTGATGAGTGAATAGCTATATTTGAACAACTGCTTTCCAAGTAAAACAATATGTTTTCCTTCCGTTTTCCTTTAAATGCTGTGTGTGTTTGTGTGCGTGTTTGCTCACCAATATGCGCTTCTTAACATCGTCCATTCCATAATGATCTTCTTCCAGAACCTCTTTGGCTCTCTCCAGTGATAAGTTCTCTTCACTGTTGGTGCCCCACGGCATGCTGGTCAGCCAGTCCAGGTAATTACGAGTTACACTGAAACACACAGTTTTTATTGTTGTTTGTTTATGTTTGTTGCAGTGTAAAACAGAGCAGAGATAATTTTAGTATCCTCAGTTTGAAATGTGTCTGTTGTATTAACAGAACTACCACTGCAAACAACAGACGGAGCTTAGCTGCAGAAAGATTAAAGCCTTCCTGTGGACTTTTCTTCTGAACACAATATTTTTTAAATCCATCCAAGTTCTGTTTACATTCAGCATTTCTCATCAAAGCTCAGTGTGTGTATCTTTTAGGTCTAAACAAACCTGCTTAATTCATCCACCTCCTCAGAAAACATTTGCAAAACGCAATTTTTTGGAATGATTTAAACCCTGCCAGCTACCAGTCTTTCTCTTCACTGCCATTTGCTGGCATATTGTTACTTTTTTTCTTTGCATCTTACCACCACAACCACTGGAAGAGTGTGAAACCATTGGCAGGAATCGGTATCTCATCACCTGTGTGTGAGGATACAACACAAATACAACAAAGGCCCACTAGAAAAGACATTGCTACTGGTGGTCACAAAGTCCACAAGGTACCTTTAACTTTGGACAGTGGGGTCAGTCACCCAGAGTGGACAAGAGTTTAACTTGGCACTTGACACAGACGGCCCTTTTTCACCAAACTAGCTCTAACTCTTAAAAGCAGTTCCATTCAGGATTCCTGGAACCTTGGTGCTATGTAGCAACCAGCCTGTGTTTCCACCAATTCTAATAAGTGGAATCATTGTATTCAAGGTTGTGTTGTCAACAGAGGGTGTGCATGCAAGACTCCAATCTGTAGACTATGATTTTTCAGGCTCCAAACCAATTAAATAAAGTCGAAATGCCCCAAAAGGTTCAAAATTAGGTGCGCAAACCACATAAGAATCTGTTCCCTGTTGGTGGGAAAGCGGTGAGACTATGACTGATACCAACCACCTGAAACAAGACTCATAATCATCTAATTGCTAAAGATCTGCAGGCTGAACAGAAGACATGCACCATGTACAGGCAAAGAGAGTTCAGTTTTCACTGAAGCATGGATGCCCTAAGTAAATGCTGTTGCATCAGATAGATTAGATTAGAAAAGTGGAGATAAGTGAGCCTGAATATAGCACTTGAGAGAAAAATGGTCCGGGAGTCATTATGACATCAGACATCATTTTCCAGAGATTATAAATACCTAAACCCCATGTCATGCTGCTCTGCTCAGTAGTTGTCAAGATAACTTGTTCTAGACATAAGTGTTCTTCAAGCCAACCAAGTGACATCATAAGTTAAAGGCCCTCTCAGGTTAGTGGGACAAAAATTACACAAGACTTACTTGAACTCTGAGGAATGGTTGTCCAGCAGTCCCAGTTTGTTGAGCTCTTCATTGATGACATCCATTATGTGCTGAGGGACAGTCCTCTCTTTGAGTCTCTCTCTGAACTTCTCCTCGATAGCTTCTTTGTCCTCTTTTTCCAGGCCCAGCTCCTGAAAACACGGCACACACACACACACATCGTTTTAATGGGATCAAGTCCACAGAACGGTCCCTCAGAGCTGCTGGAGTAGGTACTGAAAACTAGGCTCTGTTCTGGGATCAGTGTCAGTGGTGGAAATCACAGCAGACGTTAACATACAATCACCGTGGATTTGGAGTCACAGTTTGGCGCGAGTTTGGTACAGCAAAAAAACAAACAAAAAACAACCCAAATGAATAAGCTTATGTTTCTTTCAAAAATATTTATCATCCTGGTGATCAGAACATCTGGGTGATGCTGTCTAATTTATTTGGTGATGATGTATGGAATTACATGTTTAAGTACAATGGTTAAAGGTAAAGCAATGGCAACACACTGTCTTTGTCTTATTCACAACTCACTACCTGTTGCTACCGTAGTTGAACTGGAACCTGCAGGCAGGGCTTACAGCTCCACTGTTTGATTTATCAGGAGAGGAGACTGACACATACCTACTCTACTATGTCAAGACTGCCCCCCCCTTTGACGGACAGAAAACAGTAGTCCCTATAAATGCTAAATGCAATCTGAAGTGTGTTTGGATTATAACTTGACATGCATGTATGCATTTATTTCCTGTTACACAAACAAACAAACGTTTGTAGACACGTCTAATGAATCTTTTGCAACCTTGCCTGAACTGAAAATTCACAATACCTAATCTTTAAGGAACTACTATAAATATATGATTGAATCAGCAGGTATCATTACGCCAGGTGTTGTATGTACATACAACCCGTTAGCAACCAACTGTTTGATCTAAGATGAGATTTAGTTGGAGACAACACTCTGACGCTGCTATACTGTCTGACTTTACTGCAGCAGCCTCCCACGCAAGCAGCTCTCCTGTCACCAGCATCACTTAGTCATTTACCACACCGACAGTGAATACTGACGTATCTTATGTGACTCAAGTCTCACTGTGACAGCCTCGGTTAAACTGCTACAAAACAGCTTTTAGGCATTTTCCTGTTTTTCTCCTTGCAATATTTGACAGTAGAATTTCCTTCCCCTAAAAGGGGGCGTGACCTCAGCAATGATGTAATGCTGGTCTGATCGATTCGCTCGTGACAACCTCAGCACGTGATGATCATGGCGAACGGCTTAAAGTTTCCGGGCTTAACTTTCACCTGTGAACTTTGGTTTTGCATCACCATAGTATAAAAACCTGACATTCTGGAGAAGGATATAATATGTCAAACACAGTTACCATCTTATGCAATCCAGTACAATAGCCCTGCACTAAATACTACCCGAGGCAGGATTGTTTGATGGAACGTGGTTGTCCAGATGACGGCTGTAGTGGACTTAGACATTATTATACTGGTGTGACATACAGGAAAAGTAAGTGAGCCTTAACACTGACAGACACAATGACAGACAGGCAGACATCACACTCTACCTTCTTAATGATCTTGAGCTGCTCCTGTAGCAGGTACTTCCTGTGAGTCTGTTTGATTTTCTCTTCCACCTGTGAGCAGAGCAGGGAGACAGATGAGTGACTGAAGGGGAGGAGCAGAGCAGTGGCAAAAGCTCAGAGATATTTGGAGATGATCTCTGACCTCTCTGCCTAGTCGCTGCTGCAGTTTACTAAGCTCGAACTCCTTCTTCAGCAGAGACAGAGCCTTGTAGAGACGCTTCGGGATCTGCAGAGACACACAGCAATGGGTTAAGAAGGCCTGTGCACTTTTAATTCACTGTAACAGCTTCAATGAAAGAGACATAAAGATATAACATATTTATTGAAAAGCTTCTTTAGTTAAAGAAGTCCATTTGCCAAATCAACCACTTTGTCCTCATCTTTGTAACCTAACACTTGCAGTAACTCTAAGATTAATGTTGCCAGATTTGTTTTTGTTTTAATCATAGCATGGGCGTATTACAGACCCTTTTCACTGATGGGGTAAATATAAACATCCACTATGACTGTGGTTTACATCAACTGTAGTAACTGTGGATGTTTCCTTTCTCATCTGCCTCAGGGGAAGTTAATACTTTATCTCTAGAGTCTTCAAACAGTATGTTTCAGTTTAAGAGCAAAGACTTGAAGGATGAGGACTAACTGGTTGGTTTGGCAAACGATCAACTTCTCCACCCATTAAAGAGCAGCACACAGCCGCTTCCTCGAGCTTTAAAATAAGAATCATCCAGGACTGTCTTCCACAGAATAGTTTAGGCAGCCCCAAGTAAGCCTTTAAGCATGAACACTGCTCACATTGATCTCCTCCAGGACATCCTGTAGTTCCTGTGACTCTGCTCCTGTCAGAGCTGCTCCCATGTCACTGAGGTAGATGGGATTATCGACCACTCTCTGCCCAGCCTGCATCATCTGAAGGACGGACTCTCTGACACACACAAACAAAAAAAAACAAGCGCATTTCAGAGCACTTCGATTTCAGCATCACCACAAATGGATTTCTTCCTGAGCCTGCTGGTTTGGAACTAATTCGAACACTGATTATAAATTAAATTTAAAAAGTTCTCCACAGTCACAGAAGAAGAAGAAGGCCTTATCTGCATATCTCTGGTTTTCATTGTCTTTACTAAATCCTGTTTGCGCAAGCGAGGGAATATCAAACTTGTATGGATTGCTTTGATAAAATATCTCAAAGTTTTTTACTTCAATAAATCATGTTTTTTGTGCACTTAAGGAATATAATTTTATGAATGGCTCATAACTGTTTTTGCAAATGATGTCTTTTAGTCACGAGTGCTTATCCAACTGCTGCCTTAATGAATCACTTCAGATTTCAGCAGATGCTGAGCACAAACAGAATTAATTCTGCAGAGCAATTTATAAAGTTAGTCAGAGAGGAAAAGCTCAAAGTTTGGATGGTAGAGTCGTGTGGAACTGCGGAGCCAACAGAGGGAACTTGAGGTGAGTAAACTCTGCGAAACAAAGTTAACTTCAGGTAATACTGTTTATTTAGTGCTATGTTCCTATAAGGCAACACACACCCATCAGTTTTCTATGCCAGCTGCAAACATCAAACATGTTTATAAAAATCTTTGTGAGAGCAACAGTCAGCGACTGAATCTGAAGGCCTCAGATAAGAAACTTTACATGCCACACAATAAATGATTTTATCTGCCGACTATCAACATCAACTGACCTGAACTGAAACAGACCAGGTCCAACTTGCTTCCAAACCATATCTGTAATAAACTCAATAGTCCTAATGTGTGTCCCTGCCTTTAGATGGTGCCTAAATTGCCACTAGCTTGAGGGGTGCCAAAAAGAAGGAAGACTTTCATATGCACAATCTACTTCAAACATTTCTCTAAAATGATGTCCAATGCTGTATTTAAATATTAATATACCTACTACATACACCAAACTATGCACAACGTTCCATCCATCATCATAGCATAATATGACCCAAAACGAGGAAACACATGACCAGGATACTGCGCATGCATGTGCACAGGTTCATCCTAAACTTCAGCCATGCAGTGCTTAACCAGTTAAAGAAATATAGAATGAAAAATCCCTGAAATCAAAGTGAAATTATAGCTGCTGCGCAGCAATGGTCAGGGCCGGGTAATTTTAGGCAAAATTAGGCAATTCTGAGCAACAAGCAGAGTGTAGGAAGATGAAAAAAAGGTGGCATTCTAAGCATAAGAGACTATGCTTTATCTCACTGAGGTTATTAGCAAGAGACAACTCTGTGGTATACATGTTTAAAACTTCTTCTAGCTCATTCTAGGAATTCTACAGTTGCAGTGATTAGTCAATAAATCAGTAAGTCAAACACATAATTAATCCAAGAAGAAGAAGAAGAAGAAGAAGAAGGAGAAGAAGAAGAAGAAGAAGAAGAAGAAGAAGTAGGAGAAGAAGAAGGAGAAGAAGGAGAAGAAGAAGAAGAAGAAGAAGAAGAAGAAGATGCAGCAGAACAATAGGGTCCGGGCCCCTAATTAGTCTGAAATATTAATTTCTCAAGCAGATGCAAAAACCTATAGAGTACTAAAATGATAGAGGAAATCAAGAGAAAACTCGTGCTGCAGGCTATATTTGTTAACTGAAAGCTAGCAGCTGTTAAACATATCTTAACTGCTTTACAAACATGAATGCAGGCCTGTAGGCTAAGTGTGAATTGCAAGCTGTACAATGTAAATAAAAACACAAACAAAAACCAGATGATAAAACATGGACAGGACAGATTGTGTCAGATGACTGAGTAACTAAATAAGAGTGAGGACTGACCTGTAGAGGGGGTTCAGTGCGATGATGTCCCTGATGGTCTTCACTATCTCTGCTGTCAGCGCCTACACGACACACACATCACAGGGACTCTAGTTTTTACATGTTTTCTTTTCAGTAAGAGCGTCTGTTTTATTACTGCTACAGAATCAGAAATAACTTCAAGTCCATGTAATGTGTGTTTTGTACCTTGACCTCCTCTGTGACAGTGAACTGTTCATGTTGAATGTTGTCCACTTCGACCATCAGGATGTTGGAGGAGGGCAGAGGCTGAATCTCTGGACTCAGGTCTGCTTCTGAAATCTACACAATAACAGAGTGAAAATCACTTCCAGCAATATGAATATTAACATAAACTACAAATACTTCAACCACCAGCACTAATGAACTAACAATACAGTTAGTCAAACAGCTCAACTATTTCCGACTGGATAAAAACGAGTTGTAACTTGAGTTGTAATGACAAAATACACAGAAGATGCACCGTGGTGCAAATGTGAAAGACAACAAACCAAACTGCATTTACAAATATCATTAACATATAAAGGTACTGTTAAATGCTACAACGTTTACCCATATCTAGTATTTGCACTGCTCTTATCTGAAGTTCATTATTTGTCCATCTACACTGTGAGCTACAATGCTTGGGGAGATATGACTACATTGTTGGATTATCCTGTTTGGGCCCAAGGGGAAGAAAATAGCTGCTGGGCCCAAAATAACAACCGAACCACGCCTCCCTACCTCATGGTATTTTGTATGCAGCTTGTTGCCTCCAAGACTCTGTTGAGTACACACAGCTGAGCAGACTATACATTGAGGCATGTGAGGGTCATGCTACAGACCTTGTCCTCCAGCTGTTCCGTTAGGGTACCCGGTTGGTCCTTGCGGCTGCGTTTGGTTTTACGTCTCGGTTGAGGTTTGGGTTGAGACTCTGAGTCAGACTCTGACCACACAGGGGATGTCGCTGCTGCTTCCTCAGGCTCCACCTCCAGCTGTTTTGTAATCCGGATCCTGACAGACCAAAATATACATATAGCTGAGATCTACACAAGGTAGAGGTAACAGTGTGCCATGGGGAGCAGAGGCTACAGATTTCCTTTCCAACCAACCATTACGCCTTTTACCCAAAAGCAGCAGTAGTGTGTCTAACCTGCGGTGTCCCATGACGATCATCCTCAGCTTGTCTCCCAGGTCCTGCATCTCATGAATCTGAACAAAGGTCCCTGTAGAATAGATGGCATCTAGAGACTCCACCACATCTGACTCATTACTGCAAGAGAGAGAAACACTCATTGAAACCAACACACACAGCAGTATGTCAAGTTCTTAGCACGTCACTTATTACTGCAGTCACTGATTGACACACTGATATAAAGTAGATCACATCACATACAAATGGTGGCTGAGATATTAAAAACTGATCCGCAGATCCAAAGTCCCATAATGTCAGTGACCATTAGATTAATTTCCTGAAGCTGCTTCAAAATAAAAGTCTTCCACTGGCAAACCCATTGAAAGCTTTTAACAGGAAGCAGCAGCAACAGCAAATGCTCAGCAAACCAGCTGTCCCATTCACAAGACATTTTATGAATCAGGCAAAAGCCTGCAAAGCACATGGTCAAGGGGTAATGCTCTCCCTTTCAGGCCTGTGTCAACCTGACCATCAGTGAGTTGAGCAGAAGAGCGACTTATCAGACTTACTTATCATCTCTCTTCATGAAGACTCCAGCGTATGGCTGAGCCAGACGGACCTTCCTCCTCAACAGCTCCATCAGTTCTTTGTTCTTTACCTGACAGGAAGACAGACACATCACACACACTCAGCATCTGACAGCACATGAATAAGAAGTGTGAGCAAAAATCTTGAACAAAATTTTGGTAATCATTCCCTGTCATTCCAGTGACCATGTGGGAAACAGTAAAACATAAGTTTGGGAATTTCTAATCTGTTGAAACACCTAATGGAGTTGGTACATTTATCAATCTGTCCACATAAAACTGTCTCTTAAGTCAAAAGATGTTCTTCCTAGAACACAGCCATATTTCATTTTGTGTGTTAAATAACTTTTGCACATGAGTTTTCACTAAAATGTAGAATATTGTAACTTAGGTGTCCACCCCAGTTGTAGCACTGAAAAAAACATTTTTCAAAAGACAAGTTTCCAAGCCCCAGCTGAGATAACTCACATGGCATCACTGTAACATCATCAGGACTATTTTCTAAGCCTTGACCAAGATCATCCAGAGACACAGAGGACATTAAAACCACTTTCATTCTGATGTGAAAAATCAGTGAGGTGCACCTTTACAGGGGAACACCACTTGAATGAAAAATTCCAGTATGTCATTTCCATGGCTGAGGAAAGTTTAATCAGTGTTTGTGAACTTGAGCTACTTTCTCTCAAAGCCAGAAACCAGAGTGGTATGAAAACTTGTTACGTGATCAACTGTGGTTAGTATCATCTGTAACATCTTTCCCAATTCATTGTCTATAGAGCAGCTCCTGACTTTATTCCTCATAACATCACAAATCTATATTTTTGGACTGTATTAGACCACAGTGAAACCATGTATTGGATTAAAAAATGGCTTCAGTTCCCCTTTAACATTAAAACAGATACTCTATTGAACAATATGTTTCAGCTGTATGACGGCAGAGGTTCACAGTAGTTTAATGTTCTCCTGGTTGCTGTGAAAACGTCCAGCCTCTGAAGGGACAGTACAACACATGATGTCTTTCCACAGTTAACTTAATTTGAAGCAGATCCAGTTAGATCCTGTGTGAGAGGCAACAGCCTCCCTTACAAGAGTGTGATGGCTGATTGCATCATCCCAGTGTCCTTGAAGCCAACTAAGAGTAGAAAAGCCAATGACAACATCATCCTCACCTCTATGATCTTGATGAAGCGGGGGAACACCGGGTTCCTGCTCACAGCGATCAGCGGCACATTAGGAAACACCTCCGGGACCATCATGGGGGTGAGAGCTGTCATCTGGGGACCGTTGTACGGCGCTCCCCCATCTCCCCCTGCCTCCTCTCCCCCAGAGCCTGCACTCTCCCCGCCGTCCTCCCCGGAGAAGCCAGCACTGGACCGGTTCCCGAACATCCTCTCCTGAAGCATGTAGGGCCGAGGGGTCGGGGTGAGGAGCTCGGTTCGGCCGCGGAGAACCGCTCCGACCCGCATCCACCTGTGAGGTCTGGGGGTCAGCCTGCAGCCAGCTGTCATCGCTGTGCTGAGCGGGATGTGACGGCTCTGGGCGGATGTGTCGGTCAGGAGGGAGCGGCTGCTGCCCGTCCTGAACACACCGGGCCAGTTTAGTTTCCCTAAAAGAGCCGAATTTCTGTGCAGCTGTTTGGCTGCGCCGAACATCTTCATGCACGCCGCCATGTTGATCTGGAGCTTTCTACAGCATGTGAACCACCTACTTCCGTCAACGTTTGATGACGTAGGCTAATCACATAACATTGCGTCATGCGATTAGATAAAATAAAAAATATAATTTGTTTTCATCGCTTGTCTAAAACACAGTATTGAAGTGTATGTCAAGACTGAAGCAATCCAAGAAAATGCTTTCTAAAAAACAACAATGAATCCTGTGTGTTCTGTAACAGATGTAAGAAAAAGTTGTTTTTTTCAGCTGTAACTTCATGGTCAGATTCTGGTCCAGTTCTGCCATTTCCAACATAAACAACATTTTATGCTCTCTGTTAAAGGAGCCCACTAATCACTAAAGATTAACTTTATCATGATGTGATACTTTACCAACCCTCTGTAATTTCATAAAAAGCAAAAAGAGTATACACACAATTGAATACATGTTTGAAAATACTTGTTCCCTTTTTTCCTTCTAAAAAAGTAACAATTTATTTATGGTGCTTTATTTCATTCATTTTTTCCTTATTGTTCTTGTTCTATTTGTATTTCCTTTATTAAAGACTGATTATACTTTCCATTCCTCCCAATCCTTAACATTTGACTGGGTTGCAATGGAAAACTGTTTTGTATTAATAATGTATCTGGGAGAAAAAAGGCTACAGTTGAGATATTATTATTATTATTATTATTAATCATAATAAAAATAATAATAGTGCACATTAAGAGTAACAGGGCAGCCTGGTGGTGCAGTGGGTACCACTGTCACCCACAGCAAGAGGATTTCAGGTTCAAACTTGCTGGCTGGTTTGGGCTCTTCTGTGTGGAGTTCGCATGCTCTCCTCGTGTCAGTGTGGCTTTTTATTGGGCTCTGGTTTCCTCCCAAAGTAAAGGGACATGCAGGTTCATTGATTGCTTCAAAAAATCATGGTTGTTTGTCTGGTGACTTTTCCTAGGTGTATCATACCTCTTGCCTAATGTGAGCTGTGTTCAGTTCCAGGGTACTTGCCCATGTACGCAAATCTTGTGCAAGGTCTGCAGTTGGTGGATCTACTTCATAAAGTTGCTGTCCCCCTCTTTCATGTCCTTATTACACTGGTGGAAAAGGTGGGAGTGTTGACTTAAAAGAAATATTTTTCTACAAGGTTTGAAACCTGCATCACTGATGCCCTTGCTACTTGCTAGCAGTCTTCTTTTTCACTGCCTATATTAGTACACTGCTGCATTTCTTGGGACATGAACCCTCTCTATGCATCAGTAGAACAGCGTGAAACCATTGGTGTGTGTGCAAATGTGCACCTTATGGGTGGTTTACCGGGCACAGGCCCTGGGGTCCACAGTGTCAGGTGAAACCCCAGCCTTCACTCGCAAAATGTCACTCCAATAAACACATACTGACGAGGAACAGACCAACCAAATAATAACCGAATAACCAAATAAAGGCCACACAGAGATGCAAAGGAACCCCAAAGATAAACAAAATGACAAAGCAACAAAAAAGGACCAAAAAAGACATAAAATTACATTAAAGAGACCCAAAAGACAACAAACAGATACAAAACAATCACAGAGAGACATTAAATGACCTCAGACACAACATGACTATTAAAGACAGAGTTAACCTCAAAGACACACCAAGTAACCACAAGGAGGCACAAAAGCACTAAAAAGACGCATGATGACAACAAAGAGATGCAAAACCACAAACACTGTGTGTCTTGCTCCCATGTAGGAGAGGTGCTGGGGCCCTTTGCATATCTGTGCCCAGGGGCCCATTGTCTCATAATCCATCTATGGTACATCCGCCTGCATGTGCACAAGAACAAACAAGAGGGGGACCCACATGTAAAGCATTGTTCCATAGCGCTACCAGTGGTCAAAATCTCCACAGGGTGCCTTCAACAAAATGTGTGTACTGCTGCACTGCCTCATCTTTACACTACTGACCTGCTCAGATATTGAACTATATCTACCTGAATTTACAACATCATGTCATGTTGGTGAGTAAAATGGTTTATTTGGCCATTGACTTGTGGAATAAATACTTAAAGATTAACATAAAATCAAAATACATACAAATGAAATTCATAAAGATTAAACAGAAATTTAAAATAAGTAACTTTTTTTAATCATCATCTTCCTCATCATCTTCATCTGAGGCCTCCATCTCTTCCTGGGCATCTTGCTGCTCCTCTAAAGCGTCCTTCAGCATCTGCTCGTCCTCCAGTGATGGGTCCAGGGCCTCTGTGATCTCTGGTCCGCTGGGATATTCTTTCTGTGGCAGAGGGGGGACGGATGGGCTGTACCCTTCCCCTGCATACTTCAGCCCCCATCCGACATATATGTTCTCAAACTTCCTGAAGTAGGAGACAGCACATGGTGGTTGTAAATTTCAACATTGCCTTGAGGATACAGTGAGAAATCAAACACATGAAGTAAGAATGTCCTTATCTTTCCACTTACTTTCCATATGCATATGCATAAGCCCCTGGCCAGAGGTTAGAACGCAGCACAGCTACAGCATGCTGAGCGGTGAGAGTGGAGGACACCTTGGAGGTCCAGGGAGGAGTGTTGAACAATTCTGAGAGACATAAATATTAAAAAGATTTAGTTGCCTTCAAGGACATAGGTTTGGTTTCAGAAGAGGAGGCCCATGGGTTCACCAACCAAAAGGGGGAAAAAAAAAGAAACTGTGCATTGCCATTCTAGTGCGCAAAAGGTTTTCTAGCATATAGAGCAGCCTATATGGCACTGCATCACTCCTTCTCAACTTTAAGACCACCCTGGTAGGCACTTAATCATGTTTTATCTACCTTAGGGGCATACAAGAGGGCACTTTTGCTGCAGACACTACATGGAGGTAGACTGGGAGCTAATTTTAAAATTATATACCACTAAACTTTCAATCTTAATTGTATCATGTTGTTACCCATTTTCACTACTCTAAGCTAACAACTTCTATATTTGACTGCATGGTGAGACTAAAGTAGGTGAGCAGCAGCCTGCAGTGTCTCATACAGGTTGCCAGGCAGCAGCAGGGCACACCTTTAATGTAGACAGGTGAAACATGCAACTTTAATTGCATGAAGCCTGACAGAATGTGAACTGCATGATGTTTTTCGGTTCTGAAATCATGTTGAGTTTATCAACATTTTAATCCCATCCTGACCTTCATGTGGATTACAGCAGCTTGACAGTCAGAGGACGCTGTTTGAGAGGTTTTACTGAGTAAATCTACCTGAAACTGGATTTAGAAAGTATTTTATAACATTAAGGCAACAAGTCACCCAATCCCCAGTGGAAAGTAGATCCTCGGTAACCTTTCCTCCTGTTTTGGCAGCAAAATGTCCAAAGTCAAAGACTGACCTGCATCTTGGGAGAGGGGGGTGAGCAGAGGGGGTCCAACTTCTGGCTCAGGCTCATCAGGCTCATCTTCCTTCTCCTCAGCCTCCCCTTCCTCATTGGAGTCATCTTCTGGTTTCACAGCCAGTTTCACCCAAGTACAGCGGCCCTAGAGCAGACCATAGTCACACATTAAATACACACACTAAAACTAAAATCAGATGAGAAAATGGTCCATGCACCTGTTTCGATCAGTCTCGTACCTGCTGCAGGATGTGCTGCACATGATGAACCCATGCATTCAAAGACTCAGCCATCTCAGCAACTGGAATGCCCTCAAAGTCAGGATTCACTTCACAGCTGTCCCGGGGTGACTCATCTTCCTCATCACCTTCCTCCTCCCCAGTCTGGAAGAAGCCCTGGGGGCTCACCTGTGTGCCAGCAGAGATGCGAGCGATCTGTGCTCTTAGATAGTTGGCTTCATTCCCAGGGAAAGGCGGGTAGCTGATAATTGGGCTGTCCAGCCTCCCAGTGAAGAATTTGCGAATCTGGCGAGCGACAGTGATCTGCGCAGGACTGACTGAAGGGAGTTTTACCCAAGGAAGACCAGGCTCTTTGCACACGTAATAAACATACTTGTTAGCACCAGTTCCAAGGGGCTCCTTTGGCACTGCTGGTTGGGGTTTATAGGTTGACTGAGGAAGTGGATCCATCTGAAAACAAAGCCGAACAATTCATTTCACTTATTTTCCTTGAGATTAAGGGACACTGTAGGAATATCCTTTCCAAACAAAGTACCAGAAGTAAAGGAGTTGAGAAACAGGGAGGCTTTTAACTAAAGCAGGAACGTTGTAATAAAAAAAAAAGCCTGGTTCTCTATGAAGATGTTGTAAATAAAGGGCTCTGTCACAGTTTGGGAATAAATGAAGATTGTTTGGTACATTGATCGAGTACTTTCACCTTCCTCACCTCATTCTCTTCAGTCTCTGCCTCTCTCTCCTCTTCCTCAGCGCTCTCCTCCTCCCCCTCCTCCCCCTCTCTGTACTCAACTTCAGCAACGATATAGCTGCCCTCTGTTCCCAAAATCTTGCCCCACAGTCGGCAGCGTAGCAGCGCCTGCGTCTCAACAAGCTGCTTGAGTGCAAGGAAGATCCTCTGCATCTCCTCTCTGCCCAGACCCACTCCAGCCTGCTCCAAGTAGAAGCCAATCTCACTCACATTAGGAAGAGGTGTTTCAATCTGATGAAGACCAATGGACAGTATTAAATGACATAAATTCAGCTTCATATAATGAGCGACACTCAATAAATAATGATTCAGCACACTATATTAATGTTACACAGGTAAACCATATTGCCCTTTATATGCCCTTTCCTCTTCAAATCACCAAGACTAATGTATAGTGTAGGTTTAAGTTGCCAATACCAGTTCCTCCTCCTGGTCAGCCTCTTCTGGTCGTGAAAACAGCACACGCTGCTGCTCAGCCAGCAGCTCAGCAGCTGTAGTCTGCGGAAGATCTCGCAAGGTGCTTTGCTTGTCTTTAAATAAACCACGCTTCACATCCCGACTCATATCCTCAATCACATCAACCGCATTTTGTGGTTGCTCATCCATCACTTTCATCAGCAACGAAGTGAGGTGGTCATAGCTGGAACATAAAGAATAAAATCAGTGGAGGCTTTCTGAGTGTTTGACCATCTGATGATCATTTTAGACCACATCTAACCAGATATATAATTCACACATGTAAGCACCTACATTACAAATTTGCCTCTGTACAAAACACAGACATTTACCTTGGAGTGACAGCATATATTTGTTCTTTTGTATTATGACCACACACTGATAGTGACAGCCACTCTTTCTCTGTGCTAGAAATAAACTTGAGACCCTGTGAGTGCTTCTTTATAAGCTTCAAAAACACTGTACATGTGATTGAAAAGTTTTCCATGGAGCGTTGCCTTACCGATGCCAGTCATCATTCTGTGTGTATATTAGCAGCAGGTTTCCTGATTTATTTGTTTATGGACTACTTTTTTGTTGACTGCAGTCATGTGAGCCACTTTGTGAAAACCCAGTCAAGTGTCCATCAGTGTTGTTACAGTATCAGTGCTTGGAGTGGCACAAAAGGACAGAGAATGACTTGTATTGCAGGATTTAGCATTTCTCACACTGTTTATAATACCAAGAAATATGATAGAACCATTTCCTTAATAACACTGGATTTCTGCTCAAACTCTTCTTGGCTATAACAATTTAATTAAATCTAATTCAACAGAACTTTATGTATCCTGAAGGAAATTCCTGTGCCAGAGACTGCCTCAATTACAATAACATAAAATACAGCAACAATAATTAATGGTCACAAACGAGTAACAACCAGTAACAACCAGTGGGTTCCTCAGGCCAGGGTCACACACTGGGCCCAGTTTTTAGAACAGTATGAAATATCAGTCAAAAATATTCAAAATATACCGGATATAAAGTGTTTAAGGAGTAACATAACTTTAAGATAAGTACATGAGTTACTAGAATTGAACTAAAAGGGTGGAAAAATGCAGACTATGCCTGATAATCAATGTTACATTGTATATGATATGGCAATTATATTTGATATAACCATGAATTCTTACATCACTGTACTGGAAGTCACATTCAAGGACATTATAACACACTGACAATTTCCATTTATTTGACCTCTCATAATTTCTCCTTTCGGTGTTTGCTGAAAATTCAGCACAGTCTATTAAATTCCAGTAAACATTTTTCCTTGAGGTTTACGAACAGACTCCATTGAGTCCTATTGGGAATGGCCCTGACTAGGACCATGCACAATTTGTGATTAAAATAAAGGAAAAGTCACTCCCACAGTTAAAAGTGGAAACATATGGATAACAATAGAATATTTTGGTGACATATCATTTAAAACAAGAAACATTTCGTACTTGATGTGTAACATATAGTTTAATTTAATAAGTAGGCTTGCGTTAAATGTGGCCTATGAATTTATTGAGATTATTTGAAATTCTGCTTTTTGACTGGTTCATGCACCGGTACCGTAACTTCTTGAGTAGACCAACGGCAACTGCTACCGTGGCCGTGTTTTTTGCTAACAACCTGACCGCGGTGTTAACAGAATATGACCAACCGAGCGACCTTGCTAACCTGACTCTGCAGTCATGAGGTACCAACACAACACTATAATAATTAATCCGTTACTTACAGGTTCAGGTTGCTTTCAGTGCTGTTTTTCATCATGAACGCTTTGAGCGAGGCAGCTGACTGCAGCGTCTGCTGAGTTTTGTCTCGGTTTTCATCCGCTGTTTCCATCTTTCCTCACCTCAGTTTCAGTCATGTGTCTCTAAACTAGTACTTTACAACACACTGATTGTCAGTTTAGATAAAGGTAGAGTAACGGTATCTACAGGACTGAGGGAAAACGTTTAAAACTTGTAGTTGGCTTGTATTTACAGTGCAGTAAGTGCCGGTAGGGCCAAACTTCACCAGTTGCTATGGTTACTGTAACAGAGAGGTTCCTAGGCTCGCGAGAGCAGCGCGAGCCCACTGAGCTGAACAGGTGTCTTCTTTGACTTCATCACCTTTTTATGTCCACTAGTCTCATGTAAATAAAACATGACAAGAAGACTGATCATGCCATCAGCGCCATGTGTTTATAGGTGCTGACATTTGATACACTGGTGTTAAATAAAAGTGGATCAGTCAAGATGAATGAGAATTTCTCAAGCTGTGGTCCAAAATATTTCAGTTCTCTTACGGACTGAGAACAGCAACAGTGGTGGGCTTTGGTTTAGAAAGCTACCACAGAATGCACATGAACTGGGAAAAAAATAAAATAATGTCCACCTAAGCTACTGTTTTGCTAGTTCCAGTCACACTTTGATTAACAACAGTAAAATGCTGTAATGTTTCTTCACTCATTCATTCAGGGATTCCCTTTAATGTGTCTCTTCTCTCTAAGTATACACAAACACAATAATAGTAGAAACAACAGTTAGAAAAAAACATCAATTGATTGGAACTGAACACAAAGATTGACACCACATTGCTGTGCAGAGAACTTGTGCTGTAGGACTGAACAGATAAAAAGGCTCGACAATAAAATAAATGTGTACAGCATTATTTTAATTTTACACACAGTACACACGTGGATACAAGGCACAAACCGAAACCTGTGTTCCAAAGCAACCAGAGCAGCGTGAGAGAATGAGGTTTTATTTCACAATTTCTATCATCCCTTCAATGAGGGATGTGTATTCCCCACCATACTGTAACTCTACAACAGAGACACTGATAGATCTTACATAATTTATTATAGCAAAATTAGTCTGGCTCACAGGATGTAGCCTGTGTGTATAAGTCTGCCACTGGCTGCCTATTTCAGACGGAATCTCCCTATTCTGCAAAGGCACCATCTTTGCATCCTGTGCTTAGGGGCGCCCCAGATGATTGTGATTGGTTTAAAAAATACAAACAACTCTATGTTTTTTTTTCCTTACTGTAGAATTCTAATGGGTGCAGCCAGACCTATATCCAGCAATGGCTTGGCGCTAACACAGAGTGTGGCCGTAGGTCTGGCTATATGAGGCTATAGCAAAATGACCTTACACCACGTAGTGCAGCCTGGATCAGAACCAATGCCATAAACTTAAAACAAGTCATATAGCCCTGTCTCATTTTCATTCTGTCAGACTGAATGATCACATACAGCTCCCAGAAAAAAAAGGATTAAGAAAGACTAAAGTAACACGCCTTCAGTGGAAAAGCCCATAAAATCAGCACATCAATCCCACAGGCTTTCAACCTTCAGCCCAAAGCTGACCAGAGAGTGTGAGCATAGTGGAGGCGCTGTAGTTTTCACAAAACTCCAAATGACAGCAGTGAAGACGTGTGCAGTTGCATCTTGAAGGGGGAAACAACACAGGACACTTTTCCTTTCTGCCCCCACCACACAGCAACACCCACACACCCCAAACAGCTCACCATCTCCTGCATGCTTTACAGTTTCATTTTTTGGTTTTTAGCGCCAAGTATCTTTTATACTGTGGAGCTTGATCCAAGAGGACCCAATAGTTTTATTGATGCACTGAGTTGTCCTGCCACCTCTGCTGTATGAGATATTATATAGTACAGAGAGGAGTAAATGCGTTAAAAAAGGGATTTCAGTGAAGTGGGAACATAGACCTTTAACCCTGTAACCTGACGAGTCCATCTGCATACTGGAACTGATCACTGTTTTCGTACTCCAGCATATCCAGAGCGACCTCACAGCTCTCCTTGACGACACGTTCTCCATCTCCACGATATTGCTGCAGCACAGTCAGACACTCCTCTTTGCCGATGGACCCGAGAGCCTCTGCGGCCTCGTGTCGGACCATGGGGTTCTCACCGGAACGCTCCAGAGCTGCGCGCAGGGCTGGGACTGCGGCCGGGTGCTGCATCTGACCCAGGACATAGCCGATCTCGTGACGGAACAGAGCACTGGAGCACTGCAGGCCTGCAGACAAAGACAGTGGAAGAGAGGATGTTTGTCAAGCACACCAAACGCTGTTCACATGGCTGCTTCACTGAGAGGCAGGCTGCATGTATGACACTGGATTGTTTTGGTTTTTTTTTCCAAATTTGCATTGAAACAGTTCCACAGACTGATGACTGCACAAATGTTTCAATTCACAGAGAGATCCATGCTTTAAATTGAGGTCAACATGGAAAGGAACAAACATACTGGGGGTGTCCCTAACGAAGAATTGTCATAGTCGAATCGGATTTGACAGATTTTTCCTTTAGCCGATCAATTGTCGAATCATGTTGTTTTCCCCTTTATTGATTAATGAGCTCATCTGTGTCAGTTTCCGCTCCAGAGAAAAGAGCTAAAACACCCAAATAAACAAATTTAATTCTTCAGTTGGCATAATAAGATAATAATAATAAAAGTAAAAGTAAAAACGTTTTCCTTCTTTCTGATGTCAAGTTACTTCATTAATCAACTCAGGTTCATACAAGTTCATCCACACGGACCGTGAGTCACCGCTCTCAATCTTCAGACAAAAAGTAGCCGAATAAAAAATCAGAGCAAACAATCAGCGGTGAAATTAGTGTCAAGACACTTCAGGTAAACGAATAATCCTTCACAAAAGTTTGATTTGAGAGCACAAACCTCCTCCAAAGTGTTTGTTTATGTGCTCCCCCACCATAAATCATCACCACATGATTCCCGAGCGCGGCACCACTGCTGCTCACCGCTCCCTCAGGGGATGGGTCAAATGCAGAGAACAAATTTCACACACACTCAGGTGTGTGACAAATCAGTGGGACTTTAACTTTAAATCACCACAGGCCGCGATGCTGCTCTGATGGTCCTGTGGCGCACTCATTCACCTCAGTTTATTTGGATCGAGCAACTGGGTGATTTATTCATGTGTAGTAATGATTATGGCTACTGATTAAATGCACGCGTCATTTTCAATATTTTATTAACAGAAATTAGACTGATGTTTGTATCAAAACAGGCTATATATCATGAATTACTACAAAACAAATACATTCTATGTCAAATCAAAATGTTTAGCAGCAGTGAGCACCCCCATATAGTCAGAATGGTACAGTCTTGTTTCATAACCGCATTTTGCGATGATTCGACAGCGAGACTGGCAGTCGAATCAGACTTCTCCGAATCAAATCACCAAATCATCGACTACTCGGGGTCACCCCTAGGTCATACACAGTGATGCAAAGATAAAACGTTGCATTGTATCCTACCTTCTCCCAGTGCCAGCACAGCCTCCTCATTGCCCAGGTTCCGCAGGGCAAACATGGCACGGTAGCGCTCAAAGAGAGGCAGACTTTCATCCAACAGTATAGATCGCAGCTCCGACACACTCTTCCTCACTGCTGGAGGAGCCGGGTCTACTGAGCAGTAGGGGTTCTTATCTGTGTTTCCATCATTCAGCTGCTTCTCGCCTCCACTCTGCAGCCACTCCAGCCGACGAACAGCCAGCTGACACGTCTCTGCAACCTGAAGGCAGCAGACATGACATTTACAACAGGTTGTATGCCTCATGCACAAGTTTGTTTCCACATTTCAGACATGGGTCTTTGTTGATATGGACCCAAGACTGTAGGAAAGTCACAACACAACCCCAAGGAGGATGAAACACAAGTTGTGTTTGTTGAGGCATGGTAGAAACATGTGTAATGACATCTATTTGTCTATTTCACTGACAATACAATGAATTGTGATTTGGGGGCAAAAATAAATCACACTGCAAGCTGTGATTTTCATTAGGAGTCCATGTACTTAACCCCTTAAGGACAGGTCCAAGGGCTACCAAAAATAATTCAGTTTGTGTTAACATTCAGAAGATGAAATAGTGTAAAAAAAACTTTTTGAAATATTTTACATGAAATAAATTGATGACGCAGTGACAATAAATGTCTTAGTGTAATATGTACTGTACAAACATGCACTACCTTGACAAATGAGTGCTCAAACTTCACGAGAATATCAGACAACATCTCTGTGTTCAGTGAAACAATGTATATTTATTTAGAAATTTGAAATTTTGGTAAATATTCAAACTTTCCACTACTACTATTATTCTAATGGACCTCCATTTAGACTCCAACGTCTGTGAGGTTAGTTACAGGTTAAGTGTCACGGTCCTACCTCTATGACAGGATCCTGACTGTACTCCTTCAGCAGGTCCAGAACCACAGGATCGCCAATTGCTCCCAAAGCCTCCCCTATAGACAGACACACACAGTCAGAGTGACAGACAGGCAGACACAGATACAACACTGTTGCCTCTAGCTCTCATGCAGCTCAAGTATTTGTATCCTGTGTAACTGAGGAGTCAATACATGTTATGTAATGAGATGCTGTTAATGTGCTAACTGGCTGACTAATGACTTGAATCCATCCTGCCAGACTTCCAATTTCCAAACTAGCACTACCTGCTGGTATGAAGAGTTATTTCCTCTAACGCAGGAGCAGAACGTTGGTGCTAGTTAGCTGTTGGCTGTAATCTTAGTGGTATGTGCCATGTGCAACATTTTTGCTGAGAATGCGGTAACGTGATACGATGCATCAGTCGGCCTTCATCGCCACTAGTTTCTCGATGTCAGTTTGGTGTGTCTGGGCCTTCATGTTCAAAGAATCACAGGCATGCCCACACATATGTGTTAATGCACAAAGACATAGAGCAGATGAAAGCACATGTGTGGTGTGGTAAGGGAACTGCACAAAGCATGAGCACACGTATGCATGTGTACTTTTAGTACATATACAAACGTCATGTGTTTGCAGTGAACTGACTCTTCACCCAACATAGTGTATGCTTGCGTGCATGTTTACCTGCTTCATGCCTGACCATCGGTTCCTGCTGTGTATCTTTGAGTACTGCAATCAAAGTAGGGATGGCCCGTTTGTCCTGCATCTGTCCCAGGCAGTAAGCCAGCTCATGCTTCAACAGGGCCGACTCGTCAGTGAAGGCCTTACTGATCCATTCTATAGCTTCAGCACCTGACACACAGGCATAAATCAGTTCACACTATAAAAGATATAACACAGCTGTATGTGCATGATGTAACTTGAGCAAGAGTCTTTTTGTTTACACAATTTGTCATTGTCAAATACTCAACATTTTCACATATGTGTGTATGTTTTGTAGACATGTGTTACCTCCCAAGTTCCTCAGGGTGAATAAGGCTCTGAACCGTCGGGTTAGGTCCACTCCAGAGTCTGTAAGAACCTGTCCTACTGCTGACACCTGTTCCACACTGGTCATATTGCTGCAAAGGGAGACAGACAGCTTTATGTGTTAGGTTTTATGATGTGCAAACCAGATCATTTTAACTGCTCCTTCATTTAACAATTTCAAACTGATGTGCTGATCAAAAATGTAAAGCTGCAAAGTTAAGTCTTAGAGGGTCCAAAGACAGAGGGGTGTTGTACGCTGTAAAGCCCAACGAGGCAAATTAGGGTTTGTGATATTGGGCTTGGTGGATAAAATTTAAACTGAAACTGATTTGAAAGTATTGTTGGTACAGCCCTTTGAGGCATGCTTTGTGATTGGGTTATAATGAGCTTACACCTGACCTGACTAATCTGTATAGCACTTCAGGTTGTCTTTGCGTATGAAATATGCTTTTTAAATAAATTTGCCTTGCCTTAGAATCTATACAGCAGTTAAGCAGCAGCTATTTAGATATTTGATAAACTGTCATTTTCAAGATTTAAAAAAAAAAAAAATCACAAACATCAAAAACATGCTCTTGTTTATGCTTCTCAAATGTGACAATTTGCTGCTTTTCCTCGTCTTAACATGATACTAAATTGATTATATTTGGTGTTGGACTGATGTGAAGGGAATTGTAATGGTTCAAACAATCACAGATTAGCTTTGCTCCCAATCAGTACTGTTAAATGGCATGTCAGCGTTGTTATCCCAATCTGTGAGACCACAGTAGAAATGCATATAAATATGCATACCATATCTCTCATATGAGAATATCTGTTACTTTTCCCAGCTGCATATTACTGAGAATGTCATCCTTTTGAAAGTTGTGTGTGGATAGCCACACAAAGTAAGTAAATTTATATCAACTAACCAATCCACTCAAATGAACTAAGATATTCTAACATTTCAATATGATCATGATGTGATAAATAAAAAATAAAGCTAACTCTAAAATAATCAAACGAATGCTGAAATCAATTGAAGTTATTTCACTGGTGTACATTAGTAACATCAGACAAATCTCATCACATATGACGAAATGTTAGACATAATATTAAATTATATAATATTATAAATACAAAATAAAATAGGAGGACTCAGACTTAAAGAGCTCATTAAAAGTTCAATGGTACAGCTACACCAAGCTGCCACTTACTGTGTTATATTCTACTGTAACATAACATTGAAGAGGAAGAAGTGGGTAAAACATATCGTTAGTACCTGTCAATAGTAGCCCACAGCTCCAGCTCCATTACCAGGGCTACCAGCCACGTTTCAGGCTGAAGTTACAGCAGGGTTGTTACGTTACCAGCTGAGGTTATGAAAGGCTGACCGGGCTAAAGCTAACTATTAGCATCTGCGTTAAACCTTCACACAACTCCAGCAAGACATTTCTCACAAATAGCTACATGACACAGAACAATCAGACACGAAGATAACATACGTCCACAGCCAAACGTACTCACCTGAAGGGTCTACAGCCAGCTGATACTCAACAGGACTCTGGGCTGGCACAGATAACTCAATGCTGCAGCTGCATGTGGCGTCTACAACTTCCGTTAGCAAGTCGACTTAATTTTCTTCTTCTCTGGATTTTAATGGCGGTTATCACCCAAACAGTTGCACTATCGCCATCTACTGGATTGAAACGAAAATCTAAAAAAGCAGGACGAATAGCTGAGCTGAAAAAAGCTTAGGTTTGTCATTCTTGTCCTGCATGCTGCTCAGCTCGAGCAAACTGCTTGTTTTTGGTCACATTTTAAATGAGACATAGAATAAAGTGATTTTGATGAAATATCATTATTTTACGCTTAGTTTTTGGTTGTTTTTCTTCTGACTGAAGCGTTCGTCACACATGACGTTGGAAATTTGAAACTCCATCAATAATTTGTTTTTACAGTTTCTGGATGTGATAAATGGAGTAGTTTTGGTTTGGAAGGCATATTGTCTTTACAAATTAGCTGTAAAAAAAAAAAACCCAAAACATTTAAATATGTATACCCCTCCCCTAAGCCAAAATAGAATACACAGTCCCTCCCCAGTGCTTTAAAAAAATATATTTGGCATCAAACCACCGGCGCCCTCACGGAGTATTGAAATGTTGAAATGCAACCACTGGTTTCAATTGATTTAATGTAATTTTACCCTTAAATTTCAATGGATGAATGATGTGTAACATGTGCTCCATGTCTGCTGGAAGATTAAATAAACAAATGACAACATAAAAGGTGATGTCAGTGATATGTTCACAGCCAGTTCCCATTTCCCCAAAGAGGCCAAACAAATCTGTTAATGCTACCATAACAGCTACCATAATACAATTTTTCACTTTATTTGCTAAATACACACATAAATAGAATAGTGTATTTATGAAATTTATTTCTACCCAAAAAAGCCAGAGTTGAATGACATTCACAAAACCAAGCACAGACCACTGGATTACAAGGCCTCAGGCATTGTGATCAGAAGAAAAACACCACTCACCACAGATGTTAAAAAGAAAAAAAAAAAATCTTTATTTAAAAAAGCATATACCTAATTTGTGACACAAAGTAAATCAGTAAGGTAACATGAGAATGCTTCCTTGAACAGAGCTTCTATTACTTCAGCAGAGTATTATTTTAACCTGACAAAGAGACTCAACATGTTCATTTTTACTTGATATCTGATGCATCATCAACCCAGACACTACATGTCACTATAACCTTTCCAGTCTACAGCAGAATTGATGGTATTTCTATTCTTCACAAAAACTTTGGGGTTTGGCCCATGCTACCATGTCGACTGATAGCAGGTATGAAAGGTCAGAGAGGCAGTCAGAAAAGAAAACAAAGGAAATAAATAACAGCTGCTAATTTCTCGGGTCCAATGGTCCATGCAGACCTGCTGTAGAGTTCTGTTGGTAGATTTGGGACAAACAGTCTGCGATGGCATAAAGTTGCATTGTTTGAGAATCCATCTGGTTCAGGACTGAGGGTGGGGCTTTGTGTAGTCCAGGCAGACTGCTGTGGTGGGGTTCAGTCTAAAAACTATTGCGTCCCTCTGTTGGTCGATGCTGCTGAGCCAGCTTACCGTAGCCGCCTCTGGCTGGGTCGTAGTCCTGCCTGTACTCATCTCTCACCTACAGGACACAAACAGGAACGCAGCCAGATTAAGATCCGTAACATCAGAAAAATTAGAGAGCCAGTGCCTTCCACTTACATTTTCTTTCAAAACCCTGTCAGCAGCCACAGTAGAATAATTACACATTCATACTTATGACGAACAACTGTAAGGATCTTCACCTGTCCTCCAGATTTGCCACGTCCGTACTGCCGTCCCTCCTTGAAGCCGGCGTCCCAGTCTGTCCTGATGATACGGTCATCCAGCCGTGTGCCATTAATGAAGCGCATCGCATTTTCTGCGCCTGCACGTGTGTAGTACCTGTTACATCAAGGGTTAAGGTCTGTCGCAGGCTCCTAAACTTGCACAACATGCACACTTTAAGCGATAGTAATAAAACATGAGCTTATAACAATGTACAGTACTATGGTTATTGGCCAGGAAGGCAGATGGTTGACTTGGTATTGAAGAGTGTTTTGCGTTTGGTCTCTTAATTTTAAGGATACTCTACGAAGCAGAATCCACAGGCTGTCTTCTTGACTTTATCCAGTCCGATGATGATGCGCTTCACATCTCCACTTTTAGAAAACAGCTCGTGTACCTGCTCATCAGTTACAAAGACAAAAGTGAGAATTAAGATTATAAGACATTTCTTTTGAGCCTGGGAAGACTATCCTGGAGATACTTTGACCTCTGACACATATAAAATGGATTTAAAACTTATCATCAGTTCAACATAGTCCATTGGAAGCCCTGTCTCTGATTTTGAAGACAGACTGCAAAGGTAAATCATGCTCAAATTCACATAACTCACTAATAAGAGTCAAAAGACTTTGGGGAGCTGACAAAAGTCACAGGCCATTAAAAGACGGAAAAAAACATTTGTCTTAAAAGACCATAATGAGAATTACAATAACTGACAGACATCTGCGCAGGACTTTAACTAATGGTGAATCAGGAATCACAGTACGGTATCCTACCTGGTCCTCGGTGGTGTAGAAGGAGAGATTCCCAACATATAAAGTGTGGCTCTGCTTCAGCAGCTTCTCCTGTTCATAGCGATTACCCTGAAAAACACAGGTAACGTTGAAAATATGACTAAGCACCACTTCTGGAAAACTGAAGCGATTTTATGATGATAAACCCCAACCTATTTTGGCCACTCCCTTGTCGTCCAAAAAATAAACTCAGCAAATTCTGCATATGCCTTGATGTCTTCACACATGCACAAACACAAATCATATGATATTTGAGGCCTTCAGCAGAAGATCTTTTCTTTATCAGCAAGTTCAGCGTTGGCTTCTGATCTGTCTATCTGTAGTTATCTATCTAATAAAACTCTATCTAAAGCCTCTGTGTGGATCACCCTTTTAGAGATCATTTAGTGGTCTCGCAGTAGGATCTTTACAAAACGCCGACCACCGCCGGGCAACTGCAGCAAGCTGCTTTGTTTGAACGCGAACTGGACGCAACGTTAAGCTAACGATACTACACACGACGCTGAGGTTAGCAGTCGAAACACTTGAAGCTCATAACTGTAGCACAGTGCCGGACAATAAGCAAGGCAAAGAAAGCACCTCTGAGATGCCTTAAATCTAATCTTACAAAGAAGCAAAAGGACCCCTAACATCACAAAACATGGGCTGCCCGCTCTGCTGTTTGCTAACGGTTAGCTAACGAGATAAACCTTGCCGTTGATGTCTGCGTTCCTTATACATCTCCCCACTCACCTTAAAATGCTGGTCTCTGTATTGACTTATATCAACGTAAGAGTCGCTAATCAACGCATTTAACTTCACAGACATTGTGAAAAACTCGCAGAAAGTCGCTCCGCAGGTATTCAAGTATTACGATAGGTTCCGGTTTATGTGTCCGTCCTCTGAAGAGCTCCGGGTGGAACATGTTGCTATGAGATGTCTACATTACCTGCGTGGCGCCGCCTGTTGGTATAGTTTTCATTTACTAATTCTGTTTAATGTACATTATATTTAAAATAAAAAGTGTGTGTTTTTTAGATCTCACTCCACAAACGCATGCTGCGCTTTTACTTAACAGACTAACAACACTCAGATTTCGCCATCAACAACAACTTATGTCGAATAAATCCAAAATGTCCAAGTCTCTCCCAAAGAAACTGTCCAAAGTCACATGACAGTTGAAGCTGGCAGCACTGTTAGATGTGGTGCAGCACTATTGGCTGTTGCCCTTTCATTTAATACCATTGGCTACTGAAAGGACCAGTCTGAGTCTTGTCTTTCAGATATTTTTAAATATTTTTGGGATAATAATTTCCAACAATTTAGGGATATTTAAAATATGCAATTTTTTTACTTGCTTTTCATTTAACTGCTATTAGTGCATTTGTGTCTGCTTTATTATTTATGCGCGCAGGGCTTGTCCCAAACAGCATACAAAATTGTAAGCTGCAAAACTGAAATGATAAATGCTAGAGAGCATTTATGAAGTGTAATTACCAAAACATTTCAGTGCATAAATCAGACTTCACAGACCACCTTGTATAGATTGTTTAAGTCATATACATAGGCTCAGTGCACAACATTAATGAGACATACAGATCAAACTTATCTCTTGTTTTTTGTCCTAGAGTCAGGAGGCATTTGTCACAAATAAGATCTGTGAAACACCTTGTCTCCTTGTCCAAAAAAACCCCCAAAAAAACCACACACTTCAGACTGCAAATTTTCCCACAAATCAACATTTTATTTTTTTAATTCAAACATGTAAAGTAAGAGAAAAAAAACAGAAAACATTTATCACAATCCATCCCCTCCTGAGTTCTCACTAAATCAACAACTGAAATGATTTTGTCAAAAGAATGTAGAGATATGAATGAACCTGCTTATAAATCACAGACAATTAAAAACAAAAATGAGATGAGTTTATCATTAACCCGCTGCCAAATACTGGGTGTAGTTGCTCACTGTTGGTTCTTCAAATGTTTAGCAGGGCATACAGCACTACTTGTATCATATAAACTTCTGACCAATAAATCAGAGCACAATAAGCAAAGCCAGAGTAAGGTAAACAGTGGCTCTGCTGGGGGTTGTCAACTCTACTCCCAGATCTTCCATGTAGTCTTCATCAGAGGTCTCCATGTAATGCTACAGCAGCTCCTGGAACCTGAAAGAAAAATATAACATTTATTAAATAAAAGAGCAACAAGTATACAATCTGATTGTTTTTAGATTCATCTTTGGGAAAAAAAAACTGTTGTCCCTCACA
The DNA here is from genome assembly GCA_026686955.1 of Epinephelus cyanopodus. Lineage (NCBI taxonomy): Eukaryota > Metazoa > Chordata > Actinopteri > Perciformes > Serranidae > Epinephelus > Epinephelus cyanopodus. The sequence continues at coordinate 30,146,896 of CM048920.1, read as the reverse complement.
GAGGTCAAAGGTCAGGTTTGAGTAGCAGGTGGAGTTGGTAGGGATTCAGTGTGTTGCTGAAGAATGTTACAGTAGAGCAGATGCCTTATGTCTGGAGGGCTTTGAGAGTGAAGAACATTAAGACCTCAACCTTTAAAACACGTGTGCTGATTTTCTTAGAAAACAAAACTCAGGATTAACAGTGAATCAATTGTCCTTTTTCCCCCCACTTCTTTTCACTTGCAGCTCTTCAGCTCACTGTGGCTGCTCCTTGATATACTATTCTCAGCAATATTCAAAACTGATCCACTGTCAAAAAATGAACAGGTTTTGCTTTGTAGACACATTTCTGGCAAGTTGAATGCTTCAAATATGATGCAGCGGCAGTGAACAGGAAATGAGGAAGCAAGTGTCAGTTTGGTAGAGTAATATAACTCTGGATTAAATGCACTTGAAGCACTACAGAATGTTAAGGCAAATTTAAACCCAGTGCTGCAATGGTGGACCCTGCCACTAACAATAAACTCTGCTACACAAAGAGGTATTTACATTGCACTGACTGGCTTTAATTAAAAATTTAGACCACGTATAGTACCAAAAATGTGGTTTGTTTTCATGAAAATCTTACAGTGGAGCTTTAATGTGGGTTTTGATTCATTACCTAATCTTGATGTATGTGCTGAGACTATAATTACAGTTCAAAGGCATTGATTTTTCATTTGATCTTGAGCTTGCATGGTGCATGCTCCTAATTGAATTTGCATGTAATCAAATGACCACACAGGAAACCCGAGGCCAGGAATAATGGAGGCTTACATGATGCATAGAGAAGGTGATGAACTGGGCATCCAAAGGAGCATAAACTACACGTTTTTATTAACTTACGTTTTAAAGTTGCCTTATTTGCCCGCTCCTCTTCATCAAAGCTCGGATTTCCTCTCTATGCTGAGCAGCTCCACTTCAAAGATAAGCGTCGCTCCTCCGGGGATCTTTGGGGGAGCTCCTCTGTCTCCGTAGCCCAGCTCGGCGGGGATGACCAACTTCCTCTTCTCGCCCTCACACATGCCCAGCAGACCCTGGTCCCAGCCTTTGATCACTTGGCCGGTGCCCAGGGTGAAGGTGAAAGGCCTGTCGCGGGGAATGCTGCTGTCAAACTCAGTGCCGTCCTCCAGTTTGCCCGTGTAGTGCATGTTCAGCACATCTCCTTTCCGGGACTTGATGGGGCAGTTGTCCACTCGCTTCTTGATGCCGATCTGAAGCTTCTTCTTCTCGGCTCCGCTCACAGCCGCCGGGCTCAGAGACAGCACGGTCACGGCGAACAGCAGAATCACCCGCATGGCTGCAGTTCACTTCTGTTTCCACGTGTTGAAGGGATTAGTTTGGAGAAGCTGAAAGCTCCGTGTGCAAATTTTGTAAGGATGAATAAGGGGAAATGGGCTGGGAAATCTGTTCCCGAAAGCGGATGTACGTATGGTAGACCCGGACGTATTTCTTCAACTGTGTTACCAGCAAAAGTGTCCGGAGACCTGTTTGTCACAAGGCTGAAGATAGTTTCAGATTCGTATGTTAGGGCTCCTTTACATCACACTTTATGTTTCCTCGCCCCCTCTCTCCTCATGTGACCTGGAAATCACCCCCTCTGCTATCATGAATGATATTCCAATCCCTTAAATGCACCTTGAAGAGATGAGGAGAAGGGAGAGAGGAGCCATCTAGAGGAGCTTAGAGCGAGGAAACACCAATGAATCCTACACAGAAGTCTTTTATCAAGTGGTGTGACTACGGAGCTCCCCAAGGGTCATGAAGAGATTTGGTGTTTGTTTTTTTTTTTTTGTTTTTTTTGCGTACCATGGTGTACTCTAAGTTTTACATTGTGAGCAACTGGACTTGCTTAAGTGTCTTGAAGATGTTTCAGCTTTCATCCAAGAGGCTTCCTCAGTTCTGACTGAAGGTTAACATTTGTTTAGAACTGAAGAAGCCTCTCGGATGTGAGTTGAAACGTCTTCAAGACACTCAAGCGAGTCCAGTTGCCTGTGATGTAGCACTTAGGATGACCATGACCTGGATGACTGAGGATCTTCACCAACATGCTGTGATGTACAACGCCACACCTCCACATGATTCTTTATTCACACAGTTTATTCTCACACTGCTTTCCCTGTAGTGTGTGTAAAGGGATCTACAGACAATATCAAACAACACAGTCACATGAGATACAATATAATACGCCATCAACTTGTGAATGGTGAATGTAACACTTTAAAATATGGGATAATTTAATAGTAAAGTGTGGTGGCATCACACAAAGCAGCAGTTTGTTTTTTATTTTACAATACAGTTGACATACACACATTATTACACAGCTTTGTGGTATATTATTGTGCAGATAACAATAATGCTAATGAATAGAATGCCTAACTAATCATAACAAATAACACTGATCTCTACAAAAATTAGAAGATTCAACAAAAATATTAAATGGTTATTAAAATCCACAACAGTAATTATAGCTTTCTACTAATAATCAGCTCAGTGGCATAGTTACGATGAGCCCCAGTGCACACTACTATAATGGGCCCTGGTGCACGCTATCATGCACATATTGTCTCGTCACATGATCACAGACTTGACATTGGATAATATCAACATACATATTACCCACCAGTCATCATTTCATATCTGTACATAACAAAAATACCAAAGAAAATAAGAAATAATTAATTCAATGTACAATTTCTAATAGTTTAATATAGAATAGTTAATTTATAGTTATAGATTACTTAATTTATAAAATAGTTGATTTATAGCTAAAGAATAAGCATATTCTTTTGTTACAGATGCTTTTGAGTATTTTACAAAAAAAGAAAAAAGAAACATGACAGAGATGGGTTTGCCTTTTTAAAGGGTAGATATAACAAATGGCACTGATTTTAATTTAATGAAAGTTTGTTTTTGAACACAGGCATATTTCCAAGGTGGCAATCACTCATAAAGGTCCATTCTCCACCCGACACACTGGCTATGGTTACATGATGGCTCCTCATTCAGAATGAAATAAATCTGAATGAAATCATTCGGAATTAAAGTTTTTCCAGGTAGTTTACATGAGAAATATTTATTCTGAATGAGGGTTCAGTTTAATCGCCTTTATTCGGGTCTGCACAAGGTTTGCGGCAGGGAAGGTTTCTGATTGGATAGGGGGCGGGGCGGATGTTACGTGTTTACCTTTACCGGGAAGAAAACACTGTAGTCCTCGCTCCGGATAACAAGATGCTTGACGACACCGTTGTTAGTGCCTTTTTCGGGCTTGTTTTGCTTATATTCTTGAAGCAGCAGTACAAAAACAACCTTGTTCTGCTAATGCTTCGTCTGTTGAGGAGGAGAAGAGAGGTAGGAGGTCGAAGAAGGGAGATAGAGGACCGTGCTTTGCCGTATGGAAACAGGTGAGTGCAACAAGTCCGACTGCTCCAAGGGCAAGGAAACGAGCATGCGCAGAAAGACTGGAATGAACTTAAAGAGGAATGAGCGTTTACATGCACACAAAATTCTTTCATTCAGAATGAAAATGATGAAAAAAAAATGATGTTGCTAAAGACTGATTATGTCCAACAAGGAGCTCTCATTTGGCTCCATCCTCTTCCTCACCTCCTCTAGCATCTCGGTGGGTGGGACTAAACGCGAGGACAGGAAGTGAGGAGACACTTCAGCATGATGTAACGCACCCTAGGACTGGTGCGTTCAGGGGGAGTTTAAAAGAATCGAATCTGAAACTGACTTCAGCCTCGCTCCTCTCAGATTCTTATGTTATCCATTATAAGCTAACGTTACCGGTCACCTGGATCATCTGAAGTAAGTCAATTTCTTTATGTATAGTTACTAGTAATTACATAACCCTCTACATACATGACATTATGAGCTACCATCGACGACATGTATCTCCAGCTAACTGACGGTGAACATTTGGTGTCTCTTATAGGGCGGAAATACAAAAGTTGATCGGGACTACTAAGTTAGCTAGCTAAGCTAACGCGTCAAGGGTCTTTGGAAACCAGTCGACAAAATGCTCGCTCGTATGCTGTTTAACCTCCTCAACAACCTCCATGTCGTTGAGAAGCTGGCAGAGTCTCGTCCGATTCGCAGGGCGGCCCAGATCACAGCCTACGCCATCACCAAGGCTCAGATAGCCGGCCGGGACGCCTCAAAGCGGGTCCTGAGGTCACAGACGCTGCGGCAGGTCCGGGACGAGGCCGGCAGAGTCCCCGGGGACATGGGAGAGGTGGGCAGCCGCCTCAGGAAGGTCGGAGAGACATTTGTGAATGAAGTGAAGGAAGGATGGAAAGACGGCTCCAGACAGATCAAGAAGTAAAGGAGACAAACTGGCTGTGAAGAGACTGAGAAGCCACTGATAACTTCTGTGACTGGTTATTGATAGCTGACAAGTTCTCATGTCTCTGTTGAACCATCAGTGACTGAAGGAGAGCTGATGTATAAACAATCTGTCTCAGAAACACTACAGCAGTGTGGTGGTTATCTGCAGCCAGCACAAAGTGGCTTCATGCTGGACACTGATCAGTTCACAATCAGAAATGGTGGTTGTTAAGAATGTGAAGAGGTCCACACTGTCCTGCAATTTATGGCCAGATATTTTATGTTAAACTAAATAAATGCACTGTATTTACATCTCTGCACACACCTGGAAGTGTTCTTTTCATCTGTTAGTGGAAATGTGGAAACTGTCTGGGAGATTTAAGTGGAAGTTTGTGACAATGTGGAAATGTTAAGTGCACTTCTCCAGAGTAAATTCAGAGTTACTTCATTAAAATCTGATTCCCGACACTGCCCATCAGCCATGTCCTCTTCACAACAATTTATGAAACAAAACCACACATGATGCCCTGTTATTTTGTTTTGTTAGTTTGTTTTTTAGCATTTCCCTCCAGCCATGGCACAAATCCTGCTGCTTTCACAGATCTGAACATGAGGTTGTCTTGGTCAATATTTGTATTGGTCAAAAATCTATATTAGAGAAAGATGTGATGATATGTATAGACAATAAATTCACTGTTTTTGTTGAGTGTATAATAAAGCTTATAATTTATAACACTGCACTTTGATAGACTGTGTCAGTTGATATTACTCAGAATTGATATAATCTCAGGACATGAGGATTAAAGTGTAAATAAATAAAAAAAGATTCGGAAAATAACATTTTCCACGTTTCTAAACAGTTTTGTGTGCGTAAATGCAACAACTGAGCCGTGGACTAATGTTACGTACTGACCTAGAAACACAGTGTCAGACCTGCAGAGTCACAGAGAGTTAACTTCGTAGTTTATGGCCGTCAAGTTGTACCTCAAAGTCCATTTGCTTTCACAACTCCAACAACAGAGATATAAGAACATAGGAGAGAATTTAAGACTCAATTTAAAAAGCAGTGTCAAACACCTGCTTACATGAACAGCAGTGGCCTGGTCAGAGCATGTATAATAACTTTAATACCTGGCTCCATGTACCCTCGTATTTTCCCATCTATCCTTTGACCCTGACAAAACCATGAGCTAATAACCGTATACTGTACTGCCATGTAGAGATGCAATGACTGATCAATTAGCTGACTGTCAGAAAATTATTGTGCAACTATTTCGGTGATTCTTAAATCATTAGATGAGTTGAGCTTTTCAAATGTGAGGATTTACTGCTTCTGTTTGCCTTATGGTCTTATACAATGTAATATCTTTGAGTTTTGGACCAGTCAGCTTGCAGTTTACATCCACATCTGGCCAGACTCATACACAGTGAAGACTTCAATAAATTTCATAAAACATTTTAATCGCATTTCTTTTGGCAAACATGGATGCTTCACACACACCTTTAACCCAGCAGCACAGACAATCTATACAATCACCACTGGTTCAAGGTGGACACCCAAGATTAGTGTCACCAATTTAGTATCTGACCAAATGTCTTCGGTCAGAAAAGTGTTTTTGCCGAATATTGTGATGTCACAGTGGAGTTGACCTGTGACCTTTTAGATATCAAACATCACCACTCTCATTTTATCCTGTTAGACATTTGTGTGAAATTATGTCATGATTTTGTGAGGTCACAGTGACTTTTGACCAGCAGAATTTTCAATCTTGAGTCTGGATGTATGTGCCAAATTTAATAAATTCCCTCATGGCATTTCTGAGACATTGTATTCACAAGAATGGGACAAACAGATGGACAATCCGAAAAAATAACGCCGTCGGCCATGGCTGTCGCTGCGCAGTTTAAAGGCATAAAAAGAAACCTAAATTTAACACATTTTTATGCTGACCTTGTCATTTGGTTACTTTATTGATGAAACCAGTAGCTTTGGTTAAAGGCTTCTTACAGAACTGCTACATGACAGGGGTCTTTATGTGACACAGTTTGGAACATCTGCATCTGCATCATTAACAAGAGGTGTGGACTCAAGTCACACGACTTGGACTCGAGTCAGACGTGAGTCACAAATTTGTTGACTTTAGACTACTTGATAAAATCAAAAGGGACTTATAACGACTTGGACTTTAACACCAATGACTCAGGACTTCTCTTGGATTTGAGCCCTTTGACTTAAAAATACTTGAATACTACTTTTTTTTTTTTTTACACTACAAAGTCATAGTCACCCATTCACACACATTCCCACACTGGGCAAGGTTATAATGTACAAGGTGCCACCTGCTACTCAGTTTAAACGCACTTAATTTGTTTTAGCAATTTGGTGTTCAGCATCTTGCCCAAGTATACTTTGTCATGCAGACAGGAGGAGATGGGGATCGACCCGATGACTTGTAAAACCATGATTTGGTCCCGCCACCTTAATAATAATAATGGCACATTCTCATAAAGAATAGCTTCACAGTATGCATTATATATAGCTTTATTTCATTTGAACAAGCACAGAAAACAGCTCAAGTCAGCAGCTTTATGTAGCAATACTTGTGCAGACTCACTGGCCTGGCAACTAAATATTAGTTACATGTGACATCATTTCATATAGAAATAAATCTCTATCGGAGGAAGAGAAGGCATTAATTTCAGACAGCATGAGTCAGTACATATACACTGATATGGCATCTGAGCTTCATATAAAAATAAATCTCTCAATGTAGGGAAATACACATCCAATCAACATTTTAAAGCAGGAAGCAGCATCAGGCAGCAGGAAGTACAGTAGATATGACCAGAACAGGTAGGTTTGAGTCAGAAAGAGACATTTGGAGTGAGTTGTTTGGGTCAGAGCAGTGGTTCTCAACCAGGAGTCTGGAGATCCCCAGGGATCTTTGTGGGAGTCCCAGGGGGTTCCCCAGAAGTGAAGAAGTGAGCCAAGTGTGAGTAAGAGTCCTAAGTGTGACTATTCTGATCATAAGTTTCACTTCATCCATGATTATCTCTTCAACTGTGGTTGAACTGTAGAATTCTGGGCTTAATCATGTCTAACAAGCAAAAAATATTTTCAGATATAGGTCCCTGAAGTGAAATCTTATTACGTGGGGGTCTGCGACCTAATGTGTATCAGCATACGATTCCTTAACACAAAATAGCTGAGAACCAGTGAGTTACAGGCAATGAGAGCAAAGTATTTTAGGCAGAATAGTTAATTATAAACAATTAATTTCCTTTAACCACATTATATTCCCCTGACATCCTTGCATGACAAAAGATATTACACCAAATCTCTTCTAAAATTAAAATGGAGTTAATTTTCTTGCTCTAAATCCAACAAAATGCAAGTTAAACACCATCCTTGACTCAAACCATCCAGACAAACAAATATTCATTCACTCCCCAGCACAAACCACAGGATGTTTTCTTTATGTTCTCCCCAAAGCTGATGGAACCTGACCAATGTGTCAGAGTTACCCACTCCATTTGTGTCCAAATGCTTCGATAAAAAAAGGAGTGAAAAATGGCTGCAGGTGGAACGTAAGCTGACTATCTGGTACTAGAGCAGTTCCCATCAATAATCGAGAATAAAAAGAGTTAATGCAGATCAACTAAATTATTTATTTTCTTGTTTTTTCAGTGTTTGAGGAGAACACATGAAGCAGACAGACCTATGGACAAACATTCAGTCACTCATCACCACACTATCCCCAGCACAGCTCTGTGTGGAGGTAACACTATTGCATATTCACTGATATGGCATTAGCTTATTGTAGAAACACAGCCTAAAGTAAGGGAGGGTTGTGTTGTTTAGTAGTGCACACAGAGCTAGAGGCAGCAGAAAAAGAACAGCAATCTGATTTTTATATTCACATGAATTTTTTTTTTTCTTTTAGAAATTATGAGCTGGGTATAGGGGCTTTAAGTTCTAGGCTAAGCTAGGCTAAGCTAATCACCCTTGGGTTCCAGCTCCTGAGTGACATATTGATTGTCTAATCTTGGCAAAAAAAGTTAATAAGCATATTTACCCAAATTAAAATAAAAAGAGGGCCTGGTCACTGATCTCTCACTCACACAAAATAGATAGTAAAGGTAAAGTGCTCTAAGTCTAAAGACTCTGTGGTAAATCAGAAATTAAAAGATTATCTGTAGCTCATGTGAGGTTATTATCTGTTCTTTGTAAAACTAACTTTAGAGAGACAGGCATACACAACCCACTAGATCAATGTAACAGGTGGCAGCATACACACTGATATGGCAGCTCACCCTCAGTAAACAAAGTGGCAGCAACACCTTCTCTCACCATGTCTGATTCTCACGGGCTAAAAGTCCTTTGGCAACTTAACTCTCTTATCTGCCATAAAAAAGGGAGACAATGTGCTTCAATTCAACATCAGCACTATTTAAATCCAAAGGCAGCTCCGACATGCCGTTCTCTCATGTATTAAAATAACACACAATCAGGTAAAAATGATGCAATTTTAGGAGAAAAACACAGAATCAGGTATAAAAAGGTGTCTGGACAGAAGGGCTAAACTGGACTTGAGTAAGGCTAAGATGGGTGAAGGTTCAAATCTAAAGATCTCTGTATGAGAATTGGAGAAAAAAATACCGAAAAGGGGCCAGACATGAAGAGAGGCAAGACGCAGGAGTGGAAACAAGAAGACTAAAGGGGTAAGCGGTGAACAATAGAGGACGTAGGGGGGAAAGTGAGTAGGAAAAGAGGCTGGATGCCTGTGTCACATTACATCCACAGGTTGGTCAGCATGAGGCTGAACAGGGCCAGCAGCAGCAGCCGTGAGGAGGACATCACTGTAAGAAGAAGAGACATTTGGAATTATTATCATTTATACATAAGAAAAAAAAAACGAAAATCACCTTCATCGATCTGTCAATACTTTTTGATGATTAAGAATGATTCATCCCATCTCTGCACTCCGGCATTTTCAAAATTATACCAGTAAGCCCAAGAGGCTGTTTCATTGTTCATCCATTTTTCAATTACATGTCTGTATCTCAGACACCCCTGGCTGTATTTTGATGAAACAAAGACATTAGAAAGAGATATTCACATCGAAACAAGCTGACATAATTGTAATTGATTGTGCTGTCCACACAGTCGGCTTCAACATTAGCCTGTGCTGTAACATAGGCTGGCTGAATATTAAACAGTGATGAGCTTCTTATCAGAGCTTGACTGTTTTTTGGGGAAAAAAACCTTAATTGCTTTCTCCTCAAGAGTTAGATTGATATCACTCTTATGTCTGAAGGGTGGAGCTGGAACCAGGAGACAGGCAGGTTGGCTTAGCTCAACGACTTGAAAAAGTATAACGTTGTATAGAGTGTATAGAGTGTATAGAGTTGTTATCTGGCAGACAGAACTATGTGTGTAAGCATTGGTGGTTCTGAGTCCTGCTTGCTCCTGTGTCGTATGGGGTTCCACAGGGTTCAATTTTAGGGCCCCTGTTTTGTTTTTGTTTTTTTGTTGTTTTTTACTGCCTCTGGGTTCCATCCTTAGAAAGCATGGTATTTCTTTCCATTTTTATGCTGACGATAATCAGATATATGTGCCACTGTAGAAGAAAGATGCTTTCTCACTTAAACCTCTTCTGTTATGTCTCGAAGACATTAAAGCCTGGATGGCCCTGAACTTTTTAAATGTGAATGAAAAGAAAACAGAAGTGATGGTGTTTGGTCCCAATGGCTCTTGTGGACCCTTTCCTAAATTCCTAACTAATCATCAACCTTCACTAACGTTAGACAGAAAAATGTCTGCAAATTCCACCATAATTAAATTTGGTTTCTTAAACAGGACTCGATTTACTCTGGGCTTTGTCTTAACTGTCTTTGAACTTAGTCTTGACTCAGACTTGACCGGACCTGGTCTTGGACTTGACTTGGACTCAGTTAAGTTGGTCTTGATTACAGCCGTGTTCCACAGTGTAAGAATTTGCCTACTAACATCTTATAAGCTCGCTAATAAACATTATTAAATTTAAATTTAATAATGAAATTTAATAAATGTTTTTCCTAAAATATCCAACTATTCAGTTATGTTGATCCAAAAAAAAAAAAAAAAAAAAAAATTCATCACTTGCTGTGCAGCTGGTGTATTCAGTTAAATTAGAAATGTGTAAGTGGCTGTGGTTCATACTGCTATTGTCAACAAATGGCAACAAAAATTTGGGTTTCTAATTCAGCTTTAGTTACTTTATATTTCAAACATTAAAAACATCAATCATTTTGACTGACATTGGATCATAAGGAATGATTTATTTGTGGTTACCTGCAGTTGATGAGTTACACTCCATGTTGACCAGTGAGTCCATGTAGCCCTGGCCCAGCCACTCCTGGTAGGTCTTCCTGTCACCGACACCCACCAGGCGAACAGTGGAGTCTTTGAATATGAGATCTGTGCCCTCATAGGCCCGTGAGTCAAACATCCTGAAACCAGTACCTGTGTCACTGCCGAAAAATTCCTACAGGGAACAGAGAGACATGGAATAAACACCAAAACTGACCAATATAATAAATCACATAAATTCCAGTCAGCCACTCCTGTGAAATCAATTCCTGTGTGGATCAAGTGGAGCACTTTTGTTTTTGATGGTTAAACATTAACATTGTGTTTACACAGTTTTTATTATATTTCTTTTATACACTTTTTAAATTGTACATATTTTTGTGGGAGTATAGAATGAAGTAATGTAGGGCACATTCAAGGAAGGAGATGTTCTGTTTTTTAACAAGTAAACTCTACTAATATACTACTAGTTTCCTTGTGTTTAGCACTGATTTTATTTCACAGTCTTATACTAGCTTTACTTCCTCTTTGTTCTCAACTTTTCCCTAAAGAGAGGGAGTTATGCTGAAAGATAAACCTGGAAAATGAGGATCTTGTGCACTAACACAACACAAATTTAAACACAACAGAGTTAAACCCACTATTTTTAGTTTCTTGATGCATTTATCTATCTACCAAAATGTAAAAAAAAAAAAAAAAAAAAGAACCCTTTTCACAACATCTGTGTTTATCTTCTGGATTTGATTGTCCAACAAAAAAACTTGCTGTGATGCTCTTGGGCAGCAAAGTTCGAATTCTCAGATGTCAGAGCGTCCTTAAATGTAGCACGGAAAATGTATATCAGTGAGTCCTTTACTGTAAAGGATTACTCGTCTTAATCCAGTTTGAGGTCTTTGCATGTTGGTGGCTTATAGCATCTGACTCATTCACACTCTTACCTGTGCGCGGTCCAGGAGTCCATAGACGGCGTGGATATTGGTGCTGGGCCGAACCATTACAGCGTGGGAGGGGACTCTGGCCAGGTGACAGTGTCTGTACTGTGAGACCTCGGCTTTAGTGTCCTGAGAACAGAGCAGCTGGAAGTCTGCAGACAGGAGATCTGCTGCCCAAGATTCACCAGAGTTACCTAAACGCACAAAGTGAGGTGGTTAATTATGTCCCGTAAAACAATAAGACTCTTAGAAGGGGGACATTTTGTATAGTGGGGTTTCTTGTCTTACCATCAGTGTTTTGGAAGACAGTTGAATGTTTCACGAAAGCCACCTCTCCCTCTCCCTTCGCCAGACACCTGAATGGACACATAGACACATGTGTAACATAACTTGTCAAGTTATTGAAGGTGACAAAGGCTCCCCTGTTTTCAAAAGTAAAAGTCACAATAAATTTTCTGTAGACAGCTGACAGCTGGAGCACGTCTACAACTTGAATTATCAGTACCAAAGATGCTGCCTGAAAATATGTGGTTCTTTCATAAAAAATTAAAGTCTGTGTAGCCACTAAAAACTTCAACTACACTCAACTCCCTAACTATGTTACACTGTAAGTAACACTGAGGACACCAAGAAGAGAAAATTCTAGAATGTGAATACAGAGTTGGGAAAAACTTGTGTGTAACATGTAACCCTGATGACGTGCAGGGGTTTGGGATGTTACCTGAAGGCACCATCGTATCCATCATACAGGTCTTTTCCCTTCACACATTTGTTCTGTCCTGAGCTGTCGCCCACACACAGACCACACAGGTTGCTAGGGAAACCGGGCTGGTTGGCGCCCGGTACGCAGCTCTGCTTGAAGAACCCTCCGACCGCTGAGCATCATGGGAAACAGGAAAACAGAAGGAAAATTCAGGCTTTTGGACTAGATCTGTTTTATAACCTGCTCTACCAAAAAATACAAAAAAAGGCTCATTCCATTGATTGTACATGAAGTTGACTTTCGTAGGCCTACTACTCGGCCTGTAACCACAGTCATATAATGTTCTCAGTGGCTTTTGAGGAGCTTTGTCAAGTCTCAACAAATCATGTAATCTTGGATTGGGCTACAAACTACAGATTTTTATCAGAAAGGATGTGTAACAAACTGAAGGCGTGGATCTGCAGGCATGTCATCAGATAGCTCCCAACACTTGTATGATTGCATACATAAAACTATAACCATTAAATCTGAGTTTAATTGCAATGGACTATGGTTGATATGAGGCATCGTGTTCCAGTTGTAATTACTACTTGGGTGTTGGCACAAGTGCAATTTACACAGTATAAAACTCATAATTATGCTAACTCCATTATGCAAGACCTCCAATTTAATTGAAGTGCAATGCTAAATGGTGTTTAAGTGACACAAATCCACATATGCCTTAATTCCTAAGCTTGTGTGATTATTACTTAGCTGTTGACTCATTACATAATTCACAAAGCCAAACATGACTGTAAAAAGCTATGTTTACTGTTGGAAATTAATGGATAGTGAATGCATGGTCAGCAACAATACACCACATTCCTTCCAGGCTTTGAGTCTTTTAATGTGTCAATGTCAGGTTTCTTATTGTTTTGATAACAAAAACATATCACATATAAAATCCATCTGCTGTAGGAAAATGAAAACTATGGCTGAAACATTAGTGAATCGACAGATTTGAGTCATTAATTGGTTAACAATGCTGAGCTTTGTGTGTAAATGTCAAGATATCTCTGTTTTATATAAATGTAGACCTCAATGGGCATTTTTCATGCAGTCTTACATTTTATCGAGTTTCAGTATTTGTGCACTGGATTTCTCTGAATTCTGACTCCTCCAGCTCACACCTTTGCGACACACACACACACACACACACACACACACACACACACCAACACCCCACTGACCTTTGGGTATCTGACACTGCTGAGGTGTGATCAGGCCTCTTTCTATCAGCGTTGCTACAGGAACGTTCCAGCCAGCTGTGCGACCGTATCCGGTGTGACAGGAGCGACGGCCACGCAGGTTGTCAAGGTTACGGATGTCAACACTACTCTTTTTCACCACTGCTACCGCATAGTACATGAACCATCACGGTCATCTGTAGAGAAAGAACAAAAAACAACCACCTGTATCTGTCGCCTTTGAGACAAGAATTTGTGACACACTGTTTGTGTGAGTCTCTGTGTGTTTGTGTTTTTACCTGTGTAGCTCTCGGCAGTGGCAGGGACCAAGCCGTAGTCTTTGCCTGCTGTGTAGATGTAACCTCCGTCCAGAGTGACGGCATCAGCCTCGTTGTTCTACATGAAGGAGAGAGCAGAGATTTAGATGCCAGAATGACTAAAAATAAAAAAGCCATCAGTTGGTATTAGAAATTTCCAACTCCAAGTCGTACACTTTGTGTTTCAAGTTCTAAAGAAATCATTATGTCCCTTTTACTACATTGAAAGTTTTACCAGAGTACATGCTGACAGAGAAATACATGTACACAAATAAAAATGTCTGCAGCTTGGTTTAGATTGCACTGTCTGTCAGTCATTGATTGTGATTGTAATGGAACTTTGTAGGATGAATCCTGCTGACGCTGATGATCCCCTGACCTTTGTTCCACCAGCAGCTTGACATTTGTGGTTATGTTATTTGTCTGCACTAGTAAATGCACCTTTCCCTCCTGCTCGCACAGCATGATCGAATCGCAAGTCTAAAGTCATCACATCCTTAAGTCGAGTCTGACTCTAGTCTAAGCCTTATGACTCGGTTCACACCTCTGGTTTAGAATCAGTATCACTAACGTCAGTTACGTTAAATGTCCTGTTGTGTACAATCTTAGTCACACATCTTTATCAACCAAATCTAAGTGATGATCAATATCACAAATGTTTGTTTATGTCACAAAATAAACATCTCAAATCACTCTAAAAACATCCAGTCTCCATCAGATCCTAGTGTTAAATGATTTAAGTTGAAGTGAATACCACTGTAGCAATTCTTCACAAACTGGCATCTGTTACCTTTATTTTCTTCATGCAGTCAGTCACAGACTCTCCGTAGATACACTTGATAGATGGAGTCAGACCTTTACTTTGGAAGGCCACACTCATTTCAGCACACTTCTTCTGCTCACCACTGGACAACACACACCACCTCAGCGAATCTGGGATATTTGGTGGGTGGGTAGTGAAGGAAGAAAGAAAGATTAATGGCTCAGTAGGTAGATAGGTAGCCCAGTTAACCTGACAGGGTTAAACTAATATTTATTTATCAATACATTTCACACAGAAGCTACTAGAATGCCATGAGTGCTATTTTTGTTTCACCTTCAGGTTTACAGTCCATGGCTCTCAGAGCATTGTAATAGAAATGACCCATCCACTTCTTGGGGTCATCTGACTCGGCCCCCTGGAACATGATGGATGACTCCGAGAAGAGCACAGTTCCTCCTCCATAATCAGTAGATGAAAACATGCTGAAGCCCGACTTCTCCTGCAGACAGCAAGGTACACTCAGTTAATCTCACAAATAGAATCTCACAGAAATGTGGCATAGTGCATATGTGACTGCTTTACTTTGTCTTAAACACTATCACACCAAAAACTGAATTGTGAGCAGCGGTCCTGTTTGGACGTACCAGGCCCTCCGTCAGCATGTTGAACACCACAGAGGGAGTGACGTGATCGCCGACCACAATCCCACGGAACGGGATGCGGACCAGATGGCATCTTTTCCAATCAGAGACAGGAGCTCTGGTGCCGTCACGACACAACAGCTCATAGTCTGATGACACCAGTGTTTGTGCCCAGGCTGGGCCATGGCCTGGTGAAAAAATGAGTGGTTAGCTAAAAGTTGACAAGCTAACAACAAAGAAGTCCAACTAATGACTGACTACGAGCTAACTAAAGCATTACCATCAGTGTTTTCCTGGACAACTGTGTGTTTGATGAAGGCCACATCTCCTGCACCTTCAGCCATACACCTGCAGACACCAAACAAAAGGGAGAAAAAGGTTATAATCAAAGGTGCACTCTACCTGCAGAATTCCACCGCAGCTGCTTTGAAAGCGTTCCTCAAATCCAATGTTAAATAAGTAAATAAAAAAGAGTCATAATTCAAATCTGTACTAATACTGTTAATATCAAAGGAAGGCCTCTAGATATATATCATGGAGCAAAAACAAAAACACATCCACTCCACATATACAGTTCTGCGTATTGTAAGCAGAGTATGAATGTGTGTTACCTGAAAGCTCCTTCATAGCTGTAGTATCTCTCTTTGTCACTCATCTCACATTTGTGCTGTCCAGCATTGTCTCCTATGCACAGCTGACACAGAGACTCAGGGTAACCAGGCTGCTTTGCTCCAGGGACACAGCTGGCATTGAAGAAATGTGCCACACCTGACAGCACAAACACACAGGTCTCTCTTTCTGTATGTGCAGTGTCTATAGGTATAGATATGTATGTATAGTGAATGTTTCCTACCCTGTGGGAAGTTGCAGCCCATCACAGACATGTAGCCCTGGTCGATGAAATATCCTAAAGGCATTTTCCAGCCGGCTGTGCGGCCTTTCCCAGTGTGGCAGCTTTTTTTCCCTTTCAGGTTGTTGATGTTAATGCCAGAATTTGCTTTCTTCACCACAGCAACTGCATAGTAGGAGGCTCCAGTACCTGAGGCAACAATAGCACAGGTGTTAACATACATAATGACAATAAGTTCTGTAAGGCAGCAATGTACTATTGGCTATGACATTCTGACTCTGTGATCTTAGGCCTAGGAGGTCAAAGTGTAGACTACCACTCCTGTTTTAGGCCTATCTCACACCCAGGACAGAGATTATAATCAGGGTAACAGGTGTGATAACTGAATCAACTCACTCCAGGTTATCCATGAAAAAGAACTAAACAATTTGGGAAATATGATTGCTCACTTTCTTGTCAAGAAGATACTGCTCTCATGTCTGTGCAATAAATCTGAGCAACCGGCAGCATCTAGCTTAGCTTAGTTTAACACAAAGACTGGAAATAGGGGGAAACAGCTAGCCTGGCTCCATCCAAGAAATAGTCCAGCATGTAAGTTATATTATTATTTCTGTATTACATTTTTATAAAAAAAAAATGGCAAGTAAAGTGTTAATTGCTGATCTTTAAAGGTGCTTCTAGGTGAATTATTTAACCTTTAGACTGAGCCAAAGCTAGCTGTTTCCCCCTGTTTCCAGTCTTTATGCTAAGCTAAGCTAATGGCCAGCTGGCTCACCATCACATTTAGATGAAGACAAGAAAATAGCATCAATATTCTTCTCTATTTCTGGGCAAGAAAGCAAACTTGCACTCTATAAAATGTCAAACTATTTCTTTAAACATTAAAACAGCAAGCTGAATAAGCTAA
Source organism: Epinephelus cyanopodus (assembly GCA_026686955.1). Taxonomy (NCBI): domain Eukaryota; kingdom Metazoa; phylum Chordata; class Actinopteri; order Perciformes; family Serranidae; genus Epinephelus; species Epinephelus cyanopodus. The sequence continues at coordinate 30,129,858 of CM048920.1, read as the reverse complement.
CCTGTCTATTTGAGGTGCAAATCTGACTGAGGAGCAAAAGTTTAACTCTAATAAATCACTTTTCACACCTGTCCTTCTCTCTGAATCACTACCTCCGTCTCTTTCCTTCCATGTCTTTCTGTTTGAATCTCTTTTACATGAAGAAAAAACATATCTTACGATCAGCTTTTGATTCAGCGGCCGCTATCTTGAAGGAAGTGGTCTTCCCCAGATTGTAGATGTCAGATGCGAACATGGACAAGGCGTCTGCTTCTTTTTTCTGCCGAGACACACCAAACAAAAAGAATGGTGTTCAAATATCAGGGAGTTAAAACTTAGACTCACGTGGGCAGCAAATTAACTTCGAACAATGAAAGTTTCTGTGGCCTTGGGATGATTTTGAAAATGCAGTGAGAAAATGTTCTGGACTGGTGAAAAGACTTCTTCTTTTTTTTCATATATTTCCTTATACCATAGACTACATAGGAAAATGATCAGGGTTGGTTGGCTACATGGGGTGGTTGGCACACAGCTATTTTTTGGTCCTTTGAAGATCACAGGAACAAAAATGTATCATCAAAATGTTTGCTTTCTTCACCTGCACTCATCTCCTATGTTAAAACCCCTGAAAGCCACTAAGCCCCACTTTTGGTGAGGATTACATTTATAGTATTGAAAGTTAAAAAGTGGTCTATCAATACTTGTTAAAATTTTATCTACCTAGAAATTGTTTTGGATTACTTTCCATTTCCATTTCCCTCTGTCACAGACTCAACCATAATGTCAAGAAGGAAGAAGGTGTCTGTGTATTCTTATTTTTTAATTTAATGTAACTTAATTTTATTTATTTATTTTTATTTTATTGTATTTTTATACATATTTTTAAATTATTTTTATTAATTTTTTTTATCTATTTACTTATTTTATCTTTATTTATTCATTTATTTTTTAATGTTTTGTGGGACCTGCGGGGTGGGGGGTTGGGGGAGTTGTGTAAAAGAAAACGGGGGAAAAAAAGTGTTATCTATGTTTACTTAATTTCAGTGTACTGTACTTATAAGATGAATGAGTAAATCTGTTATAAAAAAAAGTGGTCTATGGACTGAATGTATAATAAAACTCTGTTGGACAGAGATATTGTAAATGTGTAACTTATGGTTAATAGACAAATGAATCATCAACATTTTGATATAAGATTTAACAATGATGGTAGCTGGCTGACATAATTTCATCACAGAGTTGGGTCAAATGTGAGCAAGGTTGGTTGGCAACTGAAAAATTAAAAATGCACAAGTCTTAACTTTGACTGTATTTTGAGAGATTAAAACTATTTTGTGAGTTTTAAGCAATGTTTATATTGTTAGTTAATTATTAGCATTTTGAGTGGTCATTGGCAAAAGTAATTACACACTCCCACTGATGAATTTCCTAAAAAGTTTGAAAATGGGCAGATATTCTATTAAATGTTAATGTTTTCTGGTTCTTGTTTGAAGCAAATGGTCGAACTGTTTCTACTAATTTAGAAAACATTTGTGTACATTAAAACACATGCATTTATAACTGAGGTCTTAATTTGCTGCTGGTCAGAATATTCTACGTAACTCATGCTAGAAAGATTTAGCAGATAGTGAAAAGTGTGCCAACCATCCCCGGTCTCCCCTGTAGTTCCCACTCTTGTGTTTCACCCATAGTTCAGCTTCTGATATATAGGACATCCTGATTTCTGGAAATCTTTGTGGGTGTCATAAACCCAGTGTGCTTTGCGCTGCCTGATAACTGTAACCTATCGCCCATGAACAAGTTTACTGCAACCTTCCACGCAGGCCTTGTTCCTATCTTGTTATCTGATGCCTGATTGTGTGTTCTGCCATTCAAAATGTTTTATTAGCTCCTAATAAGTCATCTGATGTCCTGACTGATAAATGAATAGATGATGATATTAATAAAATGTTTTACAATACAGGAGACTGTATGATTAGAAAGTAACAACGGTAATCTCATGTTTTTTAAACATGCTGAGTTCATTTGATAACCGACCTGTAGTTTCTGAACGCAGCCCTCAGCCGTCAGTCCTTTGACGCAGTCGAGGGTCGGACGGATGGAGACGGCGGCGAAAGACTGCGACATGGCCTGACATTTCCTCTGCTCTGCGTCCGAGATGGTGCACCATCTGATGTTGCTCTGGCCAGACACTGAGAGAGAAAGAGACACACGGAGACCACTCATCATTCTTTTATTAAGCTATTCCACCAAATGATTCATAACAACATCTTGTGATCTCAGCTATCCATCAACTATGATTATATTCTACCCTTTTCATTGCATCTGTGCAACAGTACAGGACAGTGCTTCCCAGCTAGGACCCTTCAAAGGGCCACGTTATCAATTTGATGAATAATAAGATGAGAAAAATAGGTTTAAATTTTGCTTTCTGATATTTCTCAAAGTCACCTCTTGGTTGAAGTGCTCAAAGCTCATATGCAACCTGTGACGAGGGATCATGAGTAGGTGTTAGTCAAGCAAAAAAGATTATGAACCAGTGTCTGATGAATAGCAAACCATATATCTGCACTTTCTGTTTTGGATTAAGGACACTTAATGTTGGAAACTTTGCCTCACTCATTTGCCTTAAAAGCATTTATCGTGTGTATCTTCACCTCTGGCACAATCAGTAAAACATCAAATCAACAAACCATGTTTAACTCATTTTAGTTAACCTCTAAGACAATTGGTTTTACATTGCAGCACAATATGACACATAATAAGACACAAAATCTTTAATGATTTAAAAAAATACATCAATACATCCAAAAAAAACTGTGGCATTTTATGTAACTTTACAGTTTTAAAAGTAGTTTTAAATGTATAGTAGTATGTACAATAGTATACTATTATAATAGTATAGTTTTACCAGTTTGTAGTATTAGCAGTAGAGCTCCCGCTGCCCTCCACATGGCCATGGCCCCGTCCTCTCTTCCTCTCTCCGGTAGGTAAAACAACCTCTTTTACCTTTTCCTCTGTTTTATATACGATGACTCCCGATTCAAAGTTCAGCCTCTATCTTCAAGACCTAGCTCAAAGTCCACGAAGAAAGCTCAGAGGAGGTTGTATTTAGTGATTTACAACTCTACATCAACTTGTCATTTAGGAGTCACAAGACTATCAGTTCGAGTAGTGTGGAGTTTATGAAGTGCGCCTCTCTGGTATACCTGGCCTGACACGTCTCTGCTGCCGCTGCTGCTTGGCTGCAGGCCAAAGTCTGCACAGAGAGGTCTTTTTACAGTAAACCCCTCCTTTGCTTTTTCTGCGTGGTGCTTTTCCACTGTTGGGAAAAAGGAAAGAAGGGATTGGTCACTGACTCACTACTCTGGTCACTGACAGGAACAACATGGAGACAAAGAGTCTGTTTACCTGCCTTGGTTGCTAACTTTGACCTTGTCTCTGAGTTTTAGAAGTTTGTCCTGTGCAGAAAATGTAGAGAAAGTCAGTTATTCCAAGTTTCAGACACCGTGAACTGAGGCTTTGACCATGATGTGGGTTCTCTGGTGGCTCAGGGGGCTAATGACGCACATGTGCTCCACTGCTGATGTTCTGGGTCTGATCTGGGCACTTTTAACTCCACTACAATTATTTGATGGCTAATTAAAGATTTTACACAGTTTGATGGCCTTAAAATTAGACCCGATAGCACACAAAATTGTTAGCTTCACTTTGAAAGCTACACAATAAAATGCTGTCTACATATTAATGCATCAACAATAATAATCTAAAAATTTAAGTTTTAAGATATGATAGTTTAACCTGAACCATTTTCCTGCATTGAGTACTTTATATCAGTCCACGAGGCTGACACTGTCTCCACATTTAAGAGTCAGCTTAACACTTTCCTCTTTGCAAAAGCTTATAGTTAGGGCTGGCTCAGGCCTGCCATGGACCAGCCCCTAGCTAGGTTGATATCAGGCTAGTGTGCCAGGGGACTTCCTATGATACACAGAGTTGTCTCACTGTCTCATTAATGCATGTTACTAACTTGGCTTCTTCCCCACTTGGCTTTTGTGCTTTTTCATGTTGCAGGTTTGCATGGACTAGCGTTGCACCTAAAGTGCAAGTCATAGGTGCGCTGCTGCCTTGGTCTTGCCTGTTGCATATTATTATTAGTCGTACTTCTACTATTATTATTTACATATGATTTACATTGTCATATACATATAATATCATATATTAACATATTATCAATATACTTGCTTGTTGAGGGTCCAGGGACAGACGAATGCTATATGTTGTAAAGCCCTCTGAGGCAAATTGTGATTGGGCTTTACAAACAAAATTGAAAATTTTACTTGTTACTTACTTGTTGTTTACTTTCACTTGTTACCAGTGAAACAATATGACAATAGTAGGACAATAATCACTGGAACTTTGTCCTCCTCTTGTACAAGTTATTAATATAGTGTTTTCCCTTGTCCTTACTGATGGCTGATTGATTTATTCCCAAACACCACCTAATGATACACTATCCAAGATGTATTTAAATAAATGGCCCTTGTGGTGTATGCAATTCAAAGCAAGACACACATTTTTTAAAACTCTGTTAAAAAAAATGTAAAAAATCGAAGTAAATCTCTAGCAACATCAGCGTCAACTGGCTTTCAACTACGAAAATTATTGTTTTAAGAGATTTGAGGTTAGTCCTCTAAAAATCAAAACAACTGATAGCTTGGTAGGCAGAGAATTACTGTGTCAAACGTGAATTTTAGATGCATGTGCTGATGTTTCAGCTACAAAATGGGTCAGAAATGATAGCGCTGAGTATCAGATTGATCTATGTCTATCCACTGGAACATCCTATGACTTACCCGTGTTCAAGGGGATCTGCAATATCGTTACACATGAACAGCGTGTTTTCATAATAGGTTGTGCTGTTGACACACTGTATTTTGATGAACATTTTCATGCATAGTGTATAGAGGAGAAAAACAAGCAATGAGAGTAAGAGCATACATTGTTTCATATTGCTATATTACTATATATTTTAACATGTTTGTGGTGCAGATGTTTTAAAATAAATGTGGTTGAACCAAACATGACCTCTTTATTTTAGCAAGCATCATTTTTTAGTAATTTAGAAGAGCTATTTTTATACCTTACAGTGTTAATATGGAGGTTATACTTGTATCATAAACACACAATTAATCAACACTACATAACAGTATTGAGAAAAACACCGGGTAGTGTTAAGTGTTAAGTGGTAAGTGTTATATTTTAACTCCAAAAAGAGGTAATAATTACTCTTGGTTAGTGTTAACGTACCAGCTCTCCAAAAAGAGTTCTCTTTGTGGTGTGGACCCATATAGATATTTCAAAAGGGTTTAAATAAATTCTGACGGTGTTAATATGCTGACTTTGCTGTGTAACGGAGTAACTTGTGGTATTGCTACTTTTATTAAAGGATCTGAATATTTCTTCCACCACTGCTTCTTTCCTACTTAAAAAAGGGTCTCATGTGCAAGGCTAACTGACTCTCTATAAATGTAATTAAATCTTAATTACTTTGAGGCCAAAGAGTCTGCAGGAGTGTCATTGATCAAAATTAAATCTCTGACTCTCCTCAGTAAAGATGGGAGTGTATTTGTAGCAAGTAGCTGCTTCAGCTGCTGAGTTCCCTTTTCCTTTGTTTGATAAGACAATGCAGTTAAAGTGTTTTGGCTACCTCAATCACAGCTTCAACAGGTTCTGTCCCTTTCTGCAAATTATGAAGCTGGCAAATAAAAGCCAAAGCCAGTAAGGAGGATATTGTATTATGATGATAAAATTTTTCTGCTGACATCTGGTCAAACACAGGAAGGCAGCCTAATCATAAAAATCTGTAATTGCTCTGATTGTTCCGCTGTGGTCATACTCTGGTCGCAGGCCAACAAACATCACCAAAACATAGCTGATAGGAATAACAATGCTTAAAAAATGATGTATAATGAATAAAGGCAGCAATATCAGCTAGTATCTCTAAAATAACGCATAAAGTGGACACATCCAGTGGTTACAGGTTGGAACAGTATTGCAGTTAGTGTTAGGTTACTTTAAATGTGACTGCAGAAACTGACACTACAGTTATTTGGGGAGTCTGATCACGTGTATTTTGCCGCTACGTTCACAAGACACAACGTGACAAAGTGAGGATGACACGGGGGTCACAGGCTGAGTTGCTGCTATTTTTCCTTTCCAACCTTCAGCACCTGACGTCAGCTGACCTGAGAATCTGCTGTCAAGACTTTCTCTCTGAAACAGAACATTTATGAGCTGTTTCACGCTACATAACTGACGTGCAAAGAATCCTTTTTTTAAACACAGCAGATCTCGCTGTCTCTCGCGTGTTTCACAATGAAATTGAGGTCTTCTTACATTCACGTACAGCCAGCTCTGTGTGCATCCAGAGTACCTGTAAACACAGTTTTATAATTCATGATCACTTATATCTCCGTTCACTCTGTAGTTTATTGCAGGAAATTAAACCCTGATTACCAGATTATGGCTACTTGAACCAAAGGACCGGATGAACTCAAGGAGAGTGAAACCGTGAACTTCAGACCTCCTGCTTTTTAATGAGGAAAGCTTCAAGTGAGATCTGTAAAGATGATTATGAAGAGATATATTGGAGAAAAAATCTTGATCATAATTTTCTTAAAACAACTAAAACACCTTGACATCCAGCAAATCACTTCAGCAGCATGTTTCTCTCAAAATGTTGCCTTTTATTTCTGCCCCTTTCCTTTTGATTTATTATTGTTTTAATTTCTACAGTTGGAACAACTTCTGTGCTTATTTAAAAAAAAAAATTTACAGACCTGGAAACCAAGAGAGTGTAAACTTCTCGGCAGGTCAAGTTGAACATGCAAAAATATTATATTTGTTTATACATGAATCAACATATAATACAGTTTTCTATCCTAAATGAATAAATATTTAGTTGGGTTTAAATGGAGCTTTTCTTACAGTACATATTTTCTTCATAAGTAATACCAAATAAGTTCTTTCCAGGAAACCCATTACATGATTTGACTACATGGATATTTTTTGATCATGAAAAACTATTGTTATTATTATGTTATAGAATCAACGTAAGGATTACTTGTAATATTTAAAATTTCTTCACCATTTTAAAGTTAAATACAAGTGAAACTTTTTGTTTCTCCACTAGCATGAACTTAGTAAAACTGAGTACAGCACAAGACGTCGAACATGTCATCTCTTTTTTACGTAACTGCTATCAGGTGTGACTGCTTTCAGTGGAAACTGACCAACAAACTGTTGCAGCATAGTGACTGATTCAGTTGAGCAACTGTGAGTGAGAGTGTGTTATGTATGAGAGAGAGAATCTGTGACAAAGGGCAAAGAATTGAGAAGAGAGAGAGACGGTTGAATACATGAATACATAAAAGATCTGTGTGTTAAATCTGACACTTACAAATAACACCTCACCTTCAGATTGTCGCTATGGCAGGGCTTTACAAAACACCAATGGCCTCTGTTTAGCGGCTGGGGATCCCTTCAAATATTAAATTGACAGATCATTCTGAGAATTAAAACCAATACCACCACAGTGGTTAGGGGCAATGTTTAGCCATGCTGCAGGTTTGGCTCCAGGAATGGAGACACTGCTTAGTTGTTCCAGACAGAAATATCCAATGATGGATTGCTATGACATTCTGTACAGTCGTTCATGTTCCTCAGAGAATGAACCCTAATGACTTGATGATCTGACTTAACCTCCTGCGCCACCATGAAGTCCTTATTTGTGGTTTTCAGTGAAATGTGACAAACTTCATGAATGGATTCCCATAAAATCTGGAACAGATATTCATCTTCCCCTTAAGATAAATTGTAAAAACTTTGGTGGTCCTCTCACTTTTCTTCCAGCACCATCACCAGGTCAAAGTTTGTCCAAACTCAGCCTCAGCTGTACTTTGTGTTTAATGCTTGTTGCAAATACCTGACTTTTATGATGCTGAAAACTCAGATGGAGGGCAGGAAGTGATAAATCCATATACTGCGTGTACTGGACACAGAGGAAAATGATGACATAAAATGGCTGGGTGAACCTGCAGGCAGAGGGTAGCTATCATCAGATCACTGAAACTCATGTTGGATGTGAGCCATACAAAATGAAGAAAAATGATTTTTCCTGCAACTTGACTGATTTTCCTGATGGGAACATAATTGTTGTTACATATTACCTCTTCCTCCAGACCTCCTAATGTTACTAATGTTATATGGTGAGCCGATAAAAGCGCACAAGAGTCTAGTAGACTAAAAAAAATTTGTTTGTGTTAGGGTTAGGGTTTGGGGCTGGGTGAGTAAATGTACTTAAGTAGAACTCTTCTTGATAATTCAATTCTGTACATGGAGTCTGTCAGGGTAACGTTACTAGCTAACTTTAGCTACTATTTTTTTTATCTACTAATTCAACCATTCCCAGGGGTCTGGTGAAATGCTGTTAAAAATCTAGGTCATGGCTAAAAACACAGAAATTGTCACAGCACATCGTAATTGCATCCAACTCAAGGCTTATTCACATAGTGATTTATTTGACGTTAGTTGACTCAGCTCTTCCAAACTGAAAATGAAGGCTTTTGATCCAAATCTACCGCTGTGAAGTGAAGTTTTTTTTTCTTTCCTTCTCCCCTTTATGGTGTACTATTTTCAGAACTTAAAGTGGCCTTTCTTTTTTCCCAATTTGGTTGATCAGAACAGCGGCAAGCAGCCCAAATCATGACCATTTGTGCAGTGTTGGTCGTCTCTTCCTCCAGGTGCCTGCCCTCCATCTGGACAATGCACCATTGTACAATGTCATGTGCAAAGAAGCTATTAGCATATGTTAGCATGCTACACTTAGAAAGTGAATATGGCCAATATTATACCTGCTAAACTTCAACATATTACATTATTATTCTGAGAGTGTTTAGCACATTGTTCTCATGGTAATGTTGTGGTCGGCTATTTCGCAAAGAATTTTCAAAAAATGAATTGTATATCAGAAAAAAAACGAAGTGGCATTTTTTAAATCACTGTAAGAGTCAGCAGATGCTTCACCTTCCCAACCAAGAAGCTGGAGACATCAACAGACCACTACAAACCTGCAGTAGAGGTGAAATAAAGTAAAATATATTCATATTTGCCAGTATTATATCATATTCACATTCATACACATTCCACAATGCAAAAAGAATAATCATCTCTGGTCATGGGTCGAGGGATTTCAGTAAATCTCAATAAAGACTTTTATTTTTTTTGTACCAAAATAGGCAGTTAGAGCAGGGATAAATATTATAATATGTTAGATATACTGTAGATCCATCTCTGTAATAGATTCTTTGCATCGGTGCTTTACTCTAACAGACAGTGGCATGGTCCCCTGGCTAAAACACACAGCCAGAGTCACACAGAGAGTCCGGTTCTGTCAACTGACAACAACACTGGTTTACAGGATTCATAGAGGATTATAGATGGAAAGAAATAATTTAGCTGGACATTCTGTGAGGAAATATTAAAGCTTTCAAAACACGTATGGTCAAAACTATTTATTATTTGGGATCTAAGAGCTACTCTGTTGACAGAACGGTCTTTCTGTGTGTCTCTGGTCTCCAGTCAGCTTGGAGGATTCGCCTGGGGGGTTGAGGATGGAGATGGGAAGTGGGTGGCTGACAAGGTCCATACAGGGGCTGTGTTACCAAAAGCATCTCGATATTTCAAATGTCACACTCGATACCAGAGTTCATGTTTCAGGTAAGCCCTATTTGTGACTTCACTCTCTTCTAGCTCTGTTCTTGGTCTCCACCAACACCTGAACAAAACATCTGGCTCTTTAGCTGCTAAATGCTCCACTATATCTCCACTATGTCTGAGCAGGCTGAACAGGCAGTGTACAGTGGGATTTTTTAACTTTTTAAACTGAAAACAGCTGCCTGCTGCAGCCAAAAACGACACTGTTAGTGCTGAGAGTAAACCAGCTAAGCAATGAACTGAAAACTTGGTATGAAGCTCTGTAAAGCCGAGGTGAGCTGTAGATTTGGCTGATAATTCTCTGTTCACATCGTCACATTGTTTTCACATTGTCATTTCATACATTGTTATAAAAATATTGAATATAGTTGCTTTAAGGGGAAAGCCAAATTGTTATTTTTTACCTGCTATCCAGCTGACAGTTGAGATTTCAATAGTATTTTTGTGATGCAACAGATTTCATCAATCTGCCCAGAAAGTTAAAATGTTTGCCCACAGCTAAACCAACATTTAAAGGTCCAGTGTGTAGGATTTAGGGGGATATAGTGGCAGAAAAAGAATATAAGTATGTTTTCTTTAATCACCTGAAAATACCTTTTAATTAGCTTGAACTAACTAATGAGCCATTTATATCTACATAAGGAGCAGGTCCTTGTCCATGGAATCCACTCATGTTGCACCGTCATGTTTCTACAGTAGTCCAGAATGGACAAACCAACACTGGCTCTAGATAGGTTCGCATTGTTTGCGTCGGCCACCTTGTTCTCCTACATGTTTGGGACACTGGTTACAGTTGGTTGCAATCTGCAACCTCAGCCTTTAGATGCCCATAAATCCTACACACTCGACCTTTAAATGTTTTTTCCCACAGACAGTCAGTGCCATAGCACAGTGTGGCAAGATGTGAATAATGCTGCCCTTGTGCTCATGCATAGTACAAACTAAACAGGGGCCCACTTGAAAAAACACATAGTAATAGTCAGGCTACTAAAACAGTTAAGCACATGTAAATTGGCCCGATAAAGAAGAACAGGACAACAAAACAGCTGCAGTGCTGAAAAAGAGAATAAAAGTAATTTTCAAGCTAGGTTTTAACCCAGGCCTGTGCTTTCCTTCATACAATATGATGAGATTTGTTTTCTCTGTTTTATGTTCTGTTCAAGTAAAGCTTAAAATATTCTGCGACTTGTGTTCACCTCAGTCAACAGACGTGCAAAACAAGGGTCATGTGAATGACAGAGCAAGCACTGACATGCTACTTGTACTGTAAAGTTGCATGCTGTGTTGCCTATAAAGCCAGAAATAGTGCTTCCAAAATAAAGAAATAAAGAATAGTAAATTGGATCTCACTGGGCAGACTGTAGACACCTGCATGATCATTTAAAACACACCCACTGCTGGATAACAGGTAAAAATATAACGCTTTGATTGTCCACCATGTGCCTGTATCTATGGAGTGGCGTCCGGAGCACTACGGTCACAAATGGAGCAGTTTCAGGTGTTATTCATGCACACAGGGACTAAAGGCTCAAACTTGTAAATCCAGCATGACAAAAAAACCGTAACAAAAAGAGCTAATGTTGTTGATTAGTTAGTCTTTACAATAGCATTTACCAGAGGAGCTCACTTGATGTCTTTACCTATGCAACAGTAGCATGACATACCGCATATGACCATAAAGAGTTCCTGGACCTCTCTGAAACCAGCATAATAATCACTGACAGCTTAAAGAAAAGTAAGTAAATCACACATCCAAATACCTGAAACACTGGGATCCATTCTGTCACGCTAAGATGCTTTTAAGAAACCAGCCCTCATTAGTGCAACTACAGTAAGAAGGAAAGCTATAACGATGATGCTGATGATTATGATCGCGATGATAGTGTTGATGAAGAAGATGATACACTGTTTGATGCCGGAGTGCTCGACTAATGTCACACTGTGAATGTGGAGAACGAGAGGAGGAGAGAGATGAAGGCATGAGACAGAGAGGACGAAGAGGAAGAAGAGGGGGAGAGGAGGCAGAGAAGCCCAGGTTGGACAAAGACTTACATAATAGATTTTTTTTTTTTTTTTTTTTTTTTTTACAGAGGATCTGAGCCTGTATTTATCAAACAGCTTAAAATAAAATATTAGACTTAAAAACCTTCACTTTTTTCAGTTATGAAAACTATTATCAAATTTCTTTTGACATATAATACTCCCCAGCTGGGGAATTTACATGTATAATCTGCATTGGACATGTAATAGAATTCTACGCCATGTTTTCTTCTCTTTGCTTCTGTGTTTATTAGGGTGCAAACAACAAAGACAAACCTGTCACTGATTTTGTTTGCAATTACCGTCCATGCATTTTCATTATCTCTACTTGTCAATGTGGCACTAAATTACACTTGTTATCTCTAATGTACCAACAGCAAGATGTCTTTCCTGCTCCTGTTTGGTTTTCTTCTTGTTTACATTTTAGCCAGTTATTTGATCCATATTTGTATATTCATACATTCTAAATGTATTAATTTAGGGATGGGAATTGATACGATTCTATAAATAGCAACACCATGATCAATTCTCCTGATTTTCTATTGATTACACTCAGTAACAGACGTGTTTCTTGGTTGGGAACTAGTGGCACTTGTGTGTAGAGTCTCAAATACATTGCATTTCTAGAATTTAATCCCATGTTGTGTAGACAGATGTTTCAGCATGCTGCAGGTGTTTCCACCCTTTATTTCCTTGAAATAATAATAATGATAATAATACAGAAATTACGGCAGCACTGTTGTCGTCTGTCTTCGTGAAATGAAGCCACATTTTGGACTGTTTCTCCCTCTCTGCCATGACCCCTTTTTTATTGCATATTTCTAGCAATGCAGAAACAAGTTTGAAAAACATGTCGGCACTGAATTAATAAGCTCAAAGGCTTACGATTCTGATGGATCAGACAAGTTGGAACTGGTCCTTAATTTGAACCAGTTCTCCATTCCCACCCCTAAATTGATTGCTGTTCATTTCATCTGGATGTATTGAGGATTTCACACAAATAAAAATAACTTTTTAATGATTAAAATAACAAGTATCTGCAGAATAACATACCAATGACTGAAATGCAAGTATTTTTAAAAACAATGAATAGGAAGCTGTTCAGCAAATCCTTATCTCTGATTGGCTGTTAAGACTTTGAGCATATGTCTGTTTAATCATATGATCACTTGACAGCTGCTCTTTCCTTTGCTGTAAATAGGAGTGAGACGCTTGATAATGATGTCTTAAACTTTACCTTTTGCAAAGAACCTAGCATTATTTCCAGAAATTTGAGAAATACAGGCTCAGGGCTCCAAATGGACTCAAAAAACATTATGAGGCTTTGTACTTTATTTATTGTAAAGCTATCTAATTTAGATTTCTACTTGAGTTCTGATTAAGAATTGCTGTTACAAATAATATCAACAAGAATCTCAATTCCCGTTTTACATATGACTATTTTGGTGCTACGTCTCTCAACAATAATTGTTTAATTTTGGCCCTTGGTACCAAAATGCTGGGGCACATTAAGTTTTCACCTCATACCTATAGTCTGTAGTCTAAATGGGAAAGGAGGAGGAAAGGATGAGATATGAGAGAAAGATAGAAAAAGACTAAATGGGAGCAATGCCGTGAGGAAAGACAGACAGACAGACAGACCGGGAGGGAGATCAAGATTTTGTCCCAAAAACATGCTCTTAAAGCTACAGCGTGCAAAAGTCTGCCTCTTGGTGACAATATTATCATTACAAACCCATACATGAATGCATTACCCTTCGTTAATATGAAAACAACAACGACAACAACAATAAGAAGAACAATAATGAAATCAAATCAGATAATGGTACGTGTCGCCTTGATTTGAACCACCTCCTTAAACATTAAGGAACTGAGCTGTAGGAAGATCCACCAATAGGCTGCTGGACAGACATTAGCCCCTCCCACTTCAGGAAGTCGCAGTCCCAGATAGTCCCAGCCTCGTCCGACTTTATGTGCTTGTGTACATGTGTGTGCGTGTGTGAGTGTGTGTGAGTGTGTGAGTGTGTGTGTGTGTGTGTGTGTGTGTGTGTGGTAATGTGTGTACAAGAGAGAGAGGAAGCAGGCTGATAATAGAAAATTAGAGATGTAGGAAGTGTTGAAGGAGTAATGTGTGTGATCATGTAGTTTGTTTATTCAGAGTCGCTCCTTGGTGGGCACCCAGATGTAAGGACCAGACTGCTCCTCAATGATCTGCTTCACCTGCGAGTACACTTCCTCTAGAGATGAGCCTTGGACGATAGCTGCAGACAGAGAGAGAGGAAAAATTAATATCCTAACACAACATTTACTAAGAAGTATCACCAGTAACCCACAGTGTGTGCAATTAAAATCACCATTAAAGGAGAAGTAACCTTTAAACAAACCTATATGGGAAAAAAGTGATGAATCTGTCCCCTCAAGACCAAAAAGTACAGCCATGAACCAAACATAATGTCTGACTTGTAAAACTATGATGTACCACTTTCTGATTATTTTGTGGTTGATTCACATAAAACTGTTACATATAGTGACATTGCTATCTTTCTTCTCAACAATGTCACTGCTTTTGCTAATGGAAGGCTTCAACATGAGAGGATCAATATCATTGTGATGTCTGTGAGTGAAGGACGGAGCTACAGCTGGGTGGGGATTAGCCTAGCATAAAGACAACAAACAGTAAGCCGCTACCTCTGTCCAAAGGTAATAGCCTACATATCAACACCTCAAAAGCTCACCAATTATTAGAGGTGCTAATCAGAAGTTTCATCACAATACAATATTATATGGATTCTTTGGACAGCGATATGATATTTGCTGATATCACAAAGTCTGCCATGATATGATTTCGAAACTATTAAAATTAAGGGGCCTGTGATCAATATCAGACAATATCAGTAAATTTCTGCATTGTCTTTTTCTTGGCTGCTTGTCATTGTCTACCTGATGCTAGGGTGCTAGCACTGAATCTTTCGGAAGGGGATACGCTTGGACATAAATGGTGACACAGACGTGCCACAGGAATTTCAAAACAAAGGAGAATCTAACAGGAGAAGTGTATAGGATTGAGTAGCATTTAGCGATGAGGACAGCAGATTGCAACCAACTGAAACTTCTCTAATGCATCAACGTGAACTCCTGGATAGGATTTCTTCAGTGATTATAGGGTTTTTACTGAGAGCCAAATTATTCGCAGAGGTCTTTTCCTTCTTGCTACTGCATAAACATGGTGGTGCAACATGGTGATCTCTGTGGAAGTTGACTTGCTTCCTATGTAGATATAAACAGCTCATTCTAGGGTAACAAAAACACGATTCTTATTTTCAGCTGATTATAAACTGAAGAAAACACCTATTATATTACATTCCACTTCTGCCGATATATCCCCCTGAATCCTACACACTTGTCCGTTAAAGATGATGGTATGTATCAACGTTTTCACTTTTAATTAATGACACTGGATTATTGATCATTGCATAAATATATTGATTCAGATCTACATTATTACACCCCTTATGATTAATATATTTTATTTTTCTGTTCAAAGTTTGGAAGAAGCTCCCTGCTGCAACTGTTTCTTAAGAAACAACAGTACCTCCACCCGCCCACGACTTCAATGCAGCATCTCAGCTGGTTGTCTCACTGTGACAACAAGGCTCCAGGAAGTCACTGTGCCAAATTGTTTGCCAAGAGTCACAGCACATAACTCCACATAAAACTGCAAATTGTTTAAAGTTTTGCTATTCTATGGATTAAACACACAAGATAGCCTAATGGTTAAGGCGTATATTACATAACTGTAACATCAAAGTTTGATTACAGCTGGGGGACCTTTGTTGCCTTTGTCTCTCCCGTTTCACATCTCTCTCAACACCTCGACTGTCAAATAAAGGCTAAAAATACCCTCCAAAAATATGTGTGTGTGTTTGTGTGCTGGTAACTAACCGGTAAAGAACTCTGTGAACTCCTGCTCCAGTTTGACAGCTCTGTCGAAGGTCTTCCTCGCCTGCTCCTCAGTGAAACGCTTGTTCATCTCTCTGGAGAGATCGACAAAAGTTTCAAATATCAAGATACTTTACAAAAATTTAAAACATCTTTTACATGAAATGAAACCCTCAGCAACCTCTTTGACCTCACTGTTAAATTCAGTGGTGATCAAATGACATGATGATAAGAAGCTTTTATTACACTGCAACTGCACCATCACACTGTGGTGAATAAATGAGATTATTCTCATTTATTCACCACAGTGCATGAACTAGTGATCCTAATGTATATTATTCATCTTCAAAACATATTTGCATTATACTCATAGAACATTGTTAATGCTACTGCCAATAATGCGTACAGGATGATGCTTGAAGTGCATGATAGTATATCATTTAAAGGATATTTTCAATATCACATACAGAATTTTGAGCTTGAAACAGCAGTTGACAAAACAATTTCACCACAAGGTCCATTTAGTAGCTTGTTATGGAGCTTTCAACCATATGACATTGTCCCAATCAGCAGATAGGAGCCTGTTCAGTTGTAATGAAACTAGAGGTGTTCATTCCCTGAGCCCTTTTAGGATCTGTCATCCATGTTGTGCTGCAAAGTTAAGCTCAAGAGCCAAGCGACTGACGAGGACCATGCGATATGGCCGAAAGCTTCAAAACAGGCTAGTAAATGGACTATGTGGTCAGACTGTTTTTGACAAGAAAGAACGTTAAGGCTCAACATTTAGGCCAACATGACGGAGTGCTCTTAAAAGTGCTCAGAGGAAAGGAGTATTTGAACATCTCCAGTTCCATGTTAACTGAACGGGCTCATAGGAACATGCGATATGGTCAAAAGCTTAAAAACAAGCAACACAGCCAACATTTTGGTGAGGTAATATTTACGTTACTTACAGGATGTTGTCAACGTTGCGTGGTCTAATGAAGATAGCGATGGGATGGAGGCCTGCCAACTGGAGACGCTTTATCGCATTCCCTGATACATCCAGTATACAGTGTTTACCCTGCAAGAGAGACATAAGAGTTGTTTCTGTGTCCTGTGTCCTTTGTACCTTATCTCCTCTCTTTTTTTTAACTCACCTTGTCAGCGACTTCTTTGACAGACTGTATGCTGGTTCCATACAGGTGGTTGTTGTACTGTCCAGCCTCTATGAACTTATGTTCCTGAATCTCTCGCTCCATGAGTTCTCTGGAGGACATGAAGTGGTAATCTCTGCCGTCCACCTCATAGTCTCGCCGCGGCCGTGTTGTGTCTGAGGGTCATAGATTTTACACAGATTAAGGTATATTTAATAATAAATATAATTACACATGATCAGGTCCCTTTTGTTAGTTTGTTTAATAACATTTTTTATTTGCTGTTTTGTATGTGTCAAGCTGTATAGATTTGTAAAAGATCCATTTATTGATAAGGGTCAAAAATTAGGTTAGGCTTTAAATGTTGAGGTACTTGAACCAAACATACAACTTTATAGCCACATCAAGTACATGTTTTATTACATATTTACACCTTAGATTTTTTTTTTGCAGATTGGATGAAAGAACATTTGAGGTCAAACCAGTTTTGAGGATTCAAACTATATGATATTTAACCAGCCCATTTTCATTCACCCCTTGTCAGTACGTCCTAGTTGTTTTATTGGTTTCCTGCTTTGCGTTTTTAAGTTCAAGCATCTATTATCTGTATGTTTACCCGTACCTACCTGTGTGCCTATTACCTGCTTGTCTGACTTCCCATATATGCTTGTAAGTTAATTCACCAATAAAAATCAGCATTCAGCTGCCTCCTCTGTCTGTGTTTGGGTCCTACACTTGTTGCCCTGCATAACCACCTGTAACATTTACTTTTAGTTAACTACATAAAGATGTAGCGAAAAGTATACAACAAAAAAAACCTGCACACTTTATTTTATCGCAGCTTTCATTACAGCGTTGTTAACACGATTTTACAATTTTCATTATGTGTTTTTGCTTTGTGTGCAAAGTTCCATTTTTATAAACACTCACGTGGGACACAGGAGCCAAACTTGTCAGGGAACTCTGAGATGAGGTCATCATTGACCCGATCTTTCATTGGTCCAAGCACAATGACTGGCCGCGTGTAATTAACTGGGATATGACAAACAGAACCAGGTTGATACAGACACACAAGACACACTAAGTAATTTCAATTATGCAATGCCTTAACTTGAAAATAATACAAATTACAAAATTTATATTAAACTAATAATTTATGTTTATGCTGATGAACACCTCCAATACCCAAATTTTGCAAGACAAAATGACATAAAAAAGAAAATGAATGAACCTTGAGGAACTAGAATTAAATGATGACATGACATTAAGCACTGACCTTCCTGCTGCATGACAGGTTGGTAGGTGAGGAGGGTCTCCTCTTGGCCAGCTGATCGCACAAAGAGAAATGATGGACACATTTAGAGGCACAGCGGGTGGATTATTGACAACAAAACACAACTAACCCTTTTCTACTTTTGGGCTTAACTTCTTCAACAGCTCTGGAAAAGCAGGCTGGAGAAGCAGAGAAAGGTAACTTGTACACTCACACACACACACACACACACACACACACACACACACACACACACACACACACACACACACACACTCACAGACACAAACACTCACATGCACATACGAACACAAGAATCACAACACACAAAAACACAAGCACACACAGAGAAACACACACACACACAAATCAAAATAAAACTGAACAAGAACGAACGAGAGAGAGAGAGAGAGAGAGAGAGAGAGAGAGAGAGAGAGAGAGAGAGAAAGAAGGAAGGACAGAGAGAAAGAGACAGAGGAGGGTCTAGACTTACAGGAACTACTCTCACTATCGCTGGTGCCAGAGGTTACCAGCTCTGGAAGGACAAGACAGGTCAGAGTCAGCAACACACACACATACACACACACAGATACAGGCAAACACACACACACACACACACACACACACACACACAAACTTGCAAAGTTTCAATGTCAAACAACCAACGACACACATTCACTTGTAACAGAAACCATCCGTCAAACAATATCATTCTATCCATCCATTTTCTATATTTGCTTATCCTGTTGGGGTGAGCAGCAGGCTGGAGCCTATACCAGCATTATACAATCTCTAGCAAATCCTATGTAGACACCTGAAAATAACAGCTTCCAAAAGACAACACAGTTAAATGCAGCTACCCTTAATTTTTCACCTTAATCACATTAATAAAGGTAAAGCAAAGTCCAGAGAATTCCTCTGAAATTCAGCCCATTTGGGAAATATTATTTTCCTTAAATAAATAAAGGAGAAATTTTGAAGGGGTACTTCACTAATTTCCTATTAAACTGAGTTTGGGGACTTGTGAGAGAAAACAGTATGGTCAAAATCAAAGCAGCACAAGTACCATAATGCATCTAAAAACGATCTCTCATTAGACCTTTTGCCTCCTACATTCCCACAAGCTTCAACTGCGTATGGCAAGACATGGCAGCTGCCTTACCCTGATATCACGTTTAAAAATAAATAAATAAATATAATAAAATAAGAAACTAATTTCATTGTAAAGTGGGTAAATTAAGACACATAGCCTATTACAAGTTTTGAGTGTTTGAATGTGTGTGTGTGTGGTTGTGATCACATTATGTGTTAGTTATGGTCATCGTGTGCATGTATTAGTACAATCTACTATATGCACACTAATGCAGACTATTTGTCTATAGACCTCAGATAGGTTGATAATAGTGAAAATAAGTGTCAGTGAGTAATGTTGTTGGTTCCATGTAATTTATGAAGTTGTATGATGGAAAAAATCTTCCCAGCTGCTTTGGATAAGTGCCCAACAGCCTATACTAATGTCTGATTTTTTTTTTCTTTTCTTTAACCAATTAATTCAAATGTAGTCGGGTCCTACACTTTAAAACTGTAATTAATTTGTCTATTTTGTGCCAAAATTGGCCTTAGGTTCTGCTATAGTTTGAACACCCCTTAGTTGCCTACAAAAAATAAGCACGCAATTCAGTGCATTTCTAATGATAATAAGATCTCCGTTCTCTGTCCATGGTGCTGGAATATGTGCAAAAATAGATATGAACAAAGGCATTTTCACTACTCTAACTCTCACATTACATGCAAGCATTTTGAATTGTGGATATCAGAGAGAGCTATTTGGGTGTTTAAAACATTTTTCAGTAGCACTATAATTCCATGAAGTAATGTGACATTGCCATACCTTGACTTTTGTTGAACCAACGCCAATGTAAATGCCTACTTATATAAACTCCACACCTCCAGTTGCTAATACAGGACTTTTACATAACAGAGTATTTTCAAACTATGGTATTATAACTTTACTTGCCTTATGGATTCAAATAATGTTACTGTCTTATACTGACCAGCAGGTGTCACTGATGGAGAGAATACCTACCTTTATCATCCTGATCCTGCAGAGAGAAAGAGAGAGACAGAGCATTATTCATACTGAAGATGATCATAACAGTATCTTGACTTATCAGCAGGAGGCCCAACCTTTTTTCCCCGTAAGGAATGCAAGTCCCCACAATGTGGCTGTGTAAAGAAATTTATGTCCCCATAACATGTACATGTACATACACACGCACACACGCACACACATACACACACACACACACACACACACACAGTTTGAGTACGCAAGACTAATTTGCAGTCTTTTTCAAAGCATGAAGCCAGGGGATACAGTATGTGTGTGTTTGTGTGAACATTTTTAATTATCAGCTCTTCACCGTGCAGACTTGCTGATTGCCGACTTGCTGATTCACACAGTGCGAGGAAAACAGAGAGCGAGCTGACAACACAGTGATATCAATAGCTTGTGTTAGACTCGTGTGTCAGCCCTCATCATCACGCTGCGTGAAGTGTGATTAAAGTCTCGTCGTGGTCTCGCCTGTGAACTCAATCTGCAAACTTTCTAAATCACAAATATCAAACTACGAAGCTAGTTTGTGTACTTTTAATTAGCCTCTAATTGATAGTTAACCTGTCTACGCTTTTCCTATTCACAGGTGTTCTGGCTGTCACTGACAAAAAACATTAGGTCGACTCTTTCTTTGACTTATCAACTTTTAGTCAATTTTTTCAATATTTAGTCTCAATGACTTACACAAAGCACTCACCTACATAAGAAATGTGGTGTACAGTAATGTTGCCTTACCCAACTATTGAAATGTAAGTTTCTTTTAAACCTGTTAAATTAATTTTCCAGTTCTTTAGTTGTTTTGTTGCTTAGATAATAAATGGTTAACAGGATTAACATTTCTGTGTGGAAGTATTGTTTCTAATCTGATTTTATTAACAACACAAATATACACAATTGAGTGGACAGGTGGAAAAACACTTCGCTCCTTGAATAACACAGAGTCAAAACTTGTTCAGCACCTGGTCCAACAACTCAACACATTGTCATTTGAGTTTATATTTGAGGACTGAAGCTCATTGGAAAGCTATTTTTAAGAGTTTCACACCTTCATGCTTTATATTGTTATGTTGGTGTTTTAGAAAATGTCTGACACACAGGGGAATAGGAGCATCTCTTATAAATAGTTTAACCTTGGCAACAACCTTTAATAATGAACCTAATGGTGGTTAGTGCATCAACACCAAGATGACGTTTTTAACTACCAAACATATATACTTTATATAAATACTGTTGCTACTCACCGATCTGTCCTGAGACCTTGTCACTCTGACCGTCTTTAACCTCGACCTCTCCTTCTTCTCTGCCCTGTGAGATTGAAGGACAGGGGAAAAACATTTAATTTAACTTTATTTACCTTAATTAATTTACTTTCTGTACCCTCGGTTTCTCTTGTTTTTCAGACTAAGTTTAAAAATATGTTCTTTCGCACAGGAGATGGTGTTTAGTAGGGAAATAGGGAAAGATTTCTTGTGAAGAATATTTCAGAAACAAATCAGGCATCAATTATGAGACTTTCTTCCAGCATGTCAGACAGTATTTATTGCTTCATTGCATTCAGTGAGATACAGTGCCTAAGAAATGGTAATTGTTCAGGGTGAAATAATGAAGCTTTAACCAAAAGAATGTGAACTCTATTTGATCTCCTCTCATGTCTGGGAGATCAAACCTGTTATCACAGTATCATAATCTTCAAACTACCCTGAAACTGTAGAATCACTTTAATATCACATTCAGATCTTTTCACATTTAGAACTTATACAAATGAATGCATTCATTTTTTTAAAAGTTAGTTTGGTAGATTACTATATTTCAAGTATTTTGGGATCTATCTTGTTTGTGCAGCACTATGAGATTATGGGATTTTTGAATAGTAGTGAGCCGATTGAATTCTGTTGACTTTAACATCCAGGTGTTATGTAACTTGATAGTAAAAAGAAGATAGCTTCATGTGCACTGATCTGGAAGTGATTACCTTATAACAAATACAAAAGGATAAGAGCGAGACAAAACCAAAATACTTCAGTTTCGGGGAAGAAAAGACACTTTCTCCTCATAGAGGTTCTGCTTGCTGAGACACTTTTGTCTGCTTAGTTTAAATTTAGATTTGTCACTTCCTGTGCAGGGCCATTTCCTGCTGGTGATCACATTCAACACTAGAATTTCAAATAAGGTGAACCTCCAGCGTCTTAGCTCAGGGACCTGTTTCTCTGTTGAAGCCTCATTTTTATAATTTAGGCTGAAGAGCCAGATGTGTTTTTATACAACATCTTGAATAATGCAGCTTTACCCTCCTAATGTCTGTAAACAGCCAAAGAACCGTCATCGAAAACAGACCAGCATAGTCAAGGTCCTCAGCAGAAATTACAATAACAACTAAAGGAACAATGTTAGACCGCAGGCTTTTCTTCGGTTTTAATCCTTGATGACAGCTCGGCTCTGAAAGGCCTTAAAACCCAACAATAACTTCACGAGAGCATGTTTACATTGGCACATGAGCTGTGTTTCTATAGTCTCCTCCTCTCTCTCCTCTTTTTTTATTCTTTCAAATAACATGATTACAATGTGATTTTACAGCAAAACTCAGTGGTTATTACTTGAGAAGGACAGGAGAGGGGAGGGGAGGGGAGGTGAGGTGAGGTGAGTGGAGGAGAGGAGAGAAGGAAGAGGTGGGAAGGAGAGTATGAGGAGCAGGTGAGAGAGAAAGAAAAGAAGGGAAAGGACAAGAAAAAAGGGGAGAAGGAAGATTAGGAGAAGAAGAGGATGGGGGAGAAGGCAACCGAGAGAGGAATAGAGGAGAGCAGAGGGGGAGAAGAAGGAGAGGAAGAGGAGAAAAGGAGGAGAGGAATGAAGAAGGCCGTGAGAGGATTAGGAGGAGGAGCAGATAGAGGAGAAGGCAACTGTGAGACGAAGAGGAGTGGGAGGAGAAAGGAGGAAGAGAGGAAGAGGGGATGAGGAGAGAAGAAAGAGGGGGAATGGGAGGATTAGAACAAGTAGAGGACAGGGGAGAAAGCATCTGTGAGACAAGAGAGGAGGCGGGAGGAGAAAGGAGGAGGAGAGAAAGAGTAGATGATGAGGAGAGGAGAAAAAGGGGGGTTAGAAGGAGGAGAGAGGGCAAGGCAACTTCAAAGGAGAGGAGGGGAGAGGAAGAGAATATGAATAGAGAAGGAATAGACAAGTGGTGGAGTGAGAGAAGAGGCAGAGAAATGGTGGAGAGGAGGAGGAGGAGTAGGTGGACCAGAAAGAGTAACAGAAGAGGAAGGCAATGACACTGAGGGAAAAAGGAAGAGGAGAGGAAAGACAGGGGGAGATTATGAGAGGAGAAAAGGGGGAGAAGGCGAGGAAGAAGGAGGACAAGAGGAGGAGGTTGGCCAGACAGGACACGTGTTGAGATCAGACGACAGCCCTTATCAAAAAAGCTGCTTCTTATCCTAATTAACTTCACATATTAGACCTCATATCACACCAGCCTCTAATAATCAATAATTGATCAACACTCTCCTCCCACAGCTTTCAAACCTATATTATAATATTCTGTATTTAATGCTCCCTCTACTAATATCCAAACCTCTGGTGGCTGCACTCGAAAATCCTCTTTAATACTTTTCTATAATAAGTAAAGTTAGATTAGTTTTTCTCTACAACTCAGTTATTCTATTACCCCTAATGCGCCAGCCTCTAACACCCAGCCTCTATTCTAACACCTGCAACTATTAATACCCCTCCATCTAAACCTGTGTGACAATCTCTACATCCATCCATCCTATGTTTCATTTGCTCATTCCCACTCATCCTTACAGCCCTAATCCCTCTTTTACTCATTCACTGTCATCTTAACACTCCCTCACTTCCCACACCTCTCCATCCTCGTCACCTCTCTCGCTCTGTCAGAGATGGTAACAGGACTTCTATACTGTCTCCCGTTCCCACCTCGGAAACCTATCAACATCTGTCTGCCACCTCCTCCGCTGGGAGACAAAGAGGAGGCAAGAGGAAGGAGTTTGGGCCACAGGTTTACATTCAGCAGATTCTACATAATGATGATGTTTGCAGTGTTATGAGCCAGCAGCAAAATGACACACCGACGTAAGCTGAAACCAATCTGAAACTCTCCACTGCTGATAGCTGTGCTGGACTGGAAAAAGAGGAGCAGAGGGAGGGCAGGAGGCAAGGGGAGGAGGGGCAGGTGAAACAGAAAGAGAAGAAGGAATAGGAGATAAACAGAAGAGGAGGAAGAGAACAAAGATGACAAAACGGGAGCAGAGGAGGGAGAGGATGGAAGGAGAGGAGGAGGAGCGGGTGAAACAGGAGAAAAAGGAGATAAAGGAAGAGGAGACAAGATGAGAGGACAGGGAGACAAGGAGAGACGAAGGAAGAGGAAGAGAAGATTTAGGAGGAGAAAACAGGAAAAAAGAAGAGGGTGGGCATGAGGGATAGAGAGGAAGAAGAGCAGATGAGACAGCAGTGGAGAGAGGGAGGAGAAGGAAGAGGGGGCAAGGACGCAAGACCAGGAGGAGATTAGGTGAGTAGAGGGAGAGGAGTACAAAGAGGGAAGAAAGGAGTAGAGGAGGGGGAGGAGGGAAGGAGAGAAGGAAGGGCTGGTGAAACAGAAAAAATGAGAAGGAAGACGAGACTAAAGTGATATGAGGTAAAGAGGAGGAATAAGGAATAGAAAGAGAAGTGGAAAAAAGGGGAGGACAGGATGAGAGAATGAGAGGAATAGGAGCAGGTGAAACAGTTGAGGAGAGGAGAAGGAAGAAGGGCGAGGAGGCGAGGACAGGCAAAGATGAGAGGAAAAGAGTACAAGGAGGAGAGAAAAAGGTGTTGAGGAGGGGTAGGAGGGAAAGAGGAGGGGCAGGTGAAACAGAAAGAGAAGAAGGAATAGGAGATCAGGAGATAAGGAGGCAGGACAGGAAAAAATGAGAAGAATAGGAAGAGGAAAAGTAGAAGAAAAGAAGAAGAGAAAATTAGGAGAGGAGAGGATGGGGATGAGGGGAGGAGAGGAAGAGGAGCAGGTGAAACAGTTGAAGAGAGGAGAAGGAAGAAGGGACGAGAAGGCAAGGACAGGTGAAGATGAGTAGAAGAGGAAAAAAGAAGAAGGAGAGTACAAGGAGAAGAGAAAGGGAGTAGAGAAGGGGGGAGCAGGTGAAATGGAAAGAGGAAGACAAGAAGGGAGATGAAGAGGAGAGGACAGGGAGATATGAGGAGAAGGGAGAACAAGGAGGAGAGGATAGGATAGGCATAAGGGATAGGAGAGGAAGAGGAGCAGGTGAAACAGAGGAGGAGAGGAAAAAGGGGATGAGGAGGCAAGAACAGGAGAAGACAAGAAGAGAGGGAGAAGAATGTAACGAAGAATGAAGAGTAGAGAAGGGTCAGGAGGAGCAGGTGAAACAGAAAGAGGACGAGAAGAAAGAAAATTAGACAAAGAGGAGAGGATAAGAGGAAGTAAGAAGCAGAAAAGTGGAGGAAGATGAGATGAGAGGAGTAGGGGAGAGGAGGTGAAGAAAGGGACACATGGAAGAGGAAAGGAGGATTAGGATAAAAGAGAAAGAGCAACTGGATGAGATGAAGAGCAACACATGAAATTAATAGAGAATGTACAGCACTAATGTTTGGCGTCAAGGCTCTGACCTTGTTGATCCCTCACTGAGCTCAGGACAACAGGAAGTGAGGAAGAACGATAGTAAACTGCCGTACAGGTGGGTTCTAGGGTGGAGGTGGAGCTACTTAATAAACTTTATGAAGAGCAGCAGCAGTAGCAGTGAGTGACAGGCGGGCAGGAGTAAGCAGCGCCATGACAGCCTCAGTCATGATTAACAGGTACAGCAGATAAACTCTTTGATGCAGTGAGAGGAGTCAGGCTGCAGTCGACTGACTGAACTAGCTTCACAGACTCCAATCAATAAAATGAGCTGCCCACTCCCAACCCAAACCCTTTGAAGTCTGACCTCCTGCGGCTGGGGATGACTCCGACTTCAGGGCAGTTTGGAGGCGGGGGGCTGAGGTGACGGGCGGGCCACCATTCCTCTTCGCCGGCGCTGCTAACATGCAGGACATCCCCGAAATGAAATGGCAGGGCCTGATTGGGCGCGCTCAGATCTGACGCACTTCCATCGTAGTCGAACAACGCTCTGCAGACGGACAGAGAAAACAAATGATTTCATATTATAAACATTTAGTCAAAAAGTCAGTATGAAACAAACACACATTTTGCAGTTAGAAATGTCTAAATATTCACCATAAGTTTTGTCTTTATTCCAATTTAGAAAAAAAATACTTTTGACAAGAGCTCGGCACCCACACAACAAACACACTAAACTGACAAAACAAGACAGACAGACAGACATGTTGTAGTAAATAAGAGCCAAAACTGCTTTCCTACACTATCCATTTATGACCTTGTCTGTGCCTGCCTCTGTGTGTGTGTGTGTGTGTGTGTGTGTGCAATCGTACACATCTGTCTGCATGCATGTCAGTCTATTTGTGTGTGTATGTTGTGTGTGTGTGTCTGAACGGTGACCACAGAGTTCCAAATCCGTCCAGAGGGAAAAGACCTGGGAAAGTAGGCCAGCAAAGTGTGAGTGTGAGTGTGTGTGTGTGTGTGTGTGTGTGTGTGTGTGTGTGTGTGTGTGTGCAAAGGAACTAGAGCTGAAATAACTGGCATCCCCTAAAGTCCCTACTGCCTTCATCAATAAAACAGTACATAGACAGTGAAGGAGAAACTGAGAGAAAATCAGACAGAGAGGTAGACGCAGAGTCTGACATCAGAACCAAAAAACACCACCACATGTTTTATTGATGTTAGATTTAAGATGATAAAACAAAGACTTCCACACACGGCATTATATATTTAGCTGCCTGCTAAAATGTTACTTTCAAAGTGGTGGAAACTCATTTGACGTATTTGCATGAAGCACCAGGACCCCCATGGCAACATTTATTTTACAGGGATACTGTTTCTATAATTTCTTTAAAGATTGCTGGAAAAATGTGTTTGGAACTAATTACGTGGAAATAATAGCAACAAGTTCTCAAAATTTAACAACAAAATATGATGTTGGTTTATCTGTGCCTTTCAAAACCGTCACACATCACTGTTGAATGTGACACCACTGTGGTTAAGATTTGGTTTGGACAGAAAAACAACTTGGTATGGGGTTAGGGTAAGATTGTGGTTTGGGCGAAAGTGACAACTTCCCAGAGGTTTGGCGAGCTTTGTTGTCATGGTAACAATAAAAACCTTGTAGTCAAGGTTATAGAATGATTGTGGTTGTTGTGTGCTTGCTTGCTTCCCTATTTCTTTTGGGGAGTTTTTCCTTATCCACTGTGAGGGTCCAAAAGACAGAGGGATGTCGTATGCTGTAAAGCCCTGTGAGGCAAATTGTGATTTGTGATTTTGGGCTTTATAAATAAAATTGATTGATTGATTGATTGAAAAACAACACTGACCACTGGTTGGAAACAGGAAACAAACAGTGGTTTACATGAAGTCTCATGTTTTGTTTACCCATCTATCAACTCTGAACTCCTCCCTACACAGACTTCCCTCTATACGTCATGTGTTTTAAAGCCCTCTGAAACAAATTGTGATTTATGCTATTGGACTTTGAATTTAAAATTAAAATTATTATTTGTACAGCCCTTTGAGACATGCTTGGTGATATTGCCAAACATCGATTTTGTCACTTACACGTGAACATATGTTCACGTTTAAGTTCTGGGGCACTTGCTGAAACTTGCTGAAAGTTATGAAACTGCAGACTGTACTTAAGTTAGTTGTGTTGAGTTTAAAATTGATTTTTAAGAGGAATTTCTTGAAAGAAATGCTCTTTTTAAATCCAAGTAAATATTCATTAATCATTAACTAATCATTGGAAACCTCATGTAAAACTCGTTACATCTGTTTAATTGTATGTTTGCTTGTAAAGACATTTCCATGTTAAGCATCCCTGCTGTCCTCTGTCTGAAGTCTGAAGGTAATGCTAAGTCACTATTAGTACCAAATTACCAGTGCTTGGAGGGTTACTTTTGAAATGTAGTAGGTTACTGATTACAACTTAGGCCCCGTTTACACAGAAAGTGATTTAGCAGTTGGAGGCGTCTTTTTGTAATTGTTTTTAATGAGAAACTTTTTGCTCATGGTGTTTGTGTTGCAACCAGAGTTGGGTAAGGGTTACTTTAAAAGTAATCAAAGTACTTTACTGCGTTACCTTTTTTTTTTTTTTTTTTTTTTAAAGTAACCAGTTACTTTACTGCGTTACTCCCTGAGTACTCAAGTACTTTAAAAGTACTTTCAACGTTACTCCCTGAGAAAAGTAACTCAAGCATTTTTAAAGTACTTTGAGTATTCTACATTTCCTATTGGGCAATGGACCACAGGGCGCTAAGCCTACATTTTTTGTCTCCAAAATTAAAGTTATGGACCACTTGCCCTTCACTGAGATCCAATTCTCCCATCACAGCCGTCACTCTGACCAATAGAAACACAGAACGATCTGCTGTCGTAGACAACTGTATGACAACAACACCCCAGCGTTTTTAATATTTCCTCTAGGGATGTTACCACAGAGAGTAAAAGGGGGAAATGATGGTGTGAAACAGCAGATGCACTTTGTCAACCCGCTGAGTTAACGTTACTGTCATTAGCATCAAGCTAGCAAACAATGGTACATCCTCACGGTCGGACATAAAGTAATAACATTAACAAATAGCGGCGGGACTTTTACTCACCACAACTGCAGAGGCTCCCAGCTTCATTTGAAACAAACTACATTATAGACAGTCCATTATTTATTAATCCCTCTGTTATATATTTACTTTCTATCTGCTCTCGTTGTCTTTATAAACTTAACATATCGTGCCATCTTTTCAAACTCAACACTTCCTGAATTTCTTTCAGATTAAAAGCCTTTTATAACCTCGGCTGAGAGAATCCCTCCATTTTCTAAATAGGCTTATTGTGAAACATTTGTAGGAACTTCGTTGTGGAGGCTACAGTAGCTTGAATGTTTACATACGGTACTTCAAATGTAGCTCCTACCATCTGCTGATGCTTTTAGGTACATTAACAGACACAGTGACTCAGATGATAGTAAAATAATAAAAATAGGACGAGAATAACCCGATGATATCAAACACGCCATGAAAGACGACTGGGGATAATTGGTGAGTACCATCGTGTAGTGCGTCATGTCTGTCGGCCAAGTCACGGCACGATTTTATGACTCCACAGTCGTGTAATGTAACATGGTGACTTTCATAACGGGCAGAAAAGTCGTGTAGTGTGTACCAGGTATAATGCAAGTCCTGAGTCTGAAATATGTCTGTCAGCGAGTCCTACTAAACCTGTTTTTAGACTCCATTGTAGACAATGGCAGCAATTCTTCTACCACGTAGCGAGCCACAAGCTTCATGGCTTCTTTCAGACTGATAGGTTTAATGTTATCTCCATTATCAGAACCAAAAGACAGTCGTTGCTGTTTTGGAGCTGAAGGACCAGCGTTCTAAAAGCAACGGAAGTAACTGATGTCTTGTTTGTAAATGTACTTAAGTATTTGATTACCCAAACAGCAAACTGTTTTAGGTTACTTGTTACTGCAAAATGTAATCAAAGTACTCTAATGCGTTACAAAGTAATGCGTTATACCCAACTCTGGTTGCGACACATCTTGCATTTCTACACTCTAGGCACCTGGTGTTTTGCTGGAGTGCTCTCAACTCCTCCAGTTGAAAAAACTTTAACAAAGAGCAGAAAAGCACTCTCTTTTTTGTCAGTATTTCCCCCATTGTCCAATCAAATGGTTTGAGAGACGGGTCTTCTCTTAAAAATGTAATAAGTAATACAACTACCACTTAGCATTTTAACTGGTAACTGTAATTTAATTACTTTTTTCCCTCAGTAACTGGAACTATAACAATTACATTTATTTTGGAATTTACTTTAATAAAAATAACTACTGTAGTTACAACACTGCAGATTACATGCATCTATCCAGGAAGTTTCTGGGGAAATTATTTGGAAATTAATTAGTGTAAACAGTTGTCATGACTTCTTAAAATTTATAAATAAAAGTGAAAATGTGTAAAAATAAAATGTATTCTGCCATGAGCTAGAATATTAAATAGTAGCAGTGGCAGCTCTACAGCAGCAGCACAACTTACTGAGACATTTAGAGATGTTTACCATCATAAGAAATTAAAATGATTTAAAATAGTAATAGACATCAGAGAGGGAGAAGGCATGTGAAAGGTTACGGGATATATTGGACATGTGAAGTGCAGGATTGCATTTGCATTAGTGGGTCCACAGACACATGCCACAGTAAGTAAAGGGCAGCTGTCACATGTGAGTGTATAAATAACCTTACAGCAGAAAATATAGAGTAAAAAACAAACTGCTCTCATTTTGAGAATTCCACACATACCAAACGATTTTGCAGCAACCAGGTTACACTGACGGATGGTGTGTAGTATTATTAGGGCCGCAGCTATTTAAATGTGACTCTAAATCAATTACCTGGTCTCAGTATTACAGTTGGTTTAATTCCTATGTGGGAACTTCTAAAATGTAATTACTCAAGTATACGAACACACAGCATGTGCTGCTGTGTGATTTTTTGAATGGGCCTTACCCCTTTGTGTTAACCTTTGGAAATATACCTGTGGTAATTTATATCATATATGTTTGCTGTGTTTGCACAACCAACAGCCAAAGTGTACTGCAATTTACCTTTGCCCTTTGAATTCATAAAGATTTATTATGTATGTACAATCATGTGAAACGCTCTAAAAAGGCAGCATGTGAAAGGTTACAAGAACGACTGTAAGCATGAGGGGCAGGGCTGTATTTACATTAGTGGATGCACACATACAGTAAAGGGCAGCTGTCAGCTGAAAACACATAATTAACTGTCCGTCCTTCATTATTTCATCAAGAGAGAAAAGAGTTCCGCATATCCCGAATGGATTTTTTAACAAGCAGGTTACACTGTTGGATCATTTATTATTACTGCCACATGTTGGTGTGACTCTAAATTAATTGCCAGCTCCCAGTATTACAGTCGCTTTAATTCCATAGTGGGAACCCCAGAAATCAAATTACCCGAGTGAAGGAACACAGTAATTACTGCAGAGTGTAACAGGAACACCTGTTCATCTTTCACACCTTGTCCCACTGCGTGCTGAGCAAAATTTCAATACTATGTTCGTTTTTTTTTTCTGCACAGCCAGCAACCTATTGCCCAAGCGGTTTAACTTTTCACTGAATACTCATATAAGATTACGGCATACATGCACTTTAGTCCAGAGGTGAATATGCAGAGTGATTCACTGGAATAGGACTGTGTGATAGTGCTGCCGAATAGCAGCAGAGATGTGGATTTAAGTCGGGGTGACTATGACTCTGAGGTAGAGCGGGTTGTCCACTAATCGTTAAACCGGCAGCTAGATCCCTGGCTTCTCCAGTCTGCATGTCAAAGTATTTAATTGTGATTGCTCCCATCAGTGTGTGTGTTATTGGTTAATGAGTAGCAGGTGGCAACATGTATAGCAGCCACGGCCACCAGTGTGTGACTGTGTGTGTGGATGGGTGAATGTGACATGGAGCGTAAAAGTGCTTTGAGTGGTTGGAAGACTAGAAAAACGTTTCACAAGTGCACTCCATTTTAAAATTAGTCAAATGACTCAACTCAAGTCAAAGTGAGTCACAGATGTGATGACTTTAGACCTGACCCGACAAAATCAAAAAAGACTTGTAACTCGACCAATGACTTGTGACTTCACTTACACTTGAACCTTTTGACTTCAGAATGCTACAGACTGAAAAGTAGGCTACATTATTTAAAAAGTGTAAAACAAATCAATTTATTCTCCAGATCCACTTTGTTTGAACCAGTATGACAGCATCCAGTCAAGTTGCAGGAGAGAAACATGAGGAACTTATGTTTCGTTACTGAATGCTGGCTTGAAAAAATGACATCAAAGTTCACATACAAGAACTCTATGGCGGTCAACAAAAAACAAACTGCAGTATACAAAAGGTGGGTTGAAATTACAGATAGTGACGCAACAACTTTGGCAAAATAAATGCAAATTTTAAAGGTATTCATGAGTTTTGTACATTTAATGTATGATTATTCTATTATTAAAATAGCGAATATAACGACATTTGGTGAAGAGCTCATTATGACTTGTCAGTCCTGACTTGGGACTTGACTAGAAAGACCTGAGACTCACTTGTGACTAACAAAAAAAATGACTTGGTGCCAGCTCTTTAAAACAGTAAGTGATTAATATGCAGGAATTTCATAAATGTTCTTTTGCTATCACCAAACTGTAAAGTTGATAAAATATGATATATTCTCAGAATAAAATTCAGTCATACAATTACTCATAAAGGCCTGCGAGCAACATGAAACCGTAATGTTCAGTTTCAAGGAGCAAATGTCCCTGAGAATTTAGGTTACTAAAAATGCTTCAAAATTGATATCTGCACCAGAGAACAGAAGAGATTGGTATCATTTTTCAGTGCTCGGGAGATACCAGTCTACGCCTTCATACGGCCCTCGAACCCCAATCAATGCATCAGTGTTCTGTTAGAAATTCATTGATCAAATCCTCATAGACCATAAAAATGTATCCGTTCGCACTCTGAATCTTTATATTCTGCTGCTCTGATAGCAAAGAAATCTTGACATGTAAGATTAACCGCTGCTCAACAATAAAAAGACTTTATTATGTTATCATTACGTTGCAGCTATTCCTGCCTTTCCAGTTAGATCTTTGCACAGTCTGAATACAATTACAATGTCAAGGTATCGAGCCATACGGTAGGTTTAAAATAGGACATTTAGGGTGTAAAATGAGAAGAGACGAGGAGACACACACACACACACACACACACACACACACACACACACACACACCCCTTCCCACACAAAGGACAGTCGTACATATGTCACCTTGCTTCAGTGACATTTCCTCTGAGAAAAGGTTATTCTTCTTACTCGTTATACACACCATATACTCCAAACACCCCTCTGCACACACACACATAATGTATGTAGATGCATGAACACACACAGCAGCCCAGAGCACCAGACACCCCCAATCTGTCACGCACCGACAGCCTCACTTCGACCAATCAGTTGCCAGTGTGAGCGCTCCTTTTTAATATTTGATGCTGACTGGTCATTTATGTGCAATAACCAGATACAGGAAGTACTTATATGACAGTGATTTATGAGGTGGGTTGTTTGGGGGGTTACTGCAATATTCTGTAACCTTGAAATGAGCCCGGCCTGGATTTGGGGGAACGTCATTAAAATTCATCATGTAAACTGATTAACTCACACGGGGGTGTCATGATGATCGTCTGACACATGCGTATTTCCTTATTAAATCTACAATTATACAGTTGCGCACAGCAGCCTCTGTTTTATTAAATTAAAAAACGCTAGCAGTAAAGCTCAAGAGATGACAGTGTACGCATCTGCATCACATTAATCACTGGTAAACGTTCTGATTGCATAACATCAGCATGTTAGCATTGTAACTGTAAACAGGTTAGCGTTTAACTCAAAGCCCTGCTGTGCCACAGAGTGGATGAATTCACAGATGCTAGTGTGGCTATAGACTTTTATTCCTGTTATTATCTGTTTGGTTAGGACTGAATTAAAAACTGCCTTCATGCACTCTGCTGTCTGTCTATGAAACTAGTTGCAAAAGGATTTAAAGCTTAAAAGTGCATGCAGTCTCAATAAGGAGTCCATTTTGTTCTGGTCTGTTATGATATTTGGCACTGATTGTGCTTTGCTTAATGTTCTGTTAAATATTTTTCTGCAACCATGTGTCTGCAGCTGCTCTCTAAGCCAGGTAATCTTGCCATAATGACACAAACACGTTCACAAGATGAAAACAACACCACCCATTGGGACATTGTGGCATCCAGTAATTAGTTTTAAAACACTGTACTATGACCTTCCTTTTTTTGCAGGATGTTGCATCTCTAAATATTAACTAATAAATTTGAAGCATTTCAGGACATCAAAACAACCCATGCATAAACATGCTAATGCTAATCTTCGGATTTAATCAAATAAGCAGTGGACAGGCCGTTTCTCCTCACTTTTAGACAGTGAGTACACAGTTAATTTATGCTAATGATAGTCATGCCCATGGGTTACTACTTAAAGATTTAACAAGGGTGACGCCAAGCAGCTGCAATGTCATGTTTCCTCATATTTTCCTATTAAGTCTACAGTTCTCAAACAGGATCATTTGTTTTAATTGTGGGTAAGCCAAGTAGGTCATTCAAGGTTTTACCAAGCATTGCATTGTGGATCAAAAAAACTAAAATCATATTTCTGTCATGTATTAAATAAATCAGCAAGTCTGATTTAATCAATCATGGTGTTTCTCAGTCAGTCTGAGAAATCTCTGACACTTGTTGGACTACAGCTCCCAGAGGGCTGAATGTGACCTTTGGCCCCTAGCTGCCTGTACAGAGACTGACCCCAGCCCTGCTCTGTGTGTGAGTCAGTGTGTGAGAGAGTGCGAGTAGTTCAAGGTGACTCTGTTCCAGCTGCTGCTGTTGCTGCTGCTGCTGCTGCCTTTTCCTTCCAGGCCACTTGCACAGTTCAGGTCAGATGTTCCTTTCGTGCACAGAACTTGTCAGCTGTAGTTTCCTCTGAGCTTTGTATTTTTAGTCTTTTTGGACCAGATATGAAAATAAACTTGGAAGAAAGTGAAACGCTACATGTTTAGGGGTTCATGTCTCAAACCTAAGGTGATGTTACCAGCACACGAGTCATAACGTCTACCGAGTGCCAGCTTAGGTTTATTAGTCATGGCTGAGACAGTCTTTATAGTTTGCTACTGTCAAGTCGTTTACTATTTAGTATACATAGATAATACAACGACATATGAGAAATTAAATATAGTGAAATCATCTCATCAAAACATCTAAGGGCCTGTGTCCACAGAACATTTCTTTCTGAGTGCCAGTTGTTTTTCAACTGTTCCCAACGAGGAGTGTATGCAGCTGTGGCCACCTCCAGAAAAGGCGCTGCACCCAACACTCCACTTTTTTTTGACTGCCGCTCCGAGCGCTTCAAGCTGAAAATCTCTTTTAAGATTTTCAGAAAGGCACTGGTCTCATCATTGTCGCTCCTTTTCAGGCAACCAATCACAGAGGGCAGGACTTGTCACCTTTGTTACCAAGAAAACGGAGGAGAAGCTTGTTCTGGCCGTGGTTTTTTGAGCTATGTGGTATGTTGAACAAAAACTCTCATTACAGAGACAGCTCATTCGTGGGAGCAGAGTGTTTTGCTTTTATCACCACACTGATACGGTGACATCTTGTTCAAGCATGTTAGGTGTGTAGTCATTCATCTGTTAATGTAGCATCATCAAAAAAGACATTGGGGGCATCCAGTGGCTCAGTGAGTGGAACAGGAGTCCCATGTACAAAGGCAATAACCTTGCTGCAGTGGCTGTGGGCTCGATTCCAGCCTGCAGCCCCCCTGCTGTGCAAACAGTCAGAATTACTCAAAATGATAATGGAGCAAACCTACAGAGAATCCAACATGGTAAAAAATGTAAGAGTTTTCCTCACCCTTTTTTTTTAAAAACTGCTCTGTTTTGTATGTAACTGTTGTCAGAGGGATAGTGGGATGCTCATGTGGTTTACACCAATATAATTGTAGGGCTTTGTGTTTCTGAATCATGTATTGACTGTAGTTCAATGAGGATTCAATTACCGTACATGTTGTCCCTAACAATGTTAAAGGTTTAACCCTTCACACACCTCCCACAGTCTGCCTGTACTCTTACCATCCCTCTCTCTTTGACTGCTCATGTTATCTTTTGAATAACAAAAAAACTTTTTTCATCTACAAATAAAATACTAATATGAATACAAATTTAATTCAAAGTACTGACAGAAACTGCAGCTGATATTCTCCTTGAAGCCAAACCGGTAGATGTAATCATTAATGTGATCATTAGGGCTGCTTTTCTCGTCTTTGTTTTCCATTGTATTGATCTCCCAAGAGCTCCAATGTGACTCATCTGGACCCAGCGACCGAGCGTTTAATCAATATTTCAAATGCTTTGATTCTTGTGAGGAAAGGCTCTTGAAAGTGTATTAGATTAGGACTGACACTTGTTCGTGGCTCTGCAGAAGAAAGCAAGGATGGACGGGGTGATTCAGAGAAGACTAAACAACCAGGACAGGCAAGGACAAGAGGACAGAGGAACGCACAAACACACCCAGAGAAAATGGAGAGAGTTGACAGGGCGATGGATGTGTTTGTGTGTTCGACAGTACTCTCCAGACAAATCTAATTGTGATTTCAAATGTGATAACCTCTCTTTCAGCATCTCACGCACACAAAACATGGAGCAGACAGCTGAGATAAGACTTTATAATAGTTGTGCCACACTGAAGGACACTAGACAATCAGTCACCTCTGACTGCTGTGTGTGTGTTACCTGACGTAAAGTGTGCGTTTCTGTGTGGAGCGGAGCGACGTGGAGCTGGAGCTGACACTGCTGGTCATCATCTGTTCCCTCAGGTCATGGATCTTCGCCTCGAAACGACTGTACTCTACACACACACAAAGACAACACATGTTGTTAGACCCAGCAGACTTCAGATGACAGTTTAAGAAATAATGCTTGAACAAATTGTTGTACTATCTATAAAGAATCTAATTTACAAGCTACCTGTTACTCCACATCAGAGGCAGCTGAGCCACACTGATTTTTTACGCTTCAATCATCTTTGCTCAGTAGTTCAGAAACCACATTTCAGTTCGTAGATCAAAGAGAGGAGCAGATGCATGAACAAACACAGCTTTAATGGTGGTGGAGGGTTTATACGCTGTGTTAACCTCATTTCCTACAAATGGCTTTAGTGCAACAAGTACAACATGCATTCTGAGATGTGGTTAAATTTGCAAGAAGTTTGTTTTCCGTGCTCAAGTGCAGAAAGGATTCTCTAAGTGTCTGACTCATGGGTGTAAGAAAATATCGATACTCCTGAGTATTGCAATATTATGTTCTGTGGATACTGTGGAGAAATAGATGTAAAATATTGCAATATATCACCTTGCTTGCAGCACATCGCAATATATTGAATTGTAACCCCTGTATTGTGATTCGTGTCAAATTCTTGCCAATACATCGCCCTAGCTGGACTTTCCTGCTTTATTACAGACACACACGAACTCACAGAGGTGCAGACGAAAGCACTGAGCTGCCAACAGATCCTCTACAGCCATAATCTAATAGTCTGTTTGATCTGAATATTAACTCCTGTTACATCAGACGCGGTCCATGTCAATATCATCATAAACACACACACACACACACACACACACACACACACACACACACACATATATATAGCCAGTCTGACTCAGATACATTACCTAAACTTTTAAAATCTGTGTTTACAAATCTCTTCATGCTGGATGTTTTGTTATGCATAAATACAGGTATTACTTTTTTTTTTTTTTAAGATAGATTCATCCTGCAGTGTCCATGGCAATATGGTCTTTTATAAGTGGATCAGGTGTCACTAATTGGATAGGAGGAATTAGCATAGACTGAGGTTGCAATTGTGTAGGTAGATTTTCACGATGCATTAACTGTCTCAGAAAAGATTCACTGCGCACTGTATTATATCAGTTTATATTATGACCCTTAAAGGAATGAAAACATTTTTTTTTTGGTTTAACAAACACTTCACTGAAACCTGAAACCATTTTTGAACAGGAAAAGACATGTGTGAGAGATGTACACTGTATAACCTTCGATTTTCATACCACTGTATACCGGCTTCACTACTGCAATTCTTGTGCAGACTGTCTGGATTAACGGGCGTAGCCACTGTGATGTCACCCATTGGTATGTTGGCTTCCGTTTTGAAGTCTCAAGTTTGGAATTTTGGTTTTACCATCTTGTTTTTTTTGGAGCCAGAAGTGACCACATCTGAACAAGAGGGTGGAGCTTTGCTAGCCTCTGTTATGACAGTTTGCCATAGCAGCTTGTCAGATACAAGGTAGCCACACCTTAAATCATACCCTGCTTTATGGTCTACTTTACTCTACATGGGATTTTATTTACAACATAAATATCGAGGACATAAAAACTAGAAATTGAGACCATAAATTCATTAGGAAAATGTCTGCTGAGGTAATAAATTAAGCGGGAAGTAGGATCATTTGCTAAATGACTTCTACACAATCTGACTTGTTTTGGCAACCAGTGGAGTCAGCCCCAACTGGCTATTAGAAACAATGCCGGTTTAAGGCACTTCCGCATGGAGTCATTTTTTACACCCGGAGGCTACATCTACTTTTTTACATAGTTTAGCTGACTGGGAGCTTCCTGAAACAAAGAAGCCAGGTGCACAAAACTACTTGGGTCAGAACAGGCAGGAACCGTGTCTGTGTCTGTCCTACCTGATGTCAATGGGCGCAATACCAGATACAAATCTAAGATGTAGGCAGAGATTCTGAGGTCTGGAACGAGCTTATCAGTTCGTTTTTTGTCTCAATCATTTTCTTCTTCCCTCCTTTATCACTTTCTTCCTTCTGTTTAGTTTCATACATCTATCATACAACTAAAGTTAGGTTTCAGTCTCTTTTAAACATACTGTTGAAACACAATCATAAAACATATTTGAAAGGGAGTTTCTCTATGAGAAGAGCTGACATAATACCATTAACCCATGTAAAGCCGTCATACATGTTATGCTGTAGGTGGGAAACATGGGAGTCTGCGCTGAATGGGAGTCAAGCGTCACATTATACATGCACACTGAGTTCACACAGTGACGTTCAAGTGGCTCAGCGGTGGTGTGACATGGCATCATTGGAGCAGCAGTTATTAGTTAGTAAGCTCATATTTGCTCATTGACTGGAATGAAACTAACCCACTGGGAACACACAAAGCTGGAATCAAAACAGAGACGGAGCAACTGTCACACTTCTACCTACACATGCTAATCGATTTGTTTCCCTCAAACCTGTCTCAGTTCCACTTTCATAATGTATTTGCTGGTGTTATACACAAATACAACAATGAATTTTCCAACAGAACTTTCATTTTTCATTGCCAGGAACAACTGTTTCCCCATCTCACTTGAATGACAAGTAGTAAATTGCAAAAGAGCAACCGGTTGGCCAATCAATGCAAAGTGCAATGATTTGCTCACACACTCAGCAGAGCAGCCCTGAGCTTTAGTATCCTCCTGCTACATGCAGCAAAACACTTTAGTTTCTGACCCATTTTTGTTTTCAAGTGGTCATAAAAATGTCATTGTGCCTCTTTAATTATAAATGTACATTATTTATGGAAATGCACAGAGTGGAAAAACAAATGAGATTATGCATTCTTGAATGTGCATGCGTGGCTTTTAGGGGCTTCTTCCAACAGGAAAAGTAAAGTAAAGAAACAAAAAAAACTTTAAACCAGCAGTTTCCTGTCTCAAAATGACAGTAAATTTAGATTGTTTTGATTCAGAGCGGCTGAACAAACAGCAAATTAGTGTGTAAATAAATCCTTACTGACTGTCCTCTGGTCTCCTTAACACCACACAGTTTCCCAGAAACCTCTGAAATAACACACGGATGACAACGCCGCTGGCAATGAGCCTGCAAAAGCCGTTCTGAAGGATGTCGCCGTCCGTGTGTGGGTGCGTGTGTATGTGTGTGTGTCTGAACCATTACTGTGGACTACAGAATCTAATTAACCCTGAGTAATTCAATCATACCCGAGGTACACACGGTCACACACACATACACAAAAACACACACACACAGAATCTGCAGTATCTCCTGACTTTTCCAGTATTTCTCACCATTTCTGTTTTCATTTCCTTGTTTACCTCTCTGCATACACACTCTGCTTCTCAACACCATCAAGAACCAGCCTACAACACCCAGATCTCAACTCAGATTTCCCCCCAAGCGCCCATTAATCTGACACATTGATGCTCATAGACGCAAACAACTGAACTGTACTAAAATCGCTACACACATCTGAAATCACTGAAATACTGAAGTAACGTGATCTCTTGTGCTTTTTTAGACACTGATGTTCTGAAAAAACAACTTAAATGGATTTGTTGACAAGAAGATTGATGTTCCCAGTATTTAACTATAGCTACATGTACTGCTAAATTATAGTTGCAGACAACAAGGCAACACAACGTGCAAGCACAACTGCCTCCAATCTCAGGATTGAAATACCCCTTTTCTGAGAATTTTAATTTCTTGCTTTAACCTTCAATATTTTCATCGCTGACCCCGGTACGGCATTTTCAATCTCAGCTGTAATCCATTACAAATTGACAGATTAACACTTCTATTCCTGTTCGTCTCCCTGGAGTACACCACAGAGTGATCACACACACCGACATCACCAGATACTGTATGAACTTTCATCGGCATTATCACCCTTAACTGTCTCTGTCAACACACATCGCCTCGGTGCAGCATCATGGGATTAAGAGGTGGAGAGAAAGACAGAGAGGAAGAGAGACAACGAGACAGAATGAAGAGGAGGAGAGGGAGCAGATTGACTGTGACTGAGCTCGGATGTATTGCAGCAAAATCACATCTGATACAGTGGGATAAAGAATAAAGGAAAAAGTTTACCTAAGAGAGGAAGTGTTGAAAAAACAGAGACAAAGACAGTAGTGTGATCTATAGGCAGTGTTCGAGCTACGATATTAGAGTCCTGAGTCCTGAGGAGAGAGACAAAGCTGGCACGGTCAAAGCTGCAGCTCTGATCATGACCAAAGCCACTGCTGAGAAGTCAGAGCAGCAGCTTTGATCGTCTTCTTAAAAACTAAATTTTCATCTTAAGTATGAGAGAAAATAACACAAAAAAGACTTTTACTAAGCCACCAATGTTTCTACATCACTAATAATTTCTTATACTGTGACAGTCATTAGACCAAAGACAGCGTAGGAGCCAACATATTAATGCAGCATCACTGGGATAACAGTGTCACCACATCATCTGCCTTTTTCAGTCCAATATTACTTTTAACATCATTCCCCAAAACACTCACTGACAGTGTTATCCAACAACAGTGATGCCAGGGTGTTAGTCGAGGCAGGATGTTAACAAGTAAATCAGTTCAGGTCTGTCTCTCCCAACTCCTACTCAACTGTACTCACGTGCTGCTGGCAGACAGGCAGGCTCAACAACGTCCGCACGATATGATGCCGGTACGGTGGCTTTCGGATGAGTGTGTGTGTGCGTGTGAGTGAGGTTTCACTGCTTACAGTCCCGGGATGTGGATGAGATGGAAAAACAGAGAGAGAGCAGATGTGTGTGTGTGTGTGTGTGTGATAATAAAAAAACTCTAACGCCAGCTCCACATTGGATCCAGCATGTGAGCGAGCCGGAGCAGAAAGATGTGAATGTGTGTGTGTGTGTGTGTGAAAAGAAGTGTGTGTAGGTATGCAGCACTGCGTGGCACACAGATGATGTGTGTGTGTGTAAAATCAGTCCAGTGTTGCTCAGCTGCCACGGAAACAACAGATGCTAACTCTCTCTCTACTACACTCCTCTCTTTCTCTATCTCTCGTCCGCTGGTTGCGTTTGTTTTGCTCCTCCCCCTCTTTGACAGCAGCTTGCTGTAGGGCGGAGACACACACACACACCCACACATGCATGCACCCCCACACACACTGACTAACAGACACACACACTGTTTCCTCAGGTCACTCATGCAGGAAGCTGAGTCGATGCCAGGCTCTCCTGCCCTACTTTGGCCCAGGGAATTGGTCTACACGCAACACACACACACACACGGTAAAGCTTGACCAAGCATTTTGAATATTGATTTTTGGGAAGCTTAATTAAAAGCGCAATTCATTTTCCTTAAATTGATTTTGGCATTCGTTTTATATGGAAATGGAAAAAAAAGACTAGCATCTGCCTTCGTACATATAAGAACTCTTTCTGCTCTGCATGATTTATGTCTGTCTGTGTCTCCATCTGTCTCTTATTCTCCCTCTATCTCCACTTTCTGTCTCTCTATTTTTCAATGTTTTTTCGCTATCTGATATCTGTATTTCATTTTTACCAGGGTTATAAGAAACTTTGTCTACGTATGTATGAAAGAAGTGACTTTTTTATCATGTCAAATTCAGCAGGTTATGCTAAAGGCATCTATAGTTTCATCAAGCAAACACACACTTCTCTGCAGCTCTCTCTGGACATCGAACTCCCCAAGAACACACCGAAATCACCACACATGAAGTTCTGCGTGATCAGCATCTAACTGTCTCTGTCAAAACACATCACCTCAATGCAGCATTATTAGATTAAGGAGACACAGGGAGAGAGAGATGGAGGAGGAAACAAGACATAATGGAGAGGGAGACAGAGAGGAGAGGAGGAGGAGGAGAGGATACAGAGAGGAAGAGGTGGGGGGAGGGGTGGTGACAGAGACTAATGGCTCTGGGGCTCATATTCCCTCTTTCCTTCATTTACCTCTCCTCTCCACTCCCCAGAGGAGCATTGTTCCTCCATTCAGCAGCTGGCAGAGACCTTCTCTGCATTGTGCAGCTTCAGTGCTATCCAACAGAGAACCGCTGGAGACGGGCAGTTCCCATCTTTAGGGCTGTGTGCATTGCACCAATGTTTTCCTTTCGGATCACCCTGTCTAATATTGAATCAGAGCTCTGTTTGTAGAAGCATATATGTACTGTAAATAATCAAAGGTCTGTCCTGCTATCTACTTTACTGCAGGACAGAGCGTGGCTTTTATGTCCTATTTCATGTCATTATTGCTTTAACATGTTTCACTTTTTATTGCTTATGTTACATTTAAAGGTACCATGTGGATTTTTTTTAACCCCTGATTTCCTGCTATTCCACTGATGGACAGTTGGTGGCGGTAACATGCAGAATAGCATAGCAAAGTGGGCTTGTAATCGGTTTGCAGATGTTGGTGCATAACACTAACTTTGTTTGCAAGAGAGTATTTTTATATTTTTATTATATTTCTCCTGTGTGCATCCTTTTACTTGTTGCTGCAAACATCTAATTCCTCCAAGGGGATGAATTAAGTTTAATTATCTACATTTCCAAGATATTATGTGGGCTATACTTTTAATTTATTTATACTTTTAATTATTTAGTGGATATACGTATCAGACTACAAGAGACGAGATGTATTAAAAGGAGCAGGCAAGTCATCAAAATCAAACATCCTTCTGTGTTTGTACATGCATGTCTCTTATATCACATCAGATTAATGCAATATGATCCTTCATCTGGTAAGTCTGTTTTTAAAGCATACCAGAATCGATTGAATGAAGCTCTGGCTCTAAAAATAGCATTGCTGGAGGAGGCTCATCTATAATTGATATGATACAGTACAGTAATCTATACTGGTATTGATTACCAGATCAGATTACAGACGAGATGAGAGGAGAGACCGGGAAAGGGAAAATAAAAAAAGAGAGAGATGTCTTATACTGATGTACCAAACTGAAGTTAAAATGTCAAAACTGAAAAATGTGTTTCATCTCTGGCAGCTAATAAAAGCCTCAGCATGATGGTGACGCGGCGGCACGCTGCAAATCTCATATCAGTCACCTTCCCGTTACAAGTGACGCCTCCAATCCCCCAAACCACACGGTGTGAGTGGTGAGTCAGACCATTACCACAGACACCAGTAACACTGGGGAGGAGAGGAGGGGGCGCTGACAGGTGGGAAAGAAGGAAGGAGAGGGACAAAGGAGAGGGAGGAAAGTGAGCAGAAAAGAAGGAACAGCGATAAAGTGACGTAGGAAAAGAAAGGAGAGCAGCCTACTGTACATATTCAGCAGATAATATTCCCACAACTTTGTGTCTGAAAGCTGGGATATAGAGCTGCTGTTAATCTTCTACTTAACAACTGGTGCACCACACACACACGTACACACACGCACGCACACAAAGTGTAATAAGCAGGCTAACAGAAGTGAAGATAATCCTCTCTGCATCACCTCAGTATTACTGCTGACAGACACCGCCTCTGTGTGGCTCATGTGTATGTACAGTATGAGTGTGACAGTGTGTTTGTGACAGTTGTGTGTAATCCTGGTGACTAATACTGCTGTCAACCTGCAGGCATTACCAGTCCCACATCAGCAAACTTACGGCAAGGGTGTAGATCATGTTAAAAGGTCAAGTTGTTTGTTTTTTTAAATGGACATCTGGAAATGTTTCTGATCAGCTGTATCACATACTTGTGAACTGGGAATTGAAGCAGCAAAACTTCCTTCATAAATTAAGACCTGACGTGAGATTCGATCGTTGCCTCCTCTCACATCCACATTGATAAATGTTGAACTTTGCACGAAAACATCTGTGCGCCCAATTTTCTGTTACATGGTGGTTTCATAAATGAGGGCCAATGTTCATGAAAAAGTATGTTTTCGTGATTATCTG
Source organism: Epinephelus cyanopodus (assembly GCA_026686955.1). Taxonomy (NCBI): domain Eukaryota; kingdom Metazoa; phylum Chordata; class Actinopteri; order Perciformes; family Serranidae; genus Epinephelus; species Epinephelus cyanopodus. The sequence continues at coordinate 30,085,136 of CM048920.1, read as the reverse complement.
ATGATTATTTTGTAATAAATCTTAATATGTCAATCTAATATGCTCATAAACTGCTCCCTATCCTCAGCAGTGCAATCCAAGTGAAGTGTATTCGGCACCCAATAATATCTTACAAAAAATCCTACAGATGGAGATTTTGGGTGAGCATCCAGTAAAGCAGTTTTGCCTGGCAAAATGGGTATGAATTTGGGGTACAACACATTTTGGAGCCACTGGTCTGATATATAAAATTGGCTTAAAATAGCCTGAAAAGTGATGGGGGATGTCGGCAGAACAAATGCAGCATGAGGACTTTTCACAGACAAACACTCTCCATCTGCTGTTCTTCAAATAAACACAGATCTATATCTGCTGCATCAGCTTAAATCAGCCATGTCTCTGCCCAAGCTAGCACACACACATACACGCACACCCATACCCACGCACACACATGCAGAGCTGTGTTGTGTTTGGGTACACCGGGTACCATATTTAATATAAATAACAGGAGGAGACCTGTGCACACACGGCGAGAGAGACACTTTTCCACTCCTGGTGGAGGTCATTATGAGTTCCTCTCACATTGGCAGGAAGTGTGTGTGTGAAACAGAGGGAGCACTGCTGGTTACCGCATGCTATCGCCACGGGAATGGGACAAACATGGACCTCGGATAAACACACGCACACACATGCCCACAATGCTGACCAAAGCCCAGCGTGGACAGAAGGTTTGATATAAAGTTCATTCAGCAGTCACAAACAAGAGTCACGACACAGTGACATACACACACACACACACACACACACACACACACACACACACACACACACACATCTTAGACTAACCTATCATTTTTAAGGGACCAGCGTGAGTTAAATCATTAAATGCTAACATTCACCTAGTTTCTTGCCTGTTGAGCAGGAAAAAAATTTAAAATCAGGCTACAGCACAGTCGGCTCTTAGTGAGGCCAGCTGGACCACCTCTGATACCTGCTGAGTGTTGACACTGTAAGTTGCCCAATATACTGTAACACCAAACTATGCCAAACCAGCAGACTGTCGAACCACTCTGACACTTTATCAGGCGATCAGCAGGACTTTAAAGGGCAGTTTTTGAAATATTTTTCAAATGAATAACACAAAAAATCTTGAGCATAAGTGAAAGGTAGTCTTAAAAGGTGGACTGAAAAAGGCTAATACCTGATTAATATGTGACCTCTTGCAGAGCAGTCTGGAACATGCTGAACATACAGATCAATAGCAGAGAAATGGATTACACACCCCTGAAGTGAAGGGTTACATTTACATAGTTGTTTTGATTGTTTTTGTTTCGACACATTTTGCAGCTGTTTCTCTGCTTCACATTCAGCATCAGCTGTTCTTGCTATCAATCCAAGCCGACTACAGTGGCCAACATCTGAGAGGAGTACAACTAAAATGAAATGCAGGGTTCCCACACCTTAAACATTTCAAAGACTAGGGCTGCCTATCGTTGGGTTTTTCTGATAACGGTGCCAAAACAATACTTTTAATACAGTACCAGTGCCTAAATGGTGCCTAAACTGATACTTTTTTTTTGAAATATAACACAGAATGACAGTCTGCCACTAGAAAGAACAGCCTTGTTTGAATTGCAAAGGCAAATTTGAACTTGAAATTGAATACTATATTACTGGTTCACTTAGATATATGAATATGAATTAATACAAAAAACATAAACAAATTTACATAACACATTCATGTAATAAATAAAAACAATAATCTAACACTAAATAACAGTTACAGTACTAATAACAGTAAAATAAGGTTTGAGTTAGGATCAGCGATTCACTTTCTGTCTCAGTTGAGACTCAGCAGCCAGACATTTCTCCATTATCTGTTTAGGAGTGGCTGAGATTGTCACTGCTGAGAATAGCTGATACGCCTTATAACAGTCCATCTCAAAACAACCAAGTCAGTTTCTAATGTGAGGCTGACTTTGCTCACTAACTTCAGGGCTAACCCCCATCACTTTTATCAGCAGGTGGCCAGAAAAACATAGTAACTTGTCTTGGGTCTTGAGGAGTTGCAGCATTTATTCACTGACAAATAGTCTAAACTGTACACACACTGCACTGCGACGTTTAACTTCATACTCCTTGCTACACTCACAGCAGCTTCAATGTCATGTGTCAACTTCATACACACTCTCTCTATCTCTCTCCAAAATAAGGCACTGAAGTTCATGTCATGATTTGAAGACAATTCAATGACTTTTCAAGGACTTTTCAGGTCCAATTCCCTCAAAGGACTTGACAAGGTTCTTGTCAAAGGTTACAACACTAAGAATTTTCATAAGTAGAAAGAGCAATGAAAAAAAAAAAAGAGTGATGCTTCAGTGTGTCAAAACTTTTCAATTGTGCTGTGCCACAGTGATGGCAGACAGTTAAAAAACCCCACAAAACTTTCATTTCTATTCTTGCACAAAAATATTGATTCAAGCACATTTAATGATCCATGTTTATTTATGTCTATTTTCAACAATTTGGGGGTCTTTTTTTTTCATCAAATTCACACATTTTCAAGGGTTTCCAGGACCTTTGGGAACCCTGTGAACAACATTTCCTTTTTGTCTAGTACAGCAAACATATCTGCCCTGTCCATTAAATGTCCTGTGATCTCATTTAAAAAAACAAAGACATTTAATATGTTTTGGGTTTCATGATGTTGCTCCCTTGTTTTGCATTACTTTGTCAGAATACCATTAGGTTATTGTCTGCACCTAAGGAGTCAACCAAATGTTTGTATAAAGATTATAAAGTAATGTTAATGTTCATATTAGGTTTCCTGCAAAAGTTTTCTTCTTATCTACATTTCCGACATACACACACATCTTGTCCCGCTTGTTGAATAAGCAACAATACAAACATTCACCGGCTAGCATCAGTTTGCAGATTAGATAGCTAATTAGTGGCTGAGCTGACGTTCATCAGCATATCAAGTTTGGTTACATGCTGGTTTGGTCCTTACTCTTCAAAATCGCTGACAACATGCTGTCTACCCACGACTTGTTGACTACACTGAAAGTTTGTTTACTTTGTCTCTTGTTTTCCTGCCAGAGGTTAGCCTGCTAGCTACTGCCAATCAAACACAGCAACACTGCTGAGATGAAAAGGAACATTTCTGATATCTCCCAAAAGACCTTTCATCCTTTTAATAATGAATCAACAACACATTAACAAAACACAACGACTGAAGAAAGATATGACGAAATGTGACTTCAGTTAGACTTTGAAGCCTCGATGCTGTGAGTTTAAAATACTTAAAAGATTTCTGGTGAGGTGCCCCTTTAAGAGCTGAGGGCGCTGTCCGTGGTGCTGATCTGACTTGACATTCTAGAGCGGACACAAACAAACTTCTATGAAATGATTTGATGTTCTTGCTGGTATTTCTGCCAGAAGAGTAACCAGGTACAACCAAACACCAGTCTAACATGACATATCACCATAATCCACCTGTGTGCACCCAACAGAAGCGCTGTGCTCTCTACAGACTGCTTCATTTTGAGAATCGCTGCTGGAGAGACAAAACTAGTGAACTTCACTGAGTTTAAAATAGCAGTGTGTCAAGTTTATGCAGTCAGTTTTCAAATGTCTGTCTAGCTTATTATCTTATGCCCTTGGGTCCTCCTTATCTGTGGTTACACTCACAGCTAAGACTGAAGTGAATTCCAAACTTTTGACGGCTTTTTAACTCACAGATGTCCTTCATAAAACTGAACACTTTCCCAGTGTGGAAAAACGGACAGTTTACCATCATACCATCATAACATTTTCTCCTCAGTGGTTCATTTTCAATCTACTGTTGCATTATATTTTAACTGCAACGCTCTGAAGTTACTGTTGAGAACAGCAACAAGCTTCCATGAACTGGTTGGAGCTGTTTAATCTCTAGTGGGGCCAAAAAAACTCCATTTTTTGCTTAAATGTCAGATACCTGAAAATCAATGGACCTACTGCATTTTTGCAGCATAAGGTTAACCTCTACAGCCTCAAACTTTATTGAGGAACTTTATTTAAACGTACTTTCTCCTTTCAAATTAGAATTCATAGTCCATATATCATGCTTGCACAACGTTTCAGAATTCATAATCCATACATCGTGGTTTTCAGCTTGATGTATGGCTTATATCTCCATGCTATTTCCATAAGCTTCCAATACATTTGCATTCTGTGGCTGCTGGGAAACCTCATTATGCTCTGACAGTGCCTTCCACATCTTAATGAGTTGGGCTAACATCCATTTGCATCCATATCTGGGAAGACCTTCCTACGATCCATTTACCTAAACTCTAATTACTCTGTCCCATTTCTAGGTGATATTTCTAGCTTTAACTCCTCAGCTGTTTGCCCCCAAATATTCTTCCTCTCTACAGATCCACTAAAATAAAAGTCTTGCGTTGATGGTAGCGCTTCCTTCCTCAAATTTTCCAGTAAAATCACAATTGTTGACTGGATTTGGTTTTTTTTTTCATGATCTCCAAACCCTTCCAATTACATGCAAACTGTTTAATCAGTGATAACATTTATATTTTCCCCTTTAGCAGTCTGACCTCCCCAGGTCCTCTCACTTGTCCTCAGCTCAAGCCCAGTCCTTCCATGACTACATAATACCTGGATACTAGTGGGTACCCTGGCATATTTCTAACTTTTCAAACAAACTTGAAACTCATCAACTAGCCTCTGAAGATAAGAATCCATACATACAGTATATGCAAGGTACCTACAGGATTTCAAAATGTTATACTATGCTCCTCAGAATTTAAATCAACACGATTAAAAAACATACTAAACATATGCAGGAGTATTCAATCGTTTTCTAAGGCTGGAAATTAAATTCATTTTATGAGTTTAAATTAATTTCTCCTGAGACCTGTAAGGGACCTGTGTGTTGTATTCTGGACCTGCCGATGACAACTTGCTCCTGGAACACCTCTCTGACTGAATAATACATGGCTGATAACCAGAAAGGGACCAGGGGACCTGATGCTACTGTTAGTGTGTGTATGTGTGTTTGTGTAGGTGTTAAATTGAGGTCCCCCACCATGACAGCATCCCATTAGATGAGCCAATCAGCAGTTATAATCTGGTTTCCTAGGTTACAGCCCTCTCAGTCACTCCCAGCAGACATATATATCCAGGATGGTGCTTGTTGGGAAACCTCACTCTGTGTGTGTGTGTGTGTGTGTGTGTGTGTGTGTGTGTGTGTGTGTGTGTTGCTGTATTGTACAAATAGTGAATTTCCAAACTGCAGTATATAACTAAAAATAAAATCTTGTTTACTATGATATGTTATCACTGCCTTACATTTAAAATGGCATTTATGTTGGCTTTATTATTTCTTCTCATGCCCACAAAAAGTTTGTTTTGTCAACATGTATTAAAAATAAACACATTTTATTAACTTGTGGGCTTTTCTGCACAGTTGGCAGCTGAAACTGTGTGTGGCAGCGACACACTGGTTGCTGTGTCTACAGTACGCTGCCAGAAATTAAAACAGGTAAGGCCATAACATCATCATTAAAACATGTCTTACAGGAATACTCCACCCACAAACTCACTGTTCACCGTAGAGCATGCAAGAAAAACAAAAATTTTGTCACAAATTCAAGGTAACATGGAGTGAGCAATTGATACACGAATGTTCATTTTGTGGGTGAGGTCTTCCTTTAACACCAGACTGTTTTGCTGCCCCCTCTGTTTAAAGGGGCCTGTAGCAGCTCCAACAACACCCAGCTAACACCTAGCAGTGATGTCACACAGTCCTGAAATACACCTGTACATCACTGCAGCAAGGTGAAAAGTTAAACCACTAGAGGTCAGCACATACAGGATTTTCTGGGGGTGGTCATTCACTATCTCATTTAAAACTTCTGTTAGGCTCTGTAGCAATGCCAGACGTTCCAAGCATTAATCTGTACATGAGATCGATGCTAATGTGCTGTGCTCATCTGCAGTACTCACCCTCAGGTCTGTACTGCGCTACTATGGTAACGGTCTGTCCTGCGTTCTTCAGAGCTGCTGCTGCCTGCTCATGTGTTGCACTGGACAGATCCACACCGTTCACCTACACACAAACACAAACACACACAGAACATTAGAGCCCAGGCCTTGGATCAATAGTAATAAATGTATAGTGAAATGAGCACGCCATAAAGAACACTTTACATCCTGCTGGGTCAATAAGTCACAGGTGACCAGTCGTGTAAACTGTGCACATGTGTTGTATGTGTGTACTTTGTGAGGGCTTGTTTGATGCATAAAATCGTTCCATGCCACAGCTTTCATCATAATACACTCAAAGTCATTCTGCAGGGATTATTGGTGCTTCTACAGTCTGAGGACTAAATCCTGTTTGAATCCTGTCTGAAGAAAATTAAAGCCATATTTCACTTTCATCAAACAAAAAGACAGCTGTAACACATACACACACACACACACACACACACACACACACACACACACACACACACACACACACATGCACACACCATCAGCTCTCTGTGGCGACTGACTGGTAATATACAAAGAAAATGATACCAGTTCCAGGAAATGTCTCTTTAAATTCAGATTGCTGTGAGAAAGAATGCAAATATGGTTCAAACTAATCAGCTTCAGTAAAATATTCACAGTTATGCTGAGCTGTATGACTCCACATCAATAATGTACAGAAGAAAATTCAGAAAGTGGAGGCTCTGATGGAGAATAAAGCGACAGGGCGACTCCCGTGATAACAGTAATAATGGTAGGATTTGAGTCATTAATAACAATGGTGACAGTACTTGTGTTGTATATCTGTGTGTACTGTCTGTAACAGGCCTTGGTTCGTACCGACAGGATGCGGTCTCCCTTTCGTAGCTCTCCACAGAGATCAGCCGGACCTCCGGCAAGAATGAAGGAGATGAAGATTCCCTCTCCATCCTCCCCTCCAACAATGTTAAAACCAAGACCTGTTGACCCTCGCTGGAGCACCACCCGCCTGGGTTCTCTGGAAGAAACAAAATGAAACACACACACAGTGTTAGGGTAAAAGATGATGCTATATGACTTTTGAATTCAGTTTTATAGGCATCTTAATGTGTGATGACATTTGATCAGTTACGATTTTAAATTGCAACCGTTGCTTTTTGCTGTTTAAAGGTAAAGTTTAACTGGTGTTTTGTTGTACCACCTCTTTAACTATGCTCGAATATCCAGAGACAAGGAGATGAACATATCTATTACAGCATATCTACAAATGAAAACATTAAAATATTAAGATGTATTTGCAGTTACTGTAGTGTTTATATTCTAATAATCTCTGAATGTATGTATATGTATGTATAATATCTGCTGTATTTTAATAAAAGGTACATCTAGATAAAGGAAAAAAGGTTGGATGATCTGGATGATTCCCCTAAATGACCAGCAGATGTCAGTATTGCACTGTCTCTGTTTTGTTGCACCGCCACTTAGTTACTCTGTCTTAAACGTACAATTCTGACTTAGTTTATAAATGGTTTGATTCTTTAGCAAATCAGCATAACTTAAATATCTTTTGACAGTGAGAGTGAACATGAGGGCATTCAGGAAATCCAAGTCAACACAGGTCAAAACAGGCAAATAGATACTTAAGACAGAACTGAAAGCAGAGCCAATGTATTGAGAGAAAACCACTGGACCATCATGTCCCTCACTGAATAAAAACCATCATGTTTAATACGGAAGAAAATCCAAGAATCCAATTGTTGAATAACTCTTAGTTAAGAGGGTCTTTATAAATACTCCATACACTGTTCATATGTGAAATTTGGATTTCCTTGCCCTGAGATTATTCTAACCACGGATGTACAAATCTGAAACCACTGCATCAGTATCCAGACGTGACAGGAACACATTAAAAACTGGTTCTTTGTCATAAAAATTGTGTCAACCCCCTCAGTTAAGTTCATAATGGTGGGCTGGTGACATTACCACAGAAATCCGTGGCCTCGTGCTACCTTACACAGAAATGGTTTCAATGAGTCCAATGCAGTGTGGATCCCTTGATCTATGACACAAATTATAAATGATACACCTTTCACCTGAAACCTCCTGCTCTGAGAGAAAGCGGATGTTTTGCAATCAGAGTACGAAAGAGAAAGAGATGAACGAGAGAATACAGGAGAGAAAAGAGACAAAAAAAAGGGGCAGACGTCAAAATGACCATTCTGCCGTTGGTCTGGGGCTTATCAGATTTATTATAATCAAAGCGCACTGATTGGCCCGGAGGGGTATGACGGAATGAGTCATATTCTGGTAACCACGGTGACGCCAGATGAGTGACGAGGGCTGTGATAGGCTGTAATCCGTCCATTAAAATGGATTAAAGACAGTAGAGCAGCACTGACAGAGCATCTGCATGTGTGTGTGTGTGTGTGTGTGTGTGTGTACATATGTGACCTGAGTTTACACGGCAGACAAAATGTGCGCTGCCATCTGCCCTTTGCAGCCAAACACACACTCAAACACATTCACACACATGCAGCAGCAGAGCAAGCAGTCAGGGACAGAGGTCATTCAGTTTATTTTGGGCTCTGTAGGGACTCTGTTTACTAATCTGGTGATGTGGACCTCTCTGAGGGCCACTGAGGACCTCAGAGGAGGACATGACACAAGCAACAAAGGACAGGGAAAGAAGAGGATGAAGACATTTGACCCCATTAACAGCTCAATTTACATTTATTCTTTAGCTAGCAAAGCTAAAAAGCTGCTGCTAAATTTCATATAGGTTGATAAATTTGGAATTTTCTTTGGTTGACAAACTTTGCAATAAGAAGTGACCGACATGCATGGCATTTCTAAACAAATACTTTTTTTCCTGCAATGGCTGCACAATTATTTCCTCTGGGATATCTCAAGTAATTTTATCAATAACATTATTTGATATATGTAGTTTAACCTTAGGCAAGGCAAGGCAAGGCAAGGCAAGTTTATTTGTAGAGCACAATTCGTACACAAAGTAATTCAAAGTGCTTTACAGAAGAAGAAAATGCATTAAAATCACAATACAAAATAAAAACATAAATAATCATTATAAAATGAACTTTAAAAGAGAAGAGTGCAGATAAGATCCTTTCAGTCATATGCACAGTGAAATAGAGCTGTTTTGAGCCTAGATTTGAACATTGTCAGAGTAGAGGTCTGTCTCACATCTTCAGAAAGACTGTTCCAGATTTTAGCTGCATAAAACTGGAACCCTGATTCCCCATGTTTAGTCCTGACTCTGGGCACCAGCAGGAGGCCGGTCCCTGAGGTCCTCAGAGTCCGAGATGATTCATATGGCACTAACATGTCAGAGATGTACTTTGGTGCTGCTAGGCCGTGGAGAGACTTGTACACAAGCAGAGCTGCTTTAAAGTCTATTCTCTGAGCCACAGGAAGCCAGTGTAGAGACCTGAGCACAGGACTAATGTGCTCGTACTTCCTGGTTCTGGTCAGGACCCGAGCAGCAGCATTCTGGATGTACTGCAGCTGTCTTACGGCCCGTTTGGAGAGTCCAGTGAGCAGGCCGTTACAGTAGTCTAACCTACTAGAGACAAATGCATGGATAAGTCTCTCCAAGTCAGGTTTAGACACTATACCTTTGATTTTGGCAATGTTTTTTAGATGGTAAAAGGCTGCTGGTGTTATTGATTTGATGTGGCTGTTAAAGTTCAAGTCTGAGTCCATTATTACCCCGAGATTTCTAACCTGATTTGTAGGTTTTAGAGAGAGAGACTGGAGGTGACTGCTGACACTTTCTCTTTGTTTCTTTGGACCAAATACGATGACTTCAGTCTTGTCTGAATTTAGCTGGAGAAAGTTATTTTGCATCCACACACTGACCTGTTGGATGCAGTGACAGAGTGAATCTACTGGTCCATATTCACCTGCTGTCAGTGAGACATAGATCTGAGTGTCGTCTGCATAATTGTGGTAGGACACATTATTACTTTGTATTAACTGGCCTAAAGGCAGCATGTATAGATTGAACAGAAGGGGTCCCAGGATTGACCCTTGGGGCACCCCACAGGTCAAGGCCATGTGGTCTGAGGCACAGTTACCAATTTCAACAAAGTACCTCCTGTCTTCTAGATAGGACTTCAACCAATTTGAACCTTACAAATTTGGTTATTTTTGGAAACCCTTAATGGAATTTGAAAAATAATTTCACAGTGAATGTATATGTGGTTATGCAGCGTGTTTAATTTGGTCTCACTGGTCATTAAGGGAAGGATTTTACAGAATAATGTCTCTGGTCTAAATCAGAGACTGTACAGTCCCATAAGTGCGTGTGTTTGTGTGTTAGGTCTCACCTGGGGATGTCGTCGTCTCCAGTCATGGCTCTGGGCAGAGGTGAGTATCTGGGTGTGGTCAGAGGGGCGGGGCTTACAGACTGGCTGCCGCTCATGTAGGGGCTTATATGGTTGTCTTGATGTGGGGAGTACGCTAGAGGAAAAAACAAAACAGATTTTCCTTATTTAACATGCTGTCATACATGAAACAGAATTTCACAGATGTGTTTTTTAAGGTTATGTGCACTTTAGTGTACTTTCTGTATCATACAAAACACTGTTGTGTGAATAAACAGTGCATTTCCACTCTGACTTTTATTGTCTAATCAACCACAGCCTGATTGACTTAAGTCAATTACTCCAAACTGTTGATGTACTGTTTATAATTAGATGTTCTGCAGATATGCTGAGAGCTGGTGGTGTGATATATGCTGTTTGGTAATGTGTTAGATTCAAAGCGGTGATAAATGGCATGTTGTTTGATAATATGCTGATTTGGAGAGGTGACAAGTGGCTGTAATCCAGTGGGCCAAATTTACCCAGTCTGATTATCAGACTGTTATATAACACATTTAAAGCCGTCTGGCTGATGTCAGTATATCTTTTAAACCAAAACATATAATGTTCCAAACCAACTTCAACTGGTTTGAAAACACTGGAAGCATTTGGGGTTATCATAATGGACACAGTGTGAGCACATTATGATCAGTGTCACCCAGTAGATTATTTATTTACTTATTATTTCTGTCACATGTTTAAAGGAGACCTATTATGCTAATTTTCAGGTTCATACATGTATTTTGGGTTTCTACTAGAACACGTTCACACACTTTAATGTTCAAAACACTTTAATTTCCTCATACTGTCAGTGTTGGAACATCTGTGGTCACCCTCTGTCTGAGACGCTCATACAGAGCGCCTGTCTCTTTAAGCCCCCCTTTGAGCCCAGTCTTCTCTGACTAGTTAGTGTTTCTAGGTCCTCCACATCTTGGCATCTTTCCGACATCTATAACCTAGTATAGCAGCACCACTTCCTACTGTTAAAATCACCAATAAAAGCTACTAAATACAACCAGACATGTTCCAGCAAGAATATGATCCAGCATCAGGGAGGAATGAACAACATCTGCAACCACGTTTACATTTTACCCTTTACTTTGGCCACATTAACCTCTTTAACTCCACCAGGACGCCCACGTCCTCACTCCCCTCCTCCTCTGTTTAATGGTATCTCCCAGGCACACTACATCATCAAACCATGTGATGATTGGTATTGCCGGATTCAAGAAGCTCTCGACTTTTCAAAAAAAAACATTGCTTTTCTTTTATTTATTATGTATTTCGCACCAGAGCAGCCTAAACACACATAGTCCAAAACTGCGATGAGTGGTGACAAGTCATGTCGTGCCATTTTTCGACAGGAAATGTTAAAGGATTACTTGTGATCTTATGACTTCAGAGGCCAATTACTCAGTCTCTGTATCACCTAGAGTGTTTCTGACACTTTCACAAGAAACTTCAGAGAGTTTTATTTCTGGCAAGACCTCATGCATGCATGTAGTCAGAGTGGTTCAGAAGCTGCAGTCATTTTAAATTGGGTACGTCATTTTAGGCGTTTTTGCTGCAAAATGATACCCTGGAAATCCAGAGTTCTCGCGGGAGCACGATTTGAATTTGCTCAGCAAGTCACTCTGGCAATCAGTAATGATGCTCATTACCTATGCCCATGAAACTGAGCTGCACCAATCACATCGGCGTATCTGATATAGGCGGGCCAGAGGCAGCTAAACAGATGACGACAGCACTGCGACGCTGAAGTCCGGAATCAGTCAGCAAACATTGCAAATTGGCTACGGATGAACACCAGTTGTTTGAAACGGCTTTGGCTGCTACAACGAACGAGTTAGACTTGGCTTTTTCTCTAAAAGAGGAACAGAAGACGGTGCTCAAGTCTTTACTTTGCAAGAGCGATGTTTTTGCTGTTTTGCCGACCGGATACAGCAAGAGTCTAATCTACAGTTAGCTCCGCTGGTAGCTAAAGCGTATACGCCACCCCGTGTATTGTTCTGATTGGTCGTAGTGTTATCCAGTTGTGTGCAGTGATATATACAAATGCATGTTTGGTGCCACCCCTCGAGTTGTGCCATTTTCATTACTCATGGCCAGACCATAAATCTTTCTAGATTTGGGTCTGGATTTCCAGGCTAGCAAAATGGCTGTGGAGTGCAAGATTAAAATGAACACCTGACATTGTAATATCATATATATGACAGAAAACAAGGAGCAATGTAATAGAACCCCTTTAAGGTATCATTATAAGCTCTTCTACTGGGTTCATATTTCAATCCAAACTCTTTCAGGTAATGTCAGGACTGTCATGTTTATAGGGTTTTTATGGCTCTATACTATACATACTCTATACATATATACTATACATATCTATCTATCTATCTATCTATCTATCTATCTATCTATGAGAGCATACACAACAGTCCTCTGTGGTATTCAGCTCTAATGTGGAAATGTATGGCATTAAAATCTATTAGTTAGTACACTGAGAGAAATGAATGCATTTATGACAAGGACTGCACAGGAGTGATGCCCCAGAAATTATTCATAGGAATGACCAGATAGAGCCACTGAAAATCTTGGAGTGGCACACCAAAATCTAAAGCCATAACTGAATTTCAGGACTCTCACTGCAATGCTTATGCCGTCAAACAATAATATTCTGACACAATCTGAGTTGAGCTTTGTGATGTTTACACCCAATTCAACCATGGCTGGGCTGCTCCTCAGCCATGAGGGCTCCACACTGACAACAACGCAGTAATCTGAACGCAAAGCTAATCACGAAAAACACTCCCTGTTCTCCTTTACTTGTACCTCAACTTTCCCATTCCTAATCTTGCTACTTTCTCTCACACATCTATGATATATAGTGTCATAAGTCACATAAATATGTATTTGTTAATATACACCAGCTCCTGAATATGTTGCCTTGATTGGTCGCTTGTAATGATGGTGTTCAGGGAATTTGAGCTTACTGTGCTGTTGCAGTTCTAGTAAGAGTCTCTGCAAAAAGCCTAACAGCAGATGGGTGCTTTCTTATAAACCCACCCAAAAGCAAAAATCTCCACCAACAGCTTTGTTCCTCGCTGTTCTTTATAGTTCAACACCATCTGGCCTTAAAATGCTTCAGCCTCTTGGCTGCAATGATGTTTGCTACATTCACCAGAGCGCTGTTTCACTGCAAGTGGAGTCTGATGTTGTGAGTAAAAGTCTACACAGCCTGAAAGATGCTGGATCCCTCAAAACCATGTTATGAAAGAAACCACTGTTACGTCTGGTACGTCTTGTACTGAGAAGTGTGTGTGCACTCACAATTAGTGACGTCGGGGGGAGGGAAGTTGTCATTGATAAAAAGGGAGGTGTGTTTGGCCACGCGGAGGTAAACGACGTCAGGAGTGGACTTCAGGGCAGCCACTGCCTCCTCATGAGTCACCTCCTCCAAACAGGAGGCGTTTACCTGGAGTCACATGAAGACACATAATGTAAATTATTACCATATACAAGCACGCATTAACACTCAGACAGCATGTAGACAACTTTAGAGCCATACTAGACTGCAGCAAAACCATAGTGTGGAAGCTATCATACAGTTTCCATGGACCGGATACGTATCTTAAAATACACGGCTTGATGTTAACTTAATAGAGAGGAAGCAGCTTTAATTATGTTGCATTTATTTTTATGCTGAGCGGGTCTGCTGCCGTGTTAAATCAACCTTAAGAGGCTTGGAAGTAGAGCAGAAGAGTAACAATCTGATAAAATCACACTTGTGTTCACTGTCCTTCTCTAATACATCTAATGTAGTCTCAGATTACACATAACATACCCAGCAGGTAATATGTAACAATCTAATAAAAAAGGGAAATGGAGATGAAGAGCCTTATTTTTGCTTAAATCATTTCCTGTATCAATGGTGTAAATTCAATTAAAGCAGTGCATAGCATGCAGTATTTGTATTTAATTACATGTGTGGAACTAATTAACTTGAAATAATATTCTAGGTGAACTGTGCCTTTAAATTAGAAATCAAATCATGTCAATGAGTGAACTAATAAAACCTTGCTTTGATACTGGCTGCAATCTACAGTATGAACCAGATTCTACATTTGCATGAAAATAAGTGCAGAAAACACACAAGGTTACTTACAGCCACAAGTTTGTCCCCTATCTGTAGCCGTCCGTCTTTGTGTGCAGCCCCTCCCTCGATGATCTTAGTCACATAGATACTGTTGTCGCCTGGGACATGTTGGTTTCCGACTCCACCTGCTATACTGAATCCTAAACCTGAGAGAAAACATAAACAGGTCATATTGTTAGAAGTGATTTCTGGGTTTCCTGAGATAATTTGCTGCAGTGCTGCATTTTCTCTTATAGTAAACCAAAGCAAAAATCAAATTAGGCAAGTTATACCCTGTCATATACTTCATATTTTGTAGCTTTAATTGCTCTATTGTTCTTTTCCTTCCCCCGCTCAATCATGTTACTGTATCTTGGCTGCTGAAACGTTCTGACATCTCAGCGGAAATCAGAAAATGGTGCCTCATTATTGTTTCTCACTTATGTGCACCAGTTGATGTCTTTATAGCACTGTTTCTTCATTGTGCAGTCATAAATTAGTTGGCACAGAGAAGCATGTCAAACTCCTCAAACATCATCACATTTCAAATCCAGTGAGCTGGGGTAAAGTCAAAACAACAGCAACATGTCTGTGTTTTACTACTTTCAGACTCCACTGCATGTTGTACATTATATTTTCTCACCTTTGGGCCCTTTGACCAGCTTGATATCCATGATTCTCTCGGTGAGGCTCCTCCTGCGTCGTATACATAGTCGCACCAAACCTCCTGCCTCCTTTAGCGCCTCCACAGCCCCGCTGTGGGTCACGTCCCTGACGTCTGTCTCATTTACACGGACTATACAGTCATTCACCCTGCAAAGTCACATGCAGTAAAGATGTCATTTGACTTGAAGTAAGGAGTTCATAGTGAAGACAAACAACACACATCACCTCAGTCAAATGAATCTGGTGCCTGTGCATGAGGAGCTCATAGCTACTGATAAAATACATCAAAAAGTGTTCAGCTTTCAAAATGACTTGATGAATACCGATCCTATTTGCACTGACAGATTTTACTAATATATATGATCAAACGTTGTGTGTTGTGTAATGTGACAAAAATAAGCTATAATAAGTAAAGCTGCATTTGTATTGTGAAGACAAAATCTGTTCACAGTGCAAATGTGAGGATTTGTCTGCCATCTGGCAACAAAAAGCTGGTCCCAACGAGGTTAAACATTTTATTTAGGACTGAAGTCTTAAGATTTTGGTTCAGGCTAGAATTACAATTAGGTTAGGTTGTGTGTGTGTGTGTGTGTGTGTGTGTGTGTGTGTGTGTGTGTGTGTACCTGAGTCGTCCATTCTGGGCTGCGGCCCCTCCAGGTATAATCTTGGTGATGAAGATAGAAGGGTCTTCTCCAATGTGAGGGTTATCAGTCCCTCCTGCGATACTGAACCCCAGACCTGAGTTACCCTATTCGTGCACACAAACATAAAAAATGTTTGAACAAACATTGGTTTTAAAAGTTTATTTCTGGTGCTAGACGCTTTGATTATCTATGATAAATGACAGATAATATTGTTAGACCGATGTCTCTGACCTGCCACGAAATCGTTATCTCTCCATCCAGACCTGATAGATTTAAAAAAATATATATAACAGTGCTTTTTAAAGATGCCTTTATGTAATAAATAATTACAATGGAAATGTCATGCAGACACATTAGATTATATAAGAAGTAGATAACCACACTGGAATATTTCTTCCAGTTGCGAAATCACCAAGAAGCATCTCTTTAATAATGTCTTATCTTAATGTCTTTCACTGCAAAACTACATCTGTTATCTCCCCATTTCCACTTCCTACCACACTGTTTCATCACCTGAACAAATAATATGTAATACAGCTGTCGCTTATTACCAAATTACATATAATAGATCTCCTCTGTCATTTGAAGACATTACCTGATGACAGCCTTTACTCTGTGTATGTTTCAGTCACTCTCTCATGCTTTGTCACTGGGTTTAAAGCCAGAGTAATGTCTGTGCCTGTGTTTGCGTGTATGTCCATAGTGTCTTTAAAGCAGATCCAGTCAAGCAGACAGAACCAGGTCACAGGAGAATAGAGAGGGAGACGGAGAGAGAGCCTCAGGGTGAGAGAAAAGGGGAATATAATGAGAGAGGGAAAACGAGGATCAGGAAAAGAAAGTAGGGAAGGATGGATGAGGAATTGAGAGGATGAGGAAATAGGGTCAGCAGAGCCACAGCAGTGGTGGGACTACAGGAAAAGCAAAATGATGAAATGAAGGAGAGGGGAGAGATAAATGAGCAGAAGGCTGACATGCAGCAGATGATGGGCATCTTTCTCTTTTTAAAACACATCTTTTTTATGATTTGGATTCCAAAGATATATTTTCCCTGTAGTTAATAAACAAGCCACAGAAAACAACAATTTTTTCAAATTCTCTAATGATTTTTTTTTTTTAAATCAGTGAACAGAAGAAGATCAAGAAGTTATTTTTCAACAATGCTGGAAGAGCTACACAACATTTAAAAGTGGATAAATATAAAGAGCAACATAATTCAATCAGATTTTCTTTGAAACTTTGTCTCCAAAGAGAAGATCTTCATTTTGAGCGTATTTTAATCAAAAATTGTTATTTTCAGAGAAAGAAGAAATGATATAGTCTAAAAATGCTCCATTAGTACAGGTGAAAGTCCTGAAGTACTTACTACTTTTTTTTTTTTAAGTGCACAAGTATTATCGGTGAAACTTACTTTAAGTATCAAAAGTTAAAGTATTTGTTATGCTGAATGGTTCATTTCACAGTGTTATATTATTATAGAATATTAAATCATTCTGTTTTTATAACAAAAAAATACATGTGAGAGCTTTTTTAATGTTGTAGTTCATCATGTGGAGCCAATTTCACATCCTTTGTATGCTACTGAGATTAGTGGAAAGGTACAATATCGTAACGATTTTTTTATGTGAAAAGAGTAAAAGTAGCAAAAGGACTCCCGCACACTGTCCAACTTGCAATAAATCATTTATCTGCGACGTTTCGGTACTAGACCTTCATCAGGCAAACCTATGTGAAAAGAGTAAAAAGTATATCATCTCCCTCTAAAATGTAGCTGGGTTAAAGTTTAAGAATGGAAAAATAAAAATAACTTTTTTGTCATGTTAACTAGAACTATCGTTATATCCACGAGCGGTAAAAAATGAGACAGATAATCTGTGGAAAAAAAATACATGTCCCTCCACCTCCTTTTATTGCAACTAATGGCTTTTGGAAGAATCCACAGCAGCCAGACAAAAACAACCAATCAGAGCCAAGAAGTCTCTAACGCAACTGTTATCATGTCAATCACTGCTGTCAAACTGTCAAACTAGGCAGTGCAGATTAGAGACTCTCTTAAAATGTTTTCAGAAACATGTTTTAGTGTATGGTTTAGCTGTAAAATACAAAAGTTGCTTTGGCTGGGGGGTGGGGCTTTGTTTTTGCTTGACTGTTTTTACCATGGCCACCCAGTCACAAACTTCCTCATGTTACAGCTAAACACTATACTAAAATTTGTTCCTGGAAAAATCTGAGGTAATGCAGTAACAGAATCTGGATTCATGTTTGATCAGCACTGTCTAGTTTGACAGTTTGACTGCAGTTCATGAGAAGTAACTAACATAATTCAGAGCTGTGTTAGAGACTCCTTTGCTCTGATCGGTTGTTTTTGTTCAGGTGCGGTAAGGCTATTAGAAACGCTATGAGGAGGCAGAGGAACATGATTTTTTTTCACTGACTTTCTGTCTCATGTACTTCTGTGTACATATAGTAGCAGTTTAGCAAATATGACAGTTTTATAAAAGTTACCAACAACAGCTTTAAGTAAAAAAAAAAACTTAATGTAATTTATGATTATGTTTCCTTAAAACACCCCATTGTTATTTCATTTACTCCAATGCCATACAGCTCATGATTCTATATATCCTTAATTTGCTTCTATGATGTTTGGCAGCCTAAAATGGTGGTTAAATACAGCACTTTGGTCAACTTTAAATATGATTTATAAATAAACCTTGACGTGATTTGATATTCTGGAGAACAAAAGTGTCAACTACACAATTTTTTAAGTATGCCACACACTTTCGGATAGAAAATCTTGCAGTCGACGTGGTCTATAGTCCAGCTACTATTAATTACAACTTTTAAGATGAGTTTTTGAAAATCTTTTTCAAATATTGTTTTATAGTAATTAATAGATAACATTTACAAAGTAATATCACACTTTGCAAGATGTTGCATTGGCTGATATATATTGGTTGACTTGATACATTTAACATTGGTCATACCTGCCAAAATGATCTTGAGCTCTTGCTTTAATTGGTCTTACGATACTTTAATTGTATGTTCAAGTAACATGTTTTTGTTGACACAGTCAAACCTCAGTCAAATATGTACAAAGGCCTGTTTAAAAATGCTACATGCTAATAGCTTTCTTAACTTGTCACGATTGCTAAGAAGAAATACTTTTAGTCTTTTCACACCTCCTCAGCCTTTGAATGCGTGATTTTGTCTCAGTTCTGTTTCTCCTCGTTTAAAAGGACATGTTCTCATAATAATCACTGATGACATCAGTGGTGGTTTGATGTGACTGATTACATTTACAATGTGTAAGACAAGAATGCATGTTGGAGGTGTGCTTTTACCCGCTCCAGCGTGATTTCCTCATACTCATAGTCTGCTTCTGTTCCATTGACCTGTCAGTGAGGAAGGGGAAGAAAAGAGAAGTGTGTCAATTAAGAGTAAATACTGAGAGCTGTTTTCCTGTAATGGACACTAAAATGCTCATTAGATTCTACAGTGAAGCTTTTAACATTCATAATTTATGAGCAGTATTTTTCTCTGTGTTGGTTGCTATTGGGTGGTACATCATGCTGTCATGTTGCATTAAAGCTTCATGTTTATCACAGCTTTATTGCATTTCTCACTGTTTATGCTCTACATGCATGCATATTGAAAGTTCTATGCCATCTCTGAGGACATGTTGGCATTCAGGAGATTCTTCCTTTCCAATTTTGAAACAAAATGTGAGCTGATTATTATTAAGTAATGGAATATGCAACAAATTTCAGAATTGCAGAAAAGCAAAGACATCAGACATTTGATCATTTGTGAATGACGCATGAATCTGAGAGATTAAACTGGTAATGCGCACTTAATGATGATGTACCTCTGATGTCATATTTAAGAACATCCCCACTGAATTACCCGTGAGCCAATCACACTGCTCAGCCAGGGCTGCCTGCACTATAAAACATATTAACATCTAGATTTCCTGACTGACGAATAGCACATGGAATTAAATCTGATTTCTGAGCGGACTATTATACATTTTATGTTCCACTCAATTTATACTGGGAGATGAGTCTTGTTCCTGCTATAGCTGCTGCAGGCAGGCAGGCAGGCAGGCAGGCACACGCACACACATGCACACAGTGGTCGAGTGGCATCCCAGTGGCCCATGTAATCCCCTTGGCTGTAATCTGTGCCTCTGTGCAGTCAGATTAGTTTAGATTTTGAATTTCTGTCATTTCAAACAGAGGGTAAAATCTCCCATCAGCTACTGTGTGCTGTGTGTCTGTTATCACTTTCCACACACTGGGTACATATCCAGACTGGATGAGCACCTGATTAAAGGCCACAGAAATCTACTACATACATAAAACTTTGAAGTATTATGAAAAATTTGAGGACAATAACAAGTTACTGCCATTCTTAAAGCTGGATGTTCCAATCTTAGTAAAAAAGAACAAAACAAAACACACACACACACACACACACACACACACACACACACACACACACATCCTGCTGATATATCCTGCTAAGCAGAGTTAATAATTTACTTACTTTGTAGTTATTTTATCATTTCAATAAAGCATAATGTGGTCAACAGATTATCACAATTACAGCCTATACGTCCTATAGGAAATGGCCCTGTGCATTTAAACTGTGTTTAAATTTATTTTCCTATCTCAAAAAAGGCTCAACATACCACCTTTGCCTCATTTTTAGCAACAACAATAAAACATAGTATGTTTGTCATGAGCACTGAAACTAAATTGAGTTTTATGTGTATGTTAAATGCATTAATCACAAATCAACTGTCAAAAATCATATCAGTGACATATTAAGAGAAATCTGCAAGAGATAAATCATTTTCTCTCTCTCTCTCTGTTATATTCCAGGAAGTTCGGCAGGGAGTAATTCTACAGTAATTACATAATAAACTTATCTAACAACAACAGACACTGATTCTCTGTGGCAGCTGGCTACCAGTAAAATGACATCTGGATCCATCTAATTCTGGACTGAGCTTTGTGTCTAAATCCAGGATACAGCTCTCACTATTGTGCATTTTTATAACAGAGTAATCTTGAAAATGTTTAAATATTAGAAGCTTTAAACCGTAAAATAACCCTTCATATGACACGTTTTTGCCTGTTTCTCTTTTTTTAAATAGACACAATTATTTTAAAATTAGTTTGTTTGTTTCGTTAAGTTACACAATGCTTGTAGAAACTACTAGCATTTGTACAAGATTAGAAATACAATTATGCATGTCTTGCATGAGTAGAAAAACAGAGACAACACTGCAGGTTAATAATAGCTTCTGTATCGAGGTGTTGCTTATCACGCTGAGGCTTGATAAGTATTTAGGAGCACATTGTAGCCACCACAGAGCAGCGGAAATCAACTTTACAGCCACTGACTGCTATTTACTGTAAGGTACACCACCTCACAGTACAGAAGTCGCTGCAAAGAAAATCTCTGCTTCATGTTACATAACCTATAAACACCTATACTATGAGCACGAGACCAGCTCTAGACACAGGTCAAAAATCAGAGGTCAATGGTCACAAACACAACCACTGATAAATAATTGAATTGTAAATCTAATGAAATGCTGTACTGGTAATTTAACCTATTTGCTTTTTCTTAGGAAAATGTTTAAAGAAGACTTAAAGGGTAACTTTGGTATTTTTCAAATTGTTTTGCCATGTTTTTGTGTTTAAGTCACCAGTAGTTTTGCAACCAGCCTGGTATTGTCTAAGAGGGCTGAAGCCGGCAGCCAGTAAAACAGGCTGCAAAGGCACTGGGCATGTTTGTATCGTCAATTTATGTCCATTGAAAGTGCCTGTTTTTTCCACTGACAGACTCAGATTATTATTCTAAGTGTCTGACAACATTAAGGAATTATTCAACATTATTATGGAAAGGATCTGTACTGAGACAGATGTTTTTGTTAAAGAGTTAGATAATTTTTGTTTAAGCAAAAACAGCCTTGAAATAGCTACTGCCAAACCCACCAGACTCCTTTTAAATAAGCAACAATTTTAGTATGTATAAAGCCAGCATATTTATATATCTAAATGGGTGAATTAAGGGTTTATTTCAACCAAACAAGAGTCAGTGATTGCTGAAACAGTGGAGAGATTAACCAAATTGGCTTTTGTGGGGTTTGTATAGTTTCTGTTGACTTTAAATGAAGTGTGTTTAACAATGATAAAATTATTATTTATTTAAATGGAGTCTGGTGGGTTTGGCGGCAGCTATTTTGGGGCGATTGGATCTTACTTTTTAACAAAACCGTATATATCTCTGTGAGGATCCTTTCCATAAATTGTCAGACACTTAGAATAATAATCTGAATCTGTCAGTGACAAAAACAAGCACAAGTGGATGTAAATTGATAGTGTGCACATGCCAAGTGATTACATAGCAGCCTGTTTTGTGGCTGCTGGTTGCAGTGGTCTCTGTACTGGACCAATTTCAAAATTTGTGTTCACATTAGTCACTTAAACACAAAAACATGAAATAAAGGTCCAGGTTGGACAGTAACCGTTTATAGACTAAAATTGTATGAAAACCAGAATTGGCTACTCAGACGTTGAAGTATTAGCAGGTTTCAACATACACATTTGGGTGAAGGTTTGAATTTCACTGACAATATATCTGATCCAGTACTCACATATGGGGGGGTGTCGACGCTGTCGGTGTTGACCACCACTGGAGGGGGGTTGGCCTGCAAGAGAGAACAGCCAAGTAATTAAACACGTGTATTTTAAAGGATATAATATTACAAAACCAAAGACATACAGTATTTAACCAAGATGACGGTCACTATGAAACTTAAGAAACACACAAACACACAGAGACCCGTGATAAAGACTTACTCGTCTCATGTTTTGGTACAGCATGTTGAGTACATCTGCTACAGATTACCACCACGGAGCGACAGCATACACCGCATGACATACTGCACAGCCCTGATATTGGACAATACTAAAGTACTACACTGCAAACCGCACTGTAACGTAACAGACTGTTTTATAAAGCTCTGTTACTGCACTGAGTACTATATGCTGTACTTTAATGCTAGATTGTACTCTCACAGCCTGTATGATATCGTGCTCTACGAATCTGCATGGCCAAACACATTACTAAATTAAATCAACATCCCAGATCCATCTAATTTTATAAATCCAACATTTGCAATCTCCCTTTCTCCCATGTGCTGCTTCCTCTCTACCAAAAGTGTCTCCTCCTTCCTGCTCTGCCTCCCCCTTCTCCCCAAAGTGATTCTTCTCTGAGCCCAATCTCCTCTTTCTCCCCAGCCTCCTTTTAGAGTCCAGGCCTGGAGAGATCAGGGTTAAAGCAGCAGCAGCAGCAGCAGCAGATGATTGACATTATCTTTCCTCTTGCCTCCTACGCAAGCAGAGAAAATGACAAACCTCACACTACCTAATAAATAGCCACAAGGTGTCTTTTTCTCCTTGTATTTGCAAGGTGAGCACCAGCCTCCATCTTATCATTCCACCCTTTTCTGCCACCTGTCTCCACTTTTTCCCTCGTCTCCTCTCACTTTCTCCCCAGAGAGTGTTAAGTGCTCGCCAGTCCAGCGCCTGCAGCTCTAGTCGTCTCCAGCAAACAAGCAATGAACGAGCCAGTCCATGTAAGATAATCTGAAACTCGGCTCTTGTTCTGCAGCCAAAAAAAGTTCACAAACAAACCAGCTAACCAAACATCAAACAAGCTAGCCAACCAAATGGACAGTGCACCCGGACTTCACTGCATCAATGTGCAACAGAGCAGCAATAGCATCTATCCCTCTACACTAATCTCCACCTCACTCATCCCCCCTTTTTCCACTCCTTTATCTTCTCTGTCTCTGTCACACACACACACACACACGTGTATTATCTCACTCCATCTCTCGCTCTCTCTCCACCACATGTCAAACTGTCTGTCAGTCAAGCTGACAGGATGCTTGATCCCACACGGGAACAGAAAGAGAAAGAGAGCGAAAGAGGGGGGATCAGAGGGATTACACAGTACGTATGGTGGGAGGAGTCAAATCTGCCTGCTAAACGACAGCAATGAGGAGCAGAGGGTGCACACAGATGTACACAAACCCCCCAAACCACGCACATTCAAAAACAAAAAAAAAAGAAGAAAAATGAATGGTGGAAGAACAGAATTGAAAGAGGGAGGTGGAGGGGTGGTACAGTAGAGTTCATGGCTAGTGAGACAGGGAGGGTTGTGCTGACAGCTGCAGCTGTTAGGATCTGTGTATGTGTGTTGACGTGAATGGGAGAAAAACAGCTTGGTGAAAGAAGTATTCACATTTTTTACTCTTTCCCCAAGTCCTTCATTTAAATGTTGCTTTAAGGAAGGTGTACTTAAAAAGTATAAATAGTAAAAGCAGCAGAATGGTCATGTCAGTGTTATGTTATTATATATTACTGGATCATTTTCATTGATGCATAACCTCTAGGAAGCACAGTCCAGGTACTAACCAGTTTAATGTACCTTATTTCATAAAGTTATATAATATATGGTTAAAATCTAGATCTAGAATCTGAAAAGTTACTGATAACTACAGCCATCACATACATTCCTTTCACTTTTAATAGCAGATTTTGCACATGCAAACCAAACACAAATTCCTGACTTTTGCGAGCAATGAGTAGGGAATGAAGTAATTTCTATTTTCTAAATAGAGTGGAGCAAAAAGTAGAATAATTCTCTCAGAGATGACGTGGAGTAGCACAGTACTTGAGTAAATGTACCACTTACTACAGAGTGATACTGCAATTGATTTCCAGAGAGTGGCACTTCATTTCATAATTGTAATAAATATCAAAGATGAAATAAAAACAAGTCATCCAAAATGCATTTGAAAGCCACGTTTCAAAAATAGTCACATCGGGATCTACCAATACCACAAGGGGTCCCTGATCACAATCTAGTCAAGAGACGATTGAACATTGATGATGTGTAACATATAATTTCTGTAACACATTTTATTCTAACTTGTATCTTAATGTTTCTTTTCTTATGTACTGGATACTTTAACCACTTCAGGCTTCAGAACTCTCTTCAAATGAAACAACCAGAGGTGGAAGAACACAGCTCACAACTAATGCTCACAGTAAGGCCATTACCTGCAGTGTGACAAGTAGACACCAATTTATTTGCAAGTATTTTGATGAGCTATATCAAATTATATTGACAAAAATAATCAGTCACTTTGTTGCTAGATAGTTGGTCAATCTTAAGGTAAGGTAAACAAGACTGTACCAAACTAACTTGTCTGTCACTAACAGTCTGTTGCCTCGTCTCAACTTTACCTAACTCGTCCACTGTTGTAACACCAGCATTCTACAAATCACACAACCTCTGTGTGTGTGTGTGTGTGTGTGTGTGTGTGTGTGTCTGTGTGTCTTTGTCTGTGTGTGTGTGTCATTCACGGAGCGACAAATCCAGTCGGTCTGTAAGCTTGTGATTCCATTGACACGCCATGTCAGACTGCACGCTTATGTAACATCAATATGGGTGTGTGAGTGTGTGTGTGGATGTGTTACATGAAAAGGCCAAAAGAACAAATGTGCAAATATAAACAAACAAGCACTTGCGCACAAAAAAAACACACACACAACATCCATATCCAGACAGTGTTTTTGCTGCTCTATGCAAGTGATTGTTCGTTGTTACATAACCCCTGTTACACCAGCTGTGTTCTGGCCTGGTTCAGTCCGGCACAACACAGCTTAGAAAGAGATCCAGACTATCCCTGGTTTGCCTCATCGGGCAACAAGACAGACACGTGCTTTCAACAGATTTCTTATGCTTTGCAGGATGGTTAAGAAATGTTTGAGTAGGTGTGTGTGTGTGTGTGTGTGTGTGTGTGTTGGCTTCAGCCTCTACAGTCATCATCATAACAATTCAATTATCAATTAGCAGATGAATCATAACTGGATAAACGGATACCAAGAATCCCAAAATATCTAAATGATGCACAGCAGCAGCTTGTTAAATAATCAATCAGTGCAATGTGCCAGTTAATACCATGCACACACTACATTCATGCAAAAGCATGCAGACAAACAAGGGATATTCATAAGCCAAAGTGGGAAAAATGATGGGTGTGCGCAACATCTAAAGCGTTAATACAAAGCTTTGTTTCTCTAACATCTGATCTGACTTAGTCAAACTCTCTGCTTCTTTAGATTTCATTTCATTCGCACGGAGAAGCCAGTATCGAGAGACAAAGACTGCTGCACACATTCATTCACACAAATACTCCACTCCTAATATCGATGTCCACTCTGTCTTCCTAATATGCAGTGAAACCCCATCTGACTAATGAGTTAATCAGATGGAGCGCAACTCTAATCAAATCAGAACGGCCACGCTAATCATGCTAATCAGACTATCACTACCTGCTATCTGTGATCACTGTGCCCAGAGCAGACATTCAGCACAATAACTAACCGGCCAACAGCTAATAACAAGCAGCTGACATGCTGGATTATTAGCTCACTATAGTACAGTTTAAACAATACACACCTCCTGTCCTCTAATTTTGCGGAGTTGATTTGATAAACCTTTCGTTAGCCACAATCTGCTTGGTCTAGTTTTCTACATTTCTCAAAATTACTTTCAGTAACCCTCAGAGAAAACCTGAGTCACAACCTGCATAAATGTAATGCAATTCTGTACACAGCTCAGAGTGCAGCTTTATGTTCATAACAGCACTGAAGCACTTCAGGCTGTCAGTACGTCACTTAAAAGAGCAGTTTGGCAAATAGGTAATGGTAATAAAAAGCAATAAGAACACTTAGAGTTTGCTTACAGCAGCCAGTATACTATGTAGACATCTCACATGGTGATATTGTGTGTTTGATGGAGACATTTCATTCTTTACTCCTTCATTCTGTGTAATAAATCTTGACAAGTATTGATTCCAGGAGTACTCTGAACAGTAATGGAACGTGGAATCAATCTGGCTACATAACGCGTGTTATGTTGCAGCTTTATTCTTTCCATTTTCTTGTGGAATTTAAGTTCTTGACAAATGTTATCATAGTACAAGACAAATTATCCAACAAACACTTGAAAAATTGCTGCAAGTCTAGTTCTCATCTGCCCTGTGATTTCCTTTTCCTTTGATATTCTTGTTTAGTAAGATTTAGTAAGGAAAATAAAAACACTGTGCAAAGAATTTAAGGCATGGTGTTTTTGATTTCATTTGTGCGTTCCAGCAAGTCCTCTAACCTATACCACCACATCACATAGTGCCCCTACCGGTGTCAGGAAATCAACACAAAAATGACATATGATCAGCTGTGTAGTGGTAGTCGATGAGGCAGATGTACTGCTTGGTAGACTGATACCAAGGAGGAAGTAAGTATACTCTTATATATATTACAGTGGCAGCTGATTGGTTGGTATCATGTAATGTAATGTAAAGTAAAGTAAGTATGTATGTTAAGTAAATGACATCACCTACGCAACGCTATGTACAGTTAAGTTATGATAACGCAACTTAAGAAAATTAAATATTGAGCTTTTATTTTACACAGGACAGGAAAATCTGTCTTCTGGGTCAAAGCCCTGTGTTTGTTCCACCTTCCACCTCTACTTCCTCCCAGTGTGGACTCTGTTACTCTTTATACTGCTACACACCACCTGACATTCACTTTTGCTGCCCTCATAATTACTACGGCCACTAAACGTTGTCAGCAGAGGATGTCACAACAATAAACGTTAAGTATGGGACATAGGTCTGCTTGACAATGGTGTCATCTTTTTGGGAGGACGGCCTTGTGAAATCATGCAATTTGACTGATCTGTGACTAACCACCATTCTAAACTGGTGACAAAGGTGCAAACCAAAACATAGTGACTATTAAAATTTAGGGTTTTTTTGTGCTAAAAGTGTGCAGGAGTCTGACACGTTATTAGTCTGATTGTACGACTTACCACTGCTGGTTCTGCATAGGCATAAAATCTCCTTTAGTATCAGAGGTGGACAGTATATAATTCATCAAATGCACACATGCCTCCCTCTGCTAGAATCACTTTCAATCCATCTACTATCCATCCGCTTAACCTACCTGCACATGGGCCTGTATTTTTGGAAAGTGGTGTATGATTGGCACATGTGGGGGCGTTTCCATTGAGTGTGCGGTCCAGATATACGTGTCATTGGGCCACGGCTTACACCCAGGCCTGCCTTTGGCTTTGCTCTTTGTGGGACTCTTCTTCACACTGTCCCTCAGGTTGGGAAACTTTCCTTTGGAGCCCCTGGTGGCCAGGTTGGTTGGCAGTGTGCTCCACCCATATCCGCCAAGCCCAGAGCACAGGGGGAGCTGTGGCGAGTGAAAAGGGTGGATGGACAGTGACTGGGAGGCATGAGGAAGGGGAGGAGGGCAGTGGTGGTGGTGATGTTGGTAATGCTGAAACAATGAGTGGTGACTGGGTGAATGGAGATGCATCTGCTGCTGGGGCTGTTGGTGGTGGTGATGGTAGATTTGGTGTGTCGATTGTGAAGAAAGCAGGTGACTTGGTGAAGCCGGCGAATGGTGGTGTTGCTGGTTTTGAGAATGATACTGCAGCTGATGATGACTGGGTGATAAGTGAAGCTGGTGGTGGCTTGATGAGGGCAGCAGCCGATTTGGAGATTGTGGAGCCAGCGGGCAAGTTGGCGATGGTGGAGCTAGCTGATGACTTGGAGACGATGGTGCTATGTGGTAGTAGCTGGGAGAGGGAGACGGAAGCAGAAGTTTGGGGGAATGGCAGCCATGTTTCGGTGAATGCTGATTTGGTGAGTGCAGCGGTAAAGGCTGCAGCTGGTGATTCGGTGTCTGCACTTGCAGTAAATTCTGGTTATGCTTTGAGTGAGAGTGGCTCTTCCCTGACTTGGACTTCCCTTTGCCAGATTTGCCCTTAGTGGAGCCACTGCTGGGCTTCTTGGGGCTACAACAGAACTCATGGCTGTGGAAATAAGTTGTCATAGCTACAGAGATTTATTTTAAAAAGCCACAGTCTCCTTTATCTTTTCATGTCACTCTCACCACATCGTCTTCTTTACAGAGATGACAAAAGGGAGTAGCTTCTCAGAATCACTTGTGTCCGAATAATGTAGGTCATGCTTGTCCAGAACAACCAATCCTCCCTAGTGTCCAGGATAAAGTTGGTATTCCTGCCACTCCTTTCACTCTGCTGTAAATCAGTGTGTCTAATATCACTGGAATT
Organism: Epinephelus cyanopodus; assembly: GCA_026686955.1. NCBI lineage: Eukaryota > Metazoa > Chordata > Actinopteri > Perciformes > Serranidae > Epinephelus > Epinephelus cyanopodus. The sequence continues at coordinate 30,056,088 of CM048920.1, read as the reverse complement.
TCAGAAAATTAAAATATAATCCCTCCTTTGTTTTCATTTCTTCACTTGTACAGATTAAAGCATCAGCTAGTTCTAAAAGGCAAACCATCCTCCTTTAGTGCAATATTTAACTCTCCTCTTCTCGGCTTTCTCCCCTCAGGAGCACATTGACCCTCTCACCATCTCTCAGGGTTGCAGGGTCACTAGTAAGACAAAAGGTGTGGTCCCAGGAAGCAACAACAGGAGCACTTGGACAAGTTGAGTCTCCTTTCTGTTCAGTTTTCTCTCTTACATGCACTCCAATGGAAAGCTTGTCTTTCTTATTCCATGATTACACTCCACTTCAGCGGCCAGTCACTCAAGAGTAACTCATATCATCCACCTATGTTGGTGCGCACTCCGGCTTAGTGTTGGTCACTCTGTAGACGATGCAGTTCATCCAAAAGAAAAAGTAGAGACAGTAAAACAGGAGTTCACTCAGATTGTTTTTCTTTTTGTTTTCAGATGTGTGTTCATTATTTCCATCCAGAAGGAATAAAGGTTAGAAAGAGTTCAATATTCTTTGTCGTCCTTCTTTCGTCTCGTCTTCTTTTGTCGTTCTGTTATCATGATTTGATATTAGGTCACATCTCTACACACAATTCTCAGCCTCTCTCATCTTTCTATGCTGCCTCCCTCTCTCAGTGTCTGTCCCTCTCTCTCTAATCCCCCCCCCCCTTCTCTCTTTCCTGAACTAGCCAATTAGGGGGCTTCCCTGGACTCCTGCACATGACAGCAGCCAGGCATGACTAATCGATAGGCGACCAGGGACAGTGATACAGCGCTCAGAGCTCAGTCAGTGTGTGTGTGTACAGTGCACAAAGAGCTGTGATTCGTGGATGGCGGTCCCTTCCATCAACCTTTGTCTAGTTCTTTTAAACCAAGTGTGTGTGTGTGTGTGTGTGTGTGTGGCTATGCATTGGCCTACTTCCTTGTGAGAATGTTTCTTTCTGCTTGTGTGTGTCTTCATCTTTGTTGGGGGGAACAGGCATTTCAATCTGTAACACACACACACACACACACACACACACACACACACACACACACACACACACACACACACACACGCATGTACGCATGCAGTCCAAGACTTAAATGTAGGTGTCTAGATGATCAGGTAAAATACAAATACAGTTCAGTCAAGGCCGTTCAGGAGCAAAGCTGTGCAAAGAGTGCTGATAACAGTGAGCTGACAGTTAACACTGCAAATGTCTCTTCTCTTTTGTCAAGGATTGAAACTATGGCACTACTGGTTACTATGGAAACACAATACTTTTATCTAAAACTTTAATGTAGGCTGTGGAAAGTTTCCACCACATTTTTTGATCAATTATGCCCTGATTTAAATCAGAATTTTGTTAATGTCCTACCATATTTGATTTTATTTTTTATTTTTTATTTTGCCTTGAACAAAACAATGAACCCTAAATGGCTTCCAAAGGCCAGGCAAGCCCCATGCGAGACAGCTCCACTTACGTAAGTGCGTGTGTGTGTGTGTGTGTGTGTGTGTGTGTGTGAAATGCATTATGAAGCACTTTTTCCTGCTTAGGTAGAAAATGCTATAAAAGTGTCCATCTATTATTTAAACACTGAAGGATTAGTAACTCTTAAAGGAGCTGTATGCCACATTCAGAGCATTAATGTACCAGCAAACCACTATTTGCTGAGTAAGGATATAGCGGAGTAATCTTTTTTCATTGTCATGGTAGATGGTTTGTCTGTGTGTACATGTTAGTGCATGTGTTTATCCCACCGGTTCACTGTGCTCTTAATGATGGTTAACGGTGATATCGGGACACTGTCATTGCGGAAGCATAGCGCCAGAGACCATAGATAAACTGAGACAGCCAACTTTAGATTCATTTCCTGTATCTGTATCGTGTGGGTTTTGTCACTGTCCTGCCCCATTAGGAGACGAGCGGCGGCCATAAGTCCATTCATTCCAATGGGAGAAGTGAACGTGAGTACAGATTATGACCATTTCCTTTGCCCCATAGTCACTGAAGTAAATATCGGACCCATTTATTACACCTCCAAGCCCTTCTAAACATTCTGACACTGACAGACAAAACTTTGTTCAAGACACTCACACCCACTGAGGAGACTGGAAGTGTATACCATTTTGTACCATTAGTGCAGCTTGTAATATGTTATCTCCTGTTTTAGAGTACCTTTCATAGAGTCTTTCCCCATGTTAGCACCATTACTCTCTGTCAGCACTGCTACCGTTGTCAACACTGTTCCTGCAATTAGCATTGTTGGCCGCCAGCTACCGGCTACAACCTTGTTGAGAACCATATGCCAACGATCCCATCCCAGACTAATAATTATAGATATGCTCTGAATGTTGCTTGCAGCTCCTTTAATGAATGAAAAATTAGGTTTAAAAAAAATTACTAAGATGTGATCATACTTATGTGACATTTTATTAGGGATGCACCGAATATTCGGTAACTGAATATATTCGGCCCAATATTGCAAAAAAACACACATTCGATTCGGTGGAATAAGTGAAAAGCAAGGCCGAATAATAGCGGCGTGTTTTGATGACGCAATCAAACAGCGTGATTTGTTTTCCACAGAGCTCTGCTGTGCGAGCATTTTACTCACATTTGCGACTAAAAATTGTTTTGTGCGAGCAAAAGATATCATTCAGGAGCATGCTGTGCGAGTAGCCTACAGATTTCAACCAGCAGCAGAAACGAAAGGCGGATGTGGGTTGAACGGGGATCAAAGACACAGACAGGAATGTATTCCTGTCAAATACGGCGGCCATAGTGCTCCGCGGCGCAAGATAATGCCCTCTAGGTCCAATAATTTCCTCTTCTTGGTCTCATGCCCAAAAGTACCTGATTGGCCGAGCCGTGGCGGCACACAGGTATGTTATGTGTCAGAGGAGAAATGAGCCTTTCACATTTCTTTCTTTGTGGCAGGTAACGGTCCACAAACCTCAGCGCACTTTAGGGACTGTTTTTAACTTGTTAGGGGAGGAGGGTGGCTGGTTGATTTTTGGTTGATTTTTATTTTATCTATTTATTTTATTTTGATCCCCCCTATGTTAATCACTTATTGATGCTGTTTTTGAAGTATGAATAAGTCAGTAAGTAATTTATTCCATTGAAATATCATTGATGTATTATAGAAAAGTGATTCATCTTTTTATAAATGACAAAAGGCACATCTGCCTCATTGTCGCTGTGGTATCGTGATACTACTCAGAACTGTGATTCTCTCACTGGTATCGTACTGTGGGTCCCAATTTTGTTATCATGACAACACTAATCTGGAGGGGGTTCATCTGCAAAAACTAATGAAAATCTAAACAACGGCATTCAGTATTCGGTACTCGGTATTCGGCCAAGTGTTTAATTTTATTCGGCTTCGGCCACAAATTTTCATTTCGGTGCATCCCTACATTTTATCTTGGTATTGAAACTTAGGTCTTGAACTAGCACTAGTAATGAATGGTTATATGGTGGAAAACAAAGGAATGAGTTGATTTGTGACATCACTGTTAAAACCACAAGACATCAGAATTTCTCCAAACACAAATCAATCAATTCATTGGTTAAGCAGCTTTTACATTTTAGTATTTGTACGTTTGCAATTACACAGAAATGACCAAAAGCCTGAACATTTGGTTCACAGTGATGTAAGAAGTGACCAGAGAATGGTAGCTATCTCTAATATTAATTTAATTATAGCGCCTGGCTTCCTGTGGCTGGTATTTAAGAAAGACCAGGAGCTGCCACTGGTTTGCACACAGAGCTAGATAAACACGCACACACAGATATCTGCTATGAGCTCCAAACCTCAGTAATGTCAGTAAATATATGCCACAACTCGCCCCAAACCAACCTGATGAGGGAGAGAGAGGCAGATAGACAGACAGGCAATGACATTAAAAAGCAGTGCCCATGTGGAGAGTACAAATAGATGAAAAGAGGGTGAGGGTGGTTGAGAGAAAGGCTGTTACAGCCGCTCAGTGTGCGAGTGTGTTTGTTCACTGTGTAAAGTGCTGCTAGCGCTGCAGGCTAACCGCTCAGTCAGGAGAGGATGAGCAAGAAGAATAGGCTGTTAGCATCACAGTGCTAGATGAAGCCCACACTAATATAGAGCTGGAGGGCGGGGTAGGAAGGGTTGTGGTGAGCAATGGTTGAAGATGAGATGAAATAAAGATAGGGGATGGAGGGGGTTAGAATGAGTACAGGGTTAGGCTTTGGCTTTTAGTTTTAGTTTAGTACACGGGTTTTAGTTTTAAATATTTCAGTCTCATCAGGTATAATCACACGTATGATCTTTCAAAAATTTCAAGCGCCTGCTAGAATTGCTATATCACTACAGAAGGAGTGACTAAGTTGAAACATTACCCTCAAATATTGTTATGTATGAAAAATCTGAGTCAGCGTGCCCACACCATGTCAAGCTCTACTTTCTACCCCCACTCTCTTTTGACATGGCTCTTAGAAAAATTCTTAAGAAACACATCAAATCATTCTGTCAAGCATAACACCATCAATTCTGTAAAACGGTTTGCTTAATTGAATCCTTGTTTTACGTTCTGGGTCAGACTGACCGGATGATGAAGTTTAAAAAATCCAGGAAAAAACATCCTCATTTACCGAGTGTCAATGCTTTTCCACTCCACTTAATTAGTGTAATGGATATTAATTAATCTAGTGAACACGCACACATATTACTCTTTACAGGTCAGTCTGACTCAGAGTGAGAGTAGCTGAGTACATTAAAAGGTGCCGTCCCCACCAAAAAACAAACACTGTTCTGATGCTGCTGCCTATGTCTTGCTGAGAAAGTAATCAATGATGCATTTAACCATATCCTCAGTCATACATTGCAGTCCCACTACTCTAAGTTTAACTCCAGTAGTAAATCCTCTGACCGCTTGCCACCTCTTTGCTGTTCCTTCCATGGTTTCCTCCAATGAAATTATCATCATTCCTTATCTCTAAACTCCTTAGCATTTCTCTCAAAAGCTGATCTGTGACCATGCCAAGCAGAGAATTAATGAGGATCAACTGCTCAACAGGGAAAGCAGACATGTAACAGGAAACATCTTGGCGCCAGCTCTAGTGATTTGCTAGAAAGACTTGCATAAACTATTTAACAAAAAACAGTTTTTACCCCCAAACTGTCTGTAGGAAGATAAGGCTGTGATACTAAATGTTACCAGCAGGGGGCCTCAGACTCCACAGACAGACTGAGCACGGTTGGAAGACACATATACAGATACGGTGATGCTGCTCTACAGCATTGTCCCCTCATCATTACTGAGTTATTTGTTTCAGCTGTCTGATATTATCAGCTCTGACTGACAGCATGTATGATACCGTACACAGATACTGCAGCACTGCATCTCACATCAATGTCTATAACAGACTCATAGAACAGATAAAAAATGGTAGTGGAAATACAAGCACACAGGGGGAGGGGAGGGTTAAATCTAGTGTGAGCGTATACACATCATTATGCACTATAGCATGCAGCATGTGCAAAATATAATGATCCAATTAGTTTGAAGATGCTGTTGTGTTAGTCGGTTTGTTATGTGATTGGTAGAGATGCACCATTCTGATATTGATGTCTAATATCAGGCCAATACTGAATCGAATAGTTGGATGACACCGATCTATACAATTCAATACTATGTTTACGTTCAATTATGCATACACAAACTATGTCATGTGGCAGCCACATGCCCGTAAACTGCACCACAAACGAGTATAACATTTATATCTATGTATTTATTTGTCCTATTTTGTTTTACAAAGTTACGAAAGAAATGTTTAAGTCAAGCCTGACGTTGCCTTACGCATAAAAGAATGATCCCAGTCACTTCCACACAGTGAGGTATACAGCTCGTTAATTAAACACTGGTATCAGATTGGTATTTGATATCGGCCAATATCCAGCGCCCAGGTATCAGTATTGGGGACCGAAAGGTTGGTTATCACTTAATTTTAACACTGATGGCATGGTTCTGATTTCAAGCAAGTATTTTGCAAATGTCTACTCCATCATGATGTCATTTTAGGTTCACTGATAGCCAGTGTAACTATATAATATAATCCTTGACAAAACAGCTCCAAGTATTGCAGTGTTGTGTTTGCTTTATTAACATTTTAAAATAAAAACTGGCTTCACTGTTTCTTTCTGCTGCTGACTGCACTGAACAAAACCCATAATTAAATGAACACAGAGTAACTGCATAATGGCTGCATATACACCAACATCGTCTGAAGGTAAAAGAATACAAAAACTGCATCTCGACACAGCAGAGCTGTGGTCTCCATGGATCAGTGGCTGATCAGTTATATGAGTTCACAGCCTGAGATCTTCATTATCATATATCTCACCAGCAGCCACATGCACGGAAGAATAAATCAGTATTAATTTAAAGTGTCTGTTTAGAGCAGGGATTTGTTTCGGAATGAGGTCAGGAGGTTATGGTGTAAATTGTTATTGCCAAAAATGATTGAAAATACTGTAAATTTTGGCAATTGGCATTTAAATTAAAGCTGCGCTAATTCATATTCTGTCTTCATGTCTTTTCCAAAACAAAGTCACAGAAAACAGCACAGATGTACCATCAGCGTATCAAGCTGTTATGGCAAGTGTGTTAACCAACAAGTACCCTGCAGTAACGGAGCAATATGAACATCCTTCTGGACTCATGCTTCTGGTCACCTGACAAATCAAAGTCAAATGTGGGTGTATGTTTTTGTGCTGGTTTGATATCCACCAATTCCTTTCCTTACAAAGTTTGCTGGATGCTCAACTTTCTTCACTATTAACATTCAGCTTGTCTACCATGTTAGTTGCCTACTACTGTTATTTATGAGGGTTTGAGGAGAGCCACGAGACTCAGAAAATGTGTCACGGCTCATTGAGGATAATTCTAGTTCATAACGAGGGACTACAAGAAGCAAAATGCTGTGTAGGGCTGCAAGGTAATTAATCATGCAAATATGTATAGGTGCCCTACCTGGAGTAACTATTTTAAAACTACAGAGGTCTACTACAAGTCACAAACTCCTGAAGGGACACCATGTGTTGATTTGTCCATTTCTGATCCCAGTAACTAATCTTATACCAAAGACTGGACAGGTCGTCAACCAAAACAATCTGGGTGATAAGAGAGGGTTGGAGAGTAATGGTATGAAGTTATGGCATGTGCTTGTTTTAAGCATCCAAAGGTTAACTATATGCAGTCTGTCCATCTACATTACGGACCCAAGGCTCACCAGGGACCCACAAATACCACAATTCAAACTGCACAGTAGACTTTGCTGTAAGGTAGTAGGATTTTTGCCCACTATGTGGAGAGACTAATTTTGATTCCCAATTACTGCACAAGTCTTTTCAAGTTCCACAGAAAAGCAGAATAAAAGGATCTGTTGAGTGGAGCTGTTGCTGTCTGTGTGGGAACACAAAGACATGTATTTACAGCCTGTTGTAGGACAAAGCACAAGAATCCTCTGCACTGTCCATCTCTCGTACTATTGTTTATCAACAAAGTCTTGGTCCTGCATCAGGTACAATCACTGATAAGTATTTCACCTGGTGAGGACTCAAATGTTGTAAGTGAAGTGATCAACAGTGTGTGGGATTATTTAGTTTTTTTCTAGGGAAGACTTTTTCACAATCTTTTTTTGGTGTGCAAAAAGTTAATCTGAAGGCCCATTTTGTAACACACATTTGACAAGATTATCCTTTTAATTATTATGGTTCCGTCCCAACATGATGTCCCAACAGCTTTTCTGCTTTTTACCATCATACCATCATATGTCAAATGTCAGGACGTTATGAAAAAACAGATCCTGCCCAAGCCTAAAGCACAGATTTAAAAGAAAGAATAGATCTCTGTTTACTTTAATAGTCAATGAACTGTAATCCAATATCATCACTCATTTGTCCAAATACCGTAAGCAGGGCTATTATATGCTGTAATGGGATCTGAGAGTTAGTAGTGGGGTCAACAGGGGGAGTCTTCTACATTCTCTGAAGCAGACCTCAGATGACTCTCACCCTCTCACACTGATCAGGAAGTGATCCTACTTGTTTGGCTGTTGGGTAAGATCACTTCCTCAGGTCAGGACTCCTGGTTCAACAGTAACTGAGTAGCTCATTCACCGTGAAGTACACAGAGACTACAATACTCTCTCTTTTCCCATCTATCTGTGTCACCCTCTGTCTCCCGATCTTTCTGGTGAAACCCTAGCTTGTACTCTCGGCTACACTGGTTGTGCCAACCACGAGCCAAGGAATCAGAATGAAGTAACGTCTTCTCTGTAATGGTATTCTCTGTTAAGGATATGGTCTCAGTTTCTGTTACAGATGAGTTTGCCACTTGTTTTCTTTTCCTCTGTATCTACAGTAGGTGTCTACAGTGTCTGCCAGCCTCCAGATCTCTTCCTCCACAACTTAATTACTAACTCTGTTTTTCGATGTCTAGAGATGCCGCCCTCTGTCTATTGCTGGCAGAGATCAAGGAGCCGCAACCATCACTGCAACACAACAAGAAGTGACTAGAAAGACTAACTTCCAGTACAGTAGGACATCATTTTAAACTGGTTGCATATTAATTCCTCCTCAAGTTCCATAATTCATTACAATATCACAACAGGTTGTCCATAAGCCAGCATCACAAGTATAACAGTACAAAATGACACAAGGACTTCACCAACAATTATTTTCCTCATTGATTAATCTGCTGCTTATTCCAATTTTTAATTGAGTGTTTTGTCTAAAAATGATTGACAAGCAGTGAAAAATAATTTGCAAATTGCCATATTAAAACATTTGTTCTGCAAACTGTCCAAAACTACGCTGCTACCTCTGATGCTGAAAAACTGAGCCAATACAGAAGTGAAAAAAAAATTATACAATGGGGAATTTTTATATAAATTACACATTTATTATATTAAAACTTAAAGATATCATGATTAAGGGCATGGCTGCTTTAAGTGACGGGCTGTCTGTGCACAGAGTCCTTTGTGCCCTCAGTCAGATCCACCCCTCCCTCCACAGCTCTACCCTCTCATCCAAATACAGTCATTTCTGGATCCATGACACCCAAAATGCCAAACTCAAGTTTCAAAATCTGAGTCCACGAACCAATGGGTAACATAATGGTGGCTAAGTCCATTATCTCTACACAGAGCATCAAAAAAAAGCATCATATCTGCACATTTAAGACTCTAGAACCAGTTTGAAAATGACTGAAATAATTCATCAATCTTCCACATAATTGCAAATTAATTTTCTGTCAATTGACTATTCAACTGAATAGTATTCAAAAAACTATTATATTAAAACTAAATATAACACTGTTTCAATTTCAGGTTTAAAGCAACATTATGCAACTTTTAGTTGATTGTTAAGTCTCATTTGCATGTCAAACAAGGTAATTCACTCCACCACGGGCTAAAACCGACTCCTGAGTCCTAACCCTAACCCTGAGTTAAGAGTCCAAGCAACTGTGGCAGTCAAGTTATTATAATATCTTAATTTGTAAGTTGTGTCCTTTTCGAGTCTTGCTCTACAGCAATGTCTCTTTTAGCAAAAACTCCAGTGACCAGAGCTTCGTTTACCAAAGGATAGCGATTGCTTAAGAACAGCTCTTTTAGTGGTAGGCAGGTTCCCTCCTCCTTGAACCAATGTCAGGGCCAACGTTAACTCGTGTCACAGGATGCTAGAGAATCACATGGCATTAAACTTTAATTTTAATCAAGGGCACAATGACTGGCCTAAGAGGAGGCACAACAATTACAGGTCAAGAGGGATAGCATCGCTCACATGAGACAAAGTTTGCTGTTGTCTTGTATTCTCTACTTATAAATGGCTTCTCCAATTAAAGTCTGTATCCCATACAGTAATGAGCCAGTCGCTAACTGCAACAAATCCATGTGTGACTGCAAGATCAAAGTACTTATATCACGCCTATATCACACAAGCCAACAATGTTGCTGTAAATTAAAAAGAAAAAAAACCCACTCTCTCTAAGGAGGCAGCAACACATGTAAATCCTTTTGTTTAACATATTATTCATTTGCAGTTATGAAGTTTTTATGTGGTAGCAGTCAGCTGTATCAAAGTATTCCGTACTAATTACAAGAGGATAGATGGAGCTGTCATGGTGTTGTGCTCAGCCTCATTAGTTGGTGGTCATACTAAGTGATTGCTCGTGGTCAGCTAATCTGCGTTGATTATATCAGCAGAGACAGAGAACAGGCTGGAGGTAGGAGACTGATGGAGAGGGAGGACAGAGAGAGAGTGTGTGTGTCTGTGTGGAGACGTGTGTGTGTGTGTGTGTGTGTGTGTGTGTGTGTGTGTGTGGGAGAGAGCTAATATGCAAGCTTCATCCCACACACAGAAGGTGATGCAACACCTCACACACTCTCAAATCTAATGCACTACTTACTGCTAAAATACAATGTGTGTGTGCAAAAGAGTGAGCGAGTATATTAAGATTTTAAGTTTACACACACTCATCGGCTCTTTGTCTTTCTCCTTAACGCTCTCTCTCTCTCTCTCTCTCTCTCTCTCTCTCACACACACACACACACACACGCGCACACACACACACACACACACACACACACACACACAGTCTCTGCTTGGTGATCAGCATAGCAGAATCACCATGACAACAGCTGATGCCGCCCGCAGTGATGGTCAGCATTAGAGAAGGAGCTCATTGGGCACCATGGGCGCTGGTGGACCAGGTTGTAAACATTTGTATAAACCCCTCCCACTGATGACATCACTTCAGTGCTGTATTGAAAAGATGAAACAGCCTAAGGACGTCTTGTTCTCTAACTCAGATTTAGAGAATAACTGATGAATCAAAATAAAACAAACAACGTGACCGATTAGTGGTCCAAATTTCTGAACTGCTACAGCAGCACGCAACATGTCACAGCAAGTCTAAACACTTCAATGTTTACAAGTCATTGCTTTTAACCTTCAAGCTGCTCCAATATAATGTGAATGCAGCACAGACATGATAGAGCAGAAATACGCACCAAATTCGGTGCAGTTCTGTGGTGTTTATACAGAAAAAGGTGAAGGATACACTAACAAGACAACACTGATCCTCTCAGGTAACTTATGTCGGTCTTCCACTGTTCTCATAACTTTAATGATATCTGAGAATTAATTAATGTAGCACTATCCCACAGGTATTAAACACTAGATGTGACATTATGCAATAACCATCGGCCACCTGGGTACCTGGGTATTGCCACCTATGGGCAGCAGCTACGGCTGTCAGCTGTGCAGCACCTTTACCAAAAGGGCCAAAGAGATCAGAGAGGCTGGTATCACTTTCTGCACATCAGTATATAGTCAGGCTGTTCTCATGCCCTGTTGGTATGTAACAGGTGGAGTCTTGTGATGTCTGCGTTGTGCTGATATAAAGAGGCCATAGATATCTTCAGACGCAATCTCCGTTTATTCCTAACAACAGGCGTCAAAAACAAAATCCTCCATCATACACAACCATACAAACTCCAGCCCCTACAAAGTTACGTGACACAAGATTATGTAAAAATGAACTTATAAACAAGAGCAATGTTACTAACCACTCCCACAAAGCACAACAGCAAAAGGGGAGAGGCAAGGCGGGAGACACCCCTTTATAGGTGGGGTACCCCCAAAGGTGAACGTAGGGGTACAAAAGCTGGGTATCGAACATTCCACATATTAAATACATGCCTAAGCATGTCAGGTAAAAACGACTGAACCAAAATTTGTGGAATTATAATACTTTACAAATGTACATTTGACTTGTCACACATACCACTGCAGTATATCTGACCCTGTTACTTGTACCTACGGAAATCAATGCATCACAATTTGTTTATAAAACACATAATCCTAAGAAAATAATAAGAGTTAAGAAGGGAGAAAGTACGAGTCAGGGGAAAAGTTGTTGTGGTGGATAAGTCAAACAAACACAGGATTTTCCCACAGGGGACCGGTGTTCAGAACTGTGTTAAAGTAAGTCACTAGCTTTTATTTATAGTAAGGTACACTGCCACCATGTTTCTTTTCCTATACCTAACATACGTAACTTTACTAAAACTGACCCATGTAACTTGCCTAAACCTACCATGTGCAACTTTACGCAAAGTACTTAACTTGACATTAAGTATGTAATATGATAGTCTGTGTGTCTGATTGTATCTTTGTATGTATCTGTTCAGGATTTCTACGTGAAAGATATTGTTTAATGTATTGTTTAAAAATAAATGCACAATAAATGCACAATTATGAGACTGTCTTTATAACTGAAATCATGATTTGCTCTCTTGGAGCTATAATTATCTAAATTATTCCATATTCTTTGTTGTTTTGGTTCATTCTAGACATGCACAGTTGTCCTATGCTTTTCACTTTGGTGAAAAACAGTATTGGTGTACTGATAGAAAACTGAAAGGATTATAAAGACTACACAAGCCTCTTTTTCATGTGGTTCAATTACAGCCAGTTTAAAATTGGACCCCGGTAGGATCGCTGCCATGTTGGTCCATCCCTGAATGACAGGTCGTTATGACAAATAACATCTAGTGTTTTACATCTTTGGTTTATTCCTTGATGTAGAATTGCTTCTATTTGCAAAATAAATGTGGCCACAACAACAAATGCTCATTTCCCTTTCCCTCACTGCCGCATTGAAGCACTGCTCACTTTCTATGTGCCAACGATGTATAGTTTGAGTGTGCAAAGACGACTGCAGGAGGTGAAAATTCGCAGTTAAGGTGTGAAGATTCACAAAAATAGAATCCTTACTTTGGTCTATTACATACTGCCCACTCAGTAACAGATGATCTATTAAAAATAATGTTGCCGAAGCTGTGATTAAGTTACATAGTGTACAGGTATACTTGGTTGTATTTTACAACTCAGGACAAATGCCCCTAAATTATGACCTTTACTGCCTGTCGCACCACGAGAGCAACAGCTCTAACAAAAGAAGATGAAGAAAACTGGAGTAGTTTTCACGGGCAAAGTGGTATCCCATGAGGCCAAGGGAGAGTGGAAAGTTTCCTTGGGCAGCAGAGGGATAATGAGCCACTAGGCTGAACCCTATTGGACACATGCTCTTTGCAGTATGGGGTGAGAGTGTTAATTATGTGGTTCTTACAACTTCCTTTTATAAAATGACCCAGTATAAATAAATAACATTTTCAATACCTCATTCTAGCAAAAATTGTTACTCTCTGTTTTACATGTTTCACGTGCGATGGAGCCATAATACGCTGGGATATACACAGGTCAACTGTATGGACTCCAGCCATACCAAAAAGCCGAAAGCTAAATAAAAAATGGAAGTGTTATACCAGTCTCTGCTGCCTCTGATGTTGACGTCATAAGTATTTATGTCATAACCAATCCTGATAAAATAATCAATGAACTGACACGTACTTATGAGTCTGTCGGCTAACTTGATGTGCGCTCTTGAAGTTGATGGATCATCAGTAGTGCACTTGATATATTCACATTGCCACGTTTGAGCTAATAAGCTATCAGATTTCTCTCACAGTCCTAATCAATCACTAATTCTCTTTTTCGATGTCTCGTTCTCTCACACTACCATGTATCCCCTCATCTCTCCATCTCTGTCCATCCCTCTCCACCCCCATTTCCTGTGACCACTAAACACCTCTTTAAGAGCTTTTAGAGCTCTTTCTAAAGAGCCAGGATGACTTTCATACCTCTGCTGTACCGTTCATCAATTATACAGCGACAGGGTGGGAGCTACAGTAGGGGAGAGGGGTTTGTGTCTGCAACAAAAACAATGGAAAGGAGTTGGTTTAATCCTTTTTCTGTGATAACTGAGAATGATAAGCTCAGGTGACGCTACAGTATGACATCTAAAACACAAAAATAAGATGTGACACATTGCCAAGACGCTCCAAGACGACATAAATTCTGCATTCTGCTCAACAGTAAGATGATACATGGCCTCTTTGGGTAATATATACAACAACAATCACACAAGCCTAAGAATGCCACTCACTTTTACAACAGAAGAAAACCTTAGGTCAACATTGGAGCCACTGAAACAGATGGATTGACTAGTGGGCTAATAGCATAAGGCACCAATACCATTGTGGTCAGCAAGGAAGAGAGTTTGCAATAAAATGCTTTCCGGTGAGATAAAGCACTATCTCTTAATTCTAACATGTTCCAGATCTCTAAATGTCACATTGTTCTACTCTATATGGCTTTTGTCAGAGTGACTGAATAATATGATTAAAGATTAATGGATGTTTGTGTGTGTGTGTGTGTGTGTGTGTGTGTGTGTGTGTGTGTGTGTGTGCTGCTGTCGGTCAATATCGGGCTGTCAGTGAGCGTCTGTTGCCCTAGTTTTTGCAGAATGTGCGGTATCACCTTTTGCACTACTCAGACTTTGCCGCAGATTCAGCATGTTGATTTGCCAGCAAGGCCAGTCGGTGAGAGGACTCACTCTGACTGGCTGTTCAGCTTAGTGAATCAGTACACTAACATGAAACGACAGTGGCAAAAGCAAGTAAACAACTAGATTCAAGAGGGCAAACACAGGTGGTATTGTTTATGTGCTAGCTGGCTAATTAGCATATTGAATCCGTCCTATCACAATAAGAAGAGCAAAATTAACCAGTGGTGTAGTGTAACTATGGTACTGTGGGTGCATTTATTCAAGTAATGTACTTAGGCATAATTTTGAGGTACTTGTACTCTAACTGAGTATTTCTTCTTCTTTGTACTTGCCACTCCACTACATCTCGGGGGGAGATATTGTACTTTTAACTCCACTACCTTTTGATGATATAGTACTTTTTACTAAAGTAAAATTTTGAATGCAATTGAATTTTACTTATACCAGAGTACCAGAGAGTATTTCTATGCTGTGGTATTGCTGCTTTTACTTAAGTAGAAAAGCTGAGTTCTTGGTCTGGGCTACCTCCAGGGACACATTTCAAACTAAAGACTAGTTAATTGACCAAAGCTAATCTCCACAAATGGGAAAATTATGATTTTTTTCATCAGTAGCTAAGGTTCAGAGGTTAGTGGTTTAGGGGCTTAGTGTGGACCAAGTACGCTGGTGGTGATGGATATGGTTAGGGTAAGTCTCAAGGACATTAATGTAAATCTATGTAATTTCACAAAGCGTGATCTAAATTACCATCAAAATCTAATATGACCTCAATACACTCGGTTTGAAATGTGCAACATATACAACAGACATATTTTTGATTAGTCCTTTAAGGCCAAATCAGCAGATCCAAAACACCTTCATCAAACAGTAAAATAAAACAGTCTCTCTCTTTCTCCTGCATCAACAGGGCCAACAGCTGGGTGAGAGAGAGAGTGTGTGTGTGTGTGTGTGTGTGTGTGTGTGTGTGTGTGTGTGTGTGTGTGTGCGTGTGCGTGTGTGTGTGTGTGTGTGTGTGTTGCATAATGGCCTATCAGTCATGCAGTAAGTGCCCTGGACAGGAAAATGGCAACACCTTGGGAAAACACTGGCCAATATGATTACGGCAAGGGGGGTGTGGGTTAACTTTTTCCATGGGCTGTGCTGTAAATCTGCAGACAACTGTAAAAGTGCTGCAGGGTTTGAACGTTGTGAGTGGCGCCCCATCCACTCAGGAGGTTTAGATCAATAATGCAGGTTTGGATCCAATAGAGACATTACTGCATTTGTCATCTTCATGAGGGAAAGTATTTAAATCGTTGGAGCAACAATAGAAAACATATCATCATGCCGTCTATCTTTCAGACAAATGGAGGCTTAGTAGATAAACTAGAATGTAGCGTGACTTAAACATCCTCTGAAGCTTTCACTCCACTGAAGAGACAGAAGATTGTGGCAGACAAACATATGAGATATGTGTGGATCAAGATTGAGACTGGAGGCACTTGAACTAATGTATAAACAAGCATAAATACAATGTTACCATGTTTCCATATCGTCTTTGTCTATTTGAGTTTGACAGATGCTCTTTTAAGTACACCACCTCTCTGTGCCCTCTGCTCCTGCGATGATTTAATGGCACTCAACTTGAGAATTAGTTTATGTTAATGCATCCAACTCCTTACACTCCACATTTTCATTCGACAACATTCTGAAAATTCAGTTGCAGTTTGTGCTTCGTTTGAATGAAAAGCTGAGCCATGTATGATCATGAAATCCTTACTTTTTAAAGGAAGAATGACAAAAGTCCTTCTGACAAACATACCTAAGCCGACTAAAGAGTTTGTGAATAAAATAATGCTTTAACACTGAATTACAACCACGTAATTATCTGTGTATTTTGTAATTTGCGGGACTCAAAGATTGCTACGAGTGTTTCCAATGTTTCTATATAAGGTTATAGTGAGCCAGTGTGCCAGTGCGAGAAAATGTATTCAAGTGGGGCTCTACATTTCAGAAACTGGTTGCAAATTCATATGCACACAAGTACAGCATGTTATTCTTGCAATTATGTTGAGCAGCTGCCACGCCAAGTGAATATTTAGCAGAAGCAATGTAAATACACTGTTTGGAGGGATCCAGTATCAGCAGGTGGAGTTGGGGTGGGACTCAATACTGGCCAATCATCAGCTCACAGCAGCAGTTTCCTAATAGGCTGAGATTTCAGGCCAGCTTCTCCTCAGATGTGCAGAGTGCCAGGCACAGAATCCTAAATATAAGCATCTAATATTAATATCAAGACCCTAAATTCTTCCAAGTGCAGATGGTTCGCATTTTAAGAGCCCATGTAAAGTGAAGGAGGCAGTACGTGGACATGAAACAAACCTACATGAAAGCGATTTATGTCTCTGCACCAAAATTGAGCAATTGTGATGATGTCTGATGAAAAGGTGTTGTGGATTAAAGAATCTCAACAGAGACAGGATACTTTGAAGCATTATTATGGAAGTGGTGAGGAGAGATGTCTTGAACATCTTGAGACTGTTTCTTGCAGACAGAGGCTGCAGCATCTGTCAACATCAGAGGGGCCTTGTGCAAAGATTTTCATCGTGTACTGTACAGTAAGTAGCACTGGGAGTGCTGGGTCCTGCATGGGTTGTTGGGACTGATTTGGAGATTAGTTCAGTGATTTATGCAAGCTGCTGGTGTGATGACTCAAGTTAGTTAACACGAAGGCCAATGTTACTTACAAGTTCTGTCAGTGCAACACTTCCTGTGTGTTTGACACAGAAACACTGCAGGATTAACACATTTTTTCTCATACTACGTACTTATCTTACATTAATTTAACCATCCAGGTAAGATAATAGATTCTCATTTAAATACATTTTCACATATTACAGCCTAGTGAAAAATCATTATAATGGTGATATAATGGACAGCGAGCTGGATTTCTACTTGACACAAGGTTAATGTCACACCCCCGCTGCAGTGCAGGTTTGGAGTTATAATTCAGCATTGTATTTAACCCACTGATAGCAGCACTGCAGGATGGATTTGTCGCTCATAATCAGAGCGTATGGTGCTTTAATTATATTGCAAGTATAAATCCCTAACATTATGGAGCTGTAGTTACATCAAGGTAACTTTATCCTCGATGTCTCACAGGTGAAAATGAGACAACTGGTGTGCAATCTCTGTTTTTATGTTCTTTTAATTAATTTCATAGAATGATGGTAGCTAGTAGAACATAAGCAGTGAAAATGTGCAAAGCTTTAACGCTTGAGGGAGGAGGAAAAATGTATGTATCAACGAAAGGTAAATGCGACTAAGCGCAATGGAAACTGATACAGTAAATAAATGATGACGTACAGTCATGACATACCATCACTGCATGGGCCACTGTAAGCTCTCTTTTTCATCTCTGAAAGACTTTTAACAGCTTACGTATGCACACAGAGCTGCAACCAGAACCCTTCCAAGAGCACATAGCTGTAATATTAGTTGTTGGAAACGCTATATTTCCATTGTCTAGTGTGCTCTCTGTTATCATACATCCACTGTTTTCCTTCATTTAAGGTTTGACTAGCATTCTTTTGATCACCCTCTCCTGCAGTGGCACCTGACTTGAGAGTTAGCGCAAACTCCTGCTTATCACGATGAACCAACTCCCACTATTCTCATAACAGTAGTGCATGGAAAAGCACGTTTTTCTATGCCCACTATTCTAAGATTTTAGTTAAAAGTTGCTCCACATTTGGATGGAAATGCAGCTAGTGAAAAGGAGATTACCGATACTTTCTTTAATATTCTTAATGTCGTCTTCACTTTCAATATTCTCAATAGAATTTGTAGGAATAGCCCAAACTGACCAATCACAGTTCTTACTGTGTCTACATAATGTCTCTATAGAGGCCGCAGCTGTAGTTACATTCTTGAGGAAGCGCACACCAGCTGTGGTGTAGCTATGTCTGCCACTGTACGTGCGTAGGCTCTGTGGCTATGTCACACCTTAAGTAAGCAAAAGAAGATTTCTATGGCTTATTGTGCCAGAAAGAAAACAAACGAGACACATTAACAAAGGAACCATTTAAACGTGGTGACTGTGACTCTTTTCTCATCAGGTCAAACACACACCTTCTCTTTTGATGGTAATGAATTTGATTTCAATGTGGACTTAGCATCTAGTGTCACTGGTCTGCTCAGTTAAATGATGGCTTTGCCATGGCAACACATCGGCTCTCTGGGTCTCATACACTATGCCAGGGCTCATTTCCATGACAACATTATCAAAAATCTCAACCACCAACAGAGAGCTGCTTCAGCTTCAATTCAAACCCGCCTGCTGCCCCTGACTGCCCCCTTTTTTGGCTAAGAAACTGAAACTAGAGAATGTTTGCTAATGTAATGACCAGCCCTTATGTACACACACACACACACACACACACACACACACACACACACACACACACACAAAACAAAAACCCAGGTTAAGTTACATGCTTCCCACCAAGATCCCCTACCACCCCTCAAGCATAAAGTGCGTGTACACACACACACTCACGCACTCACGCACACACACAGAGGGCGTGACGTGTGTGTTACCTGGCTAGCAGTGATACAGTCAGTGAAGGCACTCCTCCTGGAGAAAAACGTAAGGAGCTGCTGCCAGCGAGAGGAGGAGGTGGATTGGGAGGAGGAGGCAGGAGAGGAGGTGGAGGGGGAGGAGGTGTGGGGAGGTGCCAGCTCCTCTGAGGAGCCCCGTTTGGGCCCCAGCTTCTGTTTGACTCCAAGCCCCGCCCCTTGACCCCCGGACGCCCCACCCACCCTTGCACTGCGGGGGTACAGGGTGTTGTTGCCGAAAATATAGTTCATCGTCTCTGCTGTCTGCTCTTCCCCTTAGACACACAAGAAAGAGTTCATGTTGTAGCGCTTCCCCACTGCTTCATCTCTAATTTCTCTCCTCTGACGCTTCGCTTTCTCTTAAGCTCTTAAGGTATTGGCTGTCAAATACACAAGTCCAGCACTCCCTTATAATCTGTCACCAGTTTCTGATGAGGACTGTGATGCTATTTTCATCGTCTCTTCTCAGTTTTCTCTTATTATTAGCGCTTTCTTTTCCCTTTTCTTTTCTTCAGCTCCCTCAGGAGTGAGAGAGCAGCTGGCAGATGGAGAGATGAGGAGGAGGAGGAGCTGGAGGAGGAGTTGGAGGAGGAGGTAAAAGGTGCAGGGCAGGTAGACAGAGTCCTCATAGAGTTGCAACATCAGTCAGTCCGTCGGGGTCTTTGTACATCCACTCGTCAATCCATCTGACCATCTGTCTTTGTTGTCCATCCATTTGTCCATCATCCCATCTTGTCTCTAGCCAGGAGAAATGTCCAACATCCGCATCTCTGGTAGTACAAAATCTCCTCTCTTCAACTCCTTCCTCTCCTCTCTTAAGAGAGAAGACAGAGTGAGAGCGAGCGTGGGCCAAGCAACGACAGGATATGAGGATTGATTATTTAAGGGGGTTCACTCTTTCTCTCTGTCTTTCTCCACCCCACCTCTTCCTCCCTCCCTCCCTCCTCCTCTCTAGTCCAAGGAGATGACCAGTCAATCTCCCCTCTGTCACTGTGTGCGTTCCCATTAAATATGGAAGGAAGAAGGGAGGGAGGGACGGGTGGCTGGATTGATGAAAGGAGGGAGGTGGAAGGATGCAGGCGAGGAGGAGAGCATCTGAAGTAGGAGGATGGTTGGAAGAATCATTCTGCAACTCTTCTGTTTTCTCCTCCTCCCCTCCCTCCTACATCTGTGATGTCGCTCCAAGTCTCACTCTCTCCTCTCGTCTCTCTCACTCAGTACAGTACATTATTTAGTCTCTTTCTCTCGCTCTCCTTTTTTCAACCTACCCCACACCCACTCTTTCTCTCTCTCTCTCTCTTTCTCTCTCTCTCTGCCTGTCTTTCAGCAAATTGTCTTTTCCAGTCTTTTATTGGAGCTGCAACCTGACGCCTCTCTCTCTCTCTCTCACTGTCAGATATCATTACTGGTACAAGCCACGCCCCTACATTCCTGCCAGCCAATGACAGACGCCCCCTACTCCAAATACACACACACACCGCGTCAAACATTCATGCACACACAAACATGCAATGATGCCTGTTGCAGGTTGAGGAGGAGACGAGGTAGAAAATGCTGAATGCCACAGAAGTAGACACTGAATGCTAGTGGTGGCTAGACAGATAACAAGATAAGTGTGTTTGTGTGTGTAGGTGTGCTCAGGTGTGTGTGTGTGCACATGTCTGTGTGTGTGTTTGTGTGTGTGTGTGTGTGTGGGAGAGAAAAGAGAAAAACCACAGTGAAATAATATGAGAGAGACGTTTATCCAGTTTCACCCAGTAACAACAATTTACACTGAAGCATTGAGCCAACAAATATGCTTCTAATGTGTGTGTGTGTGTGTGTGTGTGTGTGTGTATGAGTGTCATACATTAATCAGTTTATAAGTTTGTTGTTTCTATATGTGTGTATGCATGTGTGTTTGTGTGTGCAGGAGAGAGATCTTCTCCTGAGGCTGTTTCCAGACACTGCAGCACCCAGCTCTCCCACACACTCACTCATGCACACACACATACAAACACACACGCAGACATACACGCACAGAGCACGACTCCAGAATGGAAAACAACAGGCTGTTGCTGGGCACCGACTGAGATAAAAGAAAAGACAAGACAGGAGAAAGGAGAGGAGAAAGTAGACAACCGGGCTAGCAAGTGGCCTCGCAGCATGCTTCAAGCAGGGTACAAAGGCCTGGAGGCTTTAGCATGCAGTGAAATAGCTAGCATGTCTGGGCCAAAGGCAGGCTAAGTTAAAGAGCATCCAGGCTTGTAGGTGCTAGCTTTATTGAGCTGGTAACTCTGATTGGCCTTGGCTGCGTTTCCTAGCTCACTACCACAAACTAAACAGAGCTATTACCTGCAGTATCCCCTAGTGTCTGGGGTGTATAGCTAGCCTACAAAGCTATCTTAGCCTCTCTGAGGATTAGCCACAGGTGGAGCAGGACCCCTGTCACAGCTTCTTCCTGCGTTTCCTTGGGAACTGTGTCTATGGCAACAGCTTTCCAAGTCCTGAAATACACCTGGTACTGGCTGACTAATGTGTTGTTTGCCAAGATCTGAAAAGATGTCACTGAGATTTCTTATGCTTTTTTTTATTAACCTAATATGAAGAAACCTGCCTCATATGTGACAGGGAAATGGAGTGGGTGAGAGTGGGTGAGAGAGATTTTTAAGAGAAGTGTTCTCCTATTCTGGCTTGAAATCACTTTTGCAAAAGGCTTCTGTGACTAACACTTAACAGTATGAATATAAAATAGCTAAAGAACGGCCAAGTTGCTACAAGACTACAAAGGCTACATATATTAACAGTCCTACTTTATAAAGCTGCTACTAAATTATTATCTTGACGGCATATCCATGCAACAAGAGAGTGACTGAGCAAAACGGGAAAGCTTGGCTGATGTGGAAGGTAAAGTGGATTATGACTCACAACCTAGGGATTCCCAACAGCCAGCCTTGTAGCTGGAATAAAATGTTGGCATTGCATGTTTCTGCAAACCACAGATACGTTACATTTACATTTGTATGTTTCATATGTATCATATCAAACTTTCGAAAGTGACATTGTTCTGATTAAATATACAGGCTGAGCTGATTTTGTCAATGGGACCTGGAAGGGATGGTGGATGGTGTGACACCTCAGCAAGTTAGCGCCAAGCTGCAGACTGCTGCAAACCACTGCTTGAGACCAACAAACAAAACAGGTTGTTTTATCAGCTAGACATCTCCAGCTCTCTCCAGGAGGGATAGCACCGCCAAAACAGGGCACTTAAGCCAAATGTGATCTTTTCCCATTCATAAGCAAGTGTTTTTTTGTGGCTAAACATAAGCACAAGTTAACCACAGCACTGTCAAAACACACAGTTTCAACATGTCTACTATACAATAAGGTACAAATGTAATGTAGCTATGATTTGCAGAAATGTAAAAAGCCAGCATTTATTCTCGCGACTGGGTTGCAATAGCCTTGGTTAGCAAGTTAAGATTTTTTATCATTCAGTTAAATACACTTTATAATAACATTGCACTGGATGAAAAGTCAGTCAGTTCACAAAAGTTTTTACAATTCATCACTGGGACATGAATGTCTAAACCAAATTTCATGGCAATCCATCAAAAGGTTGTCAAGACATTTCACTAAAAACTTATTAGATATAGTCTGGGAAAAAGTGGTGGACTGACAGTTTTATCCCTAGAGTCATGCTGCTGGCATAGCTTTAAAAAAAGCTGTTTATGGTAATGTAACGGATAGATTCTTCCTGGTTAACAAGCTCTCTTTAAAATAACACACATGCAGTGTGATAATTGCAGAACACAACACTGAAGCAACCTGAGCTTCTCACAACACCCACAAACAGTAAGGACAGACCAAGACATCAATCATGTTATCTACGGTGTGAACACACAGTAAGAAGCTATCATCGGAGCTAGCATAAATTACAACTGGAACCATATCATTAGCATCTGCCAGTCACCCTCTACAGCCAGTGTGTCTGCAGCTAGACACCATGACAAAAAAACACAATACTCTGACATGTCAGCTGACACAGCAACAATCCAGTGACACACTGTCTATATCACAACTACCCCTGCCTCCATGTGCCTCTCTCTTTCACTTTTTCCTTCTGTCTCTCCCTCTCTCACTCCAGTCAAATGTCAGCCAGTGAATGCCGGCTCTATTAATATTTCAGGACCAATTAAATAAAAGCACACATCATGCATGTTTAATGTCTGACTGCTGAGAGAGCCAACTTTGCCCTTCCATCCACTACAGGTATGCCAGGCTAGTGATAGATAGCCCAGCATACAAATGCAGTGTCCACTTTTTTTTTTTTAACAAACTATTTGCTTCTTCTCCCGCCCTGGCTGTGGTCCCACCACAGATTGACCCACAACCTATTTTGGATACCAGCTCAGCAGGCACCAGACAGTCTGACCCTGTAACCCAGTAACAATGCAGTTATGTATGTTTGTTATATGGACTTGAGGCTTCATTATTGATTTTAACATATTTGGTCAACAAGGTGGCCAACCGAAACAGAAACATGCCCTGTCATATTGTGCTAGCTCGCCGTTAACATGGCTCTCAATGAAATTGTCATAAATATCGGCTTTGTGTTGTCAACAACCATAAAGGGACGCTGGTGCAGCTAGAAGCACTGTAAACCAGACGTCATGCAGATCTATACTGCGGTCTATTCCAGTGGTTCCTAACCTTTTTGGCTCTCCCCCAGCCCTTCCATTAGATCCCTTTCAGATTGAGATAAGGACCATTGTGAAAAGCTATGTCAAGCTCCCCTGGTAAATACAGGGGATATAGAGGACTAAACATACAGCACTGCAGAGCAAGCAAGGCACCAGCTCCAAACAGGTCAGGTTCAATATTTAGCCTCTTAATTCGTGTTAGGGGTGGGCTGGGCAGCTTTTCCTCTGCACAATATTTTTTATAATCACAACAAATCAGATTACTTTGTGCATTGTGAAAGGGTTGTTTGTTATGATGAATCCACACAGCATTACCATCTTTTTCCACTGCAGGAGCTTTAAAGCAAGTTTCAATTCATTTTAGCTATTTAGCCCCAACTTTGCTGTTCTGGTTCATTCTCACGGCTCTCATAGCAATGTTTCGGCAACAGCATGAAAGTTAGTTAGTGTCAGGAAAAGATTGTAGTTGATGTTAGTAACGTCAGATGACTCACCTGACTAACTATTGAGATGACTGATGACTGAGTTCACAAAGTAAATCAACGCTAACTTTACGTTTCATGAAGACTGGTCTTTTGGGTCAAAGTCCTGTGCTTATTGGACCGATTCACCCTCTCACCTGCCCTAAGCAGACCCTCACGCTCTTTATACTAGATCTAATGCAATCCAGTAACGTTGCAGATGGCTTTACACTGGAGTTGGTTGAAAGCCTGGTGCGTCTCATACTAACCCTGACAGGTACCCCAGTAACATCGCCCGATGCATATTTTGATGCCCTGGGAGTGAGACAAAGCTGTTCCTCAAGAGATTGTAGAGATCAAACAGAGCTGAAAGGAAAGTCATTATTAGATTTACATCCACCAGGTGCCACAAACATGACTACAAATGGAAGATAATGTTACTCCTCTGTCTGCTCAATGCGTAAATAAGATACTACTTGCCAAAACGTTTGCCAAATCAAACAAAAAAAAAAAAATGCAATGTGTCAATTTCCACTGCCCCCAAGTGGCCAAAGTAGTATTTACTGCAGGTTTAAACATTTGAAATTTATCTTCCTCCAAAGAGATGAAGGCAGTACTAGATGCCTTGCCATCTTTGAGCCTCTATCAAGGTGATTACATACTATTTACTATATACTATATACTATATACTATATATTTTGGCTCTAAATATCTTAATAACTATAAGTTGCTCAGTTCCTCAAGGGTCAGACCAAGCCTGTTCCATGCTGCTATGTTAAACATTACAAATGTTGGTGATCTAAACAACTGGATCGAGTCCGTCAAGACAAGTCATTTCTTAAAATAAACCAGACACTGCTTTCTTAAAGATAATGAACATAAAGGAGAATTGTTGGAAGTTTGTTGAATGTAGAGTAGCTGGTTTGTCTCTTCAGCTCTCTTGCCGCCCATATTGAAGCAGAAATCACTAAACACCTGTTAGACATTACAGTAAGTGCAGAGTAAAAGGTCTTACTGACTCCTAATTTCTATTACTGTATCAGCAGGAGGGAAAAGAGATTCATTGAGGAGAAGTGACTTGGCCGACTGACAGGTTGATTAACATCCAGCAACAAATCTGCCCTCTGTCTCTGTGTCCGTCTGCCTGCCTGTAATTCTCTCTTCATCCCATCTCATGCCGCTCCCCCTGACCCTCTCTGTCTTTCCTTCCGTCCTAATTATCTGCATTAGCTTAATGACTAAGAGCCACTAAGGTCTCTGAGTGGCCTATGTGTGTCTTACTGTTGGCGTGTTATAGAAAGACGGCAAGTGACTTTTTTATTTTTTCTCGTCAATCTGTCTCTACAGCAGATATAAATTTTGTCGATGATGTTATTTAAGCTAAGTCAATTATACTGCTGCAGCATTGGCTGCATTTCCTCTTCAGTCTGCCATAAACTGTGTAAAATGTTTGTCAATAGTGATAACAGTAAGCCCCACGATTTCATTTATTGAGCCTCTTTACCGACAATATTCAATCATTTAGCCATAATGCTTGCAATTTAACAGTTTGATTAATTCAGTTCAGTCAGATCTTGATTTGTGAAGGCACCACATTATGGTGGTTATTCTTCGGCCTCTACTGCCTCCTGCAGTTTATAAGCAAGAACTACATCTACACCAATATGATCAGAAGAGATGGAAGAGGAAGCTGTTTCAGTTCTCATCCCTCTCATATTTACTTTCTTTCCTTTAATCAGTCTTTAAGTAGGCTCAAAAATGACTAAAATGCAGCACAATTCACAGATGTTACGGAGCAGCCAACCAGATGATGGGTAACAGACTAGAAGCTAGTGCACATATAATGACTTCAGCTCTGATTATTAAACGCAGATGGAATTACAAGCTGGTCTATTCCTTTTTGTCATCACATCCATGTCAGACCATGCACACAGCACAAAAAGACACCACTTGCCTCATCAGACAAACATATCAACAATCACAGCATTAGGTCTTTGTTCACATGGTTTAGAAGATACAAGAACATTAGAGCTGTGATTGGTCCTGGCTTCAGGAGATTATTGCAGTACTGAGGTTACAGTGAAGTAGATGTATGTTAAATTATTTAGATAAAAGCGAAGAGTGAGCATGCTGCAGAACAGTCCTCTTAAAGATGCTATATGCAGCATTTTTAATGTCAGTATAATGAGCATATGGTTGTATAATAGACTTTGCAGATAAACATTGTCTCACATGTTAATGGTATTTTGTTTCTCTAAGCGAAACCATGAAGCTCTTTTAAGTGGATATTAAACATATCCCTCTGAGCTCAGCTGCCTTCCCTCCAGTCTACTTTTTATTTGACTATTAACATGTTGGAAGTTATTTTTCCTTTGGTTTTCATCCCTTGCACCATCTGCCACTCAGACCGCTGGCACTTTAGCTCCATTTGCACAGAGGAAGAGTGTCTTATTAAGGCTCTCTGTCTTATTAACTAATTTTTGATGCAAAATATTTCTGTGGGTTGTTAATTTCTTCAACCAATGCAACAATTTTCTTGAGATATCTGCAGAACTGTCTCACAAAACTGAAATGATTAAAGCGTAAAAAATGAAATGCATGCTCATACAAACTGAACTTTAGAGACGGGACATGACTGAAACTCAACATCATGTCACAAATGAATAAAGCTATGAATGCATGCAATGGGCACAGAGGCGGGATTACCTGGTAGTAGGAGTGACTGTGTGAATAGAGGGAGGAGAAAGGCGGGGCTGGGACTTCATTCAGCCTCTCTCCCTCTGGGTGAGGCCACGCCTCGTCATCAAAGGGAACCTCAGGTGATTCTACCTACGATGTACAGACAGAGCTCAGCATGGTGCAACACACACACACACACACACACACACACACACACACACACACACACACACACACACACACACACACACACAGTGGCACATTTATGTAAGATGCACTGCAGTCTGTTTATTGCAGATGGCAGCTTGACTGTAACATGGTTATTACAACTCTTTTCTGCACAAGTAACCATCTCTGTGTTCCAGGTCCTTTATTCGGGCTTGAGCAGGAGGTCACTGACAATCAAGGAGCATTCATATATTCAAATATTTGGCGTCACTTTTTCACATTACCTGAAGGCCACCACAGGCTCACCGTAGGGAGAGCTGAAGAAACTGGTATTCAGTTGGTTGCAAACTGCAAACTCACCACTGGATGCCATTAAATCCTACACACTGCACCTTTAATGCTGTGTTCATACGACGAGCGACACAGCAACAGGCTACAAGTCATTTTCAATGGAAGACAGTGACATGAAGCTACTGACGCCTGGCACTTGTCACTGTGGATGGGCGTGATGTGCTACAAATCAAAGTTAAGCTAGCCTCACCTTTTTTCAACACTTGAATGACGCTGTGAAGTGTCATCCAATCATGTTTATTCTTCTAGCTGTAGTACTGTGGTATTTCGCTTAGCTAGCTGCCATGCTATGCTAGCTTTCTGTGAATTGCTGTGCATACGGGGATACAATGGGGTGGCCAAATGGGAAGATAAAAGGAAAAGCATAGATTTTTTTTTTTAGCCAAATACAAACTTTAGATAATGTTCTGTTGAGGTGCTTTGTGCAAACAGCAGACACTCACAAGCATGTGACGCCTGAGCAGCACTTCAACAGCAACTCTGTGATAATGTAGCTAGTCATGCTGTCGCTCGTATTGTGAACACAGCATAAGGCTACTTAGTAAAGTGTGTAACATCTACGTGAATGACAAAATAGTAATTTCATGTTTTTATGGGCAAAAAAGAAAAACAATGTTAATTTTTTAATGGAGTCTGAGTTTGTAAAATCCAATCGTTTGCAATACTATAAATTGGATTTGGTTATGGTCTTAGGTTATAACAAATAATTGCGGTGGTTTGGTTTTGT